>JAYESA010000006.1:141912500-142278903 GCA_036927795.1 Iris macrosiphon
TTGAAGAAGAAGCTAGCCACCAAGCAGCCATGCAGCTTCGTGGCAAAGCAGTCGTTCCGACCCAAGATCTTATATTTTGAGTTGTAGTAAAGAATATAATGTACAAGACTGCGATCTCATTTTGTGTCAACACTTTTGTAAGCCCATAGAGGCAATCCTTATGACTCAGTTCAAGGAGTTTGTAATAGATGTTCATATTATCAATAAAAAGAGAACTTTTCCATGCTTCAAATCTGTGTTCATTTAATCTGCGTACTCTAAATATGTGCTCGCTATGCGAAAATAAAATACTTAGCCTTGTGCGGTACGCAACCTAGGCCCGTACGGCGGTCACGCCCGGGGGACGACTATCGATTCCACGGAATCGGGGCATGACATGTTGGTATCAGAGCACAGCTTCAAAGTTCCTTTGACTCTTGAACTGGAAAAGTTCCCTTAACGATAAATTCCTGTGCGAACTCCTGAACTCGTTAAGGCCAAAATGAGATACGTTCATGCAATAAGTACATAATACCTTATGATCCTGATGTAATTTACCTTCTTTTCAAGGAATGATGCAAGAGCAACCATCAGCGCTAGCACCAGGCGAGACACAGGCTCAGGAGAGCAGCTCCGGCACATCAGCTAGCTCTCGAAGCCAACGGGTCATGTCTCGATCAGACCCGCTTCAACAAGTGATGCAAATGTTAGAAGCACAATGACAGAGAGATGATGCCCGCCAAGCCAAGTTCGAGAGCAACCTAGAGGCCCGGCTCTCAGTCCAACAAAAGCAGGTAGATACCCTGCAGCAGCTTGTTCAGACTATGGCCTCCAACCAGTCCACAGCGACAGCAGCGACTCCGGTGGAACAACCAATCCTTGAAGTAGAGACTCCGCTGATGCCAAGGACGAGGGAAGTGACTGCCTTCACCTTTGGCAAGTTCAAGAAGGTCTGTAACACGCCATTTAAAGGGACTGAGGACCCGATCGTGGCCCTAGATTGGCTCGCCGAGCTTGAAGATCATTTTTCTCTCCTAGAAGTGCCGAAAGACAAACGCGTCACCTGTGCCCAACTACTGCTTCGCCTCAATGCGCACGACTGGTGGGACGTGCATCGACGATCTCTTCAACTTGGCCATGGAGAGGAGGCGATCGCGTGGACGACTTTTCGTGCCGCGTTTGAGAAGGAGTTTATACCCCCGTCGGTACGCCGTCAGCGAGAAAACGAGTTTGTACAACTACGGCAGGGCAGCATGACGGTTAAACAATACTCGGCAGAATTCAACAAACTGGCCAAATTTGCTAGTGCCTATCTATCGGATGCGGTGAGTCGTGCCAGACGATTCGAGGGAGGGCTACGTCCTGGCATCCACGGGCACGTAGTCGTTCTGCAGTACCAGACGATGAGGGAAGTCTTAAATCATACCCTTTCTCTCGAACTGCAGTATCCTCACGTTGCCGCCGGCGCTGTGCAAACCCCCAATCACAAACGTCAAGGCAACGATAGAGGAAATAACGCTGTAAAGCGTCAAAATAACGGCGGTCAACAACGAGAAAATCAGGGCAGCGTTGCACCTTCTGCAATAGAAGAGGGCACACTGAGAACGTCTGTCGCAAACAGCTCGAAACCTGCCTCAGATGCGGCGATCCTAGCCACCAGATTAGCAGTTGTCTGCTCCTTCCACCTCAATAACCAAATCAGACTGCGGCAAACCAAGCCAACCGAGCTGCGCCTCAGCAAGGGCGTAATCAAGCTCAAGGCCGGGTCTATACCATGACACGGGAAGAAGCTCTAGCTTCGGATACCGTCGTGTCAGGTACTTTGCTTTTCAATAATATACTTGCTCGTGTTCTATTTGATTCAGGTGCAATGCATAGTTTTATTTCCACAAATTTTGCCGTGGAGAACAATGTAAAAATAACTCAGTTGCACATAGATTTAAGTGTTAGCACCCCCTCTGGTACGAAAATACATGTCTGTTCGGCATGCCAAGGCGGTTATATCTATATTGGGGAGAGAAAGCTGTCACTTGATGTTTTAGTCCTAGATGTTCGGGACTACGATATCATCTTGGGAATGGATTGGCTCAACGCGTGCTCGACAACTATAGAGTGTGCACAGAAATGAGTCATCTTCCACCTGCCTGGAGAAGCCGAGTTCTGTTACACAAGTAGTCCGACAACTGATGCGACTGGGTCTTGCATGGTGATTTTAGCGATATCTGCTCGACGAATGCTCTACTTAGGCTGCGAGGGATTTCTAGCATCAGTTCGGGACACACGGTAGGACTACGCAAACGTCGAGTCTATTTCCGTTGAGGCGGAGTTCCCCGATGTGTTTCCGAGCGAACTACCCGGTATGCCGCCCAACCGAGAGATTGAATTCACTATCGATACATTCCCAAACACGCAGCCAATCTCTAAGCCTCCATACAGAATGGCCCCAACAGAGCTGAATGAATTGAAACGCCAACTTCAAGAATTACTTGATCGTGGGTTTATCCATCCGAGCGTGTCTCCTTGGGGTGCGTCCGTGCTCTTCGTGAAGAAGAAGGACGGAATGCTACGCCTCTGCATAGACTACAGAGAATTAAACAAAGTCACAATCAGAAACAAATATCCTCTGCCACGGATAGATGACTTGTTTGATCAGCTACAAGGGGCAGCAGTGTTTTCTAAGGTCGATCTTCGCTCAGGTTACCACCAGCTGAAGATTAAGCCAGAAGACGTGCCAAAGACTGCTTTTCGAACCCGATACGGGCATTACGAGTTTTCAGTAATGCCATTTGGACTAATGAATGCACCTGCTGCATTCATGGATCTGATGAACCGGGTATTTCGGCCTTTCATCGATAAATTCGTGGTAGTTTTTATCGATGACATCTTGGTGTACTCGAAGACTAGGGATGAGCACGCAGGACACCTGCGGATGGTGCTGCAAACCCTTCGAGACAACAAGTTGTATGCCAAACTAAGTAAATACGAATTTTGGCTAGACAGTATCTCCTTTTTGGGGCATATCATCTCCTCGGAAGGCATTCAGTTGATCCGAAGAAGATAGAGGCCATTACGCAGTGGA
Organism: Iris macrosiphon; assembly: GCA_036927795.1. NCBI lineage: Eukaryota > Viridiplantae > Streptophyta > Magnoliopsida > Asparagales > Iridaceae > Iris > Iris macrosiphon. The sequence goes on from JAYESA010000006.1 coordinate 141,915,559, forward strand.
AACGTCCGGAGTCAGCTAGCGATATCCGAAGTTTTCTTAGACTGGCAGGGTACTACCGCAGGTTTATACAAAATTTTGCTAGAATTGCTTCGCTTTTGACTCAACTCACACGGAAGGGTGCAAAGTTTACTTGGACGGACGACTGTGAAGCTTCGTTTACGGAGTTAAAGCAGCGCCTCATCTCTGCCCCAATTCTCACTCTGCCGAACGGACCAGATGATTTCAAAATTTTCAGTGATGCATCGGGTAAAGGACTAGGATGTGTCCTGATGCAACGAGATAAAGTCATAGCCTATGCGTCGAGACAGTTAAAGCCTCATAAGATGAACTATCCGACGCATGACTTAGAATTGGCTGCAGTAGTGTTTGCTTTGAAGCTGTGGCGCCACTTCCTTTATGGTGTGTCGTGTGAAATCTACACGGACCATAAGAGCTTAAAATATTTGTACACTCAAAAGAATTTGAATCTTCGGCAGCGGCGATGGCTTGAACTCCTAAGCGACTTCGATCTCACGATCAGATACACGTCTGGAAAGGGAAACATAGTAGCTGACGCATTGAGTCGAGTGTTTGTAGGGAGTTTGGCTATTGATGATAGGCTGCGCCGAGATCTTGAATCACTGGACATTACACTAAAAATTAGATACAAAAAGTGGAGGCAAGTAGCACAACTGCGCCTCGAACCAGACTTGTTACATAAAGTGAAGGCCGATCAGAAGGATGACCCATTCCTGCAAAAGATTTATGCCCTTATCTCAGCAGGAAAGGCGTCCGACTTTGCGGTAGGCACGAACGGGATGCTTCAATTGAAGGAAAGACTGTGCGTTCCGAACGACGCGGCCCTCAGAAAAGAGATACTCACTGAGGCCCATTATGCTAGTTATACTTCCCATCCAGATAGCACAAAGATGTATCGAGATCTTCGTAAGATGTTTTGGTGGCACGGCTTGAAACGGGATGTGGCGCAGTTCGTGTCGCATTGTATGGCTTGTCAGAGGGTAAAGGCCGAACACCAGAAACCAGGCGGAGAGCTTCAGAGCCTTGCTATTCCAGAGTGGAAATGGGATCATATAACGATGGATTTTATTGTTGGCTTGCCAAGGACGCAACGGGGATATGATGTAGTCTGGGTTATTGTCGATCGACTCACCAAGTCAGCTCACTTTCTGCCTATCAAATCTACTTGGAGTGCCGACCGCCTGGCTCAGATATATCTCAATGAAATCGTTCGACTCCATGGCGTGCCCGTAACCATAGTCTCCGATCGAGATGGTCGATTCATATCACGTTTCTGGGGAAGCCTGCAGTCAGCAATGGGGACGAAGTTGAAGTTCAGCTCCACCTACCATCCACAGACCGACGACCAAACCGAACGTGTCAACCAGATCCTCGAAGACATGCTGCGACTCTGCACCTTGGACTTGAAGACTACTTGGGACCTTCATCTACCTTTAGCCGAATTTGCTTACAACAATAGTTATCAATCAAGCATTCAAATGGCGCCGTATGAGGCGTTATACGAGTGGAAGTGTCGATCTCCGATCTGCTGGGACGAAGTTGGTAAACGGCAGATACTTGGCCTCAAGCTCATGGAGCAGACCGTCCAGAAAGTTTGGCTGATTCGGGAAAGATTAAAGGTAGCTCAAAGCCGTCAAAAGAGCTATGCGGATGTTCATCGGAGACCGCTAGAGTTCCAAGTAGGCGACCGGGTATTCCTCAAGGTCTTGCCCATGCGAGGGGTTAGCAGGTTCGGAACAAAGGAAAAGCTAAGCCCGAGATTTGTCGGTCCGTTCGAAATACTAAAGCTGGTTGCCTCAGTTGCTTATCAGATTGCCCTACCACCATCCCTATCTGACGTACATGATATATTCTATGTTTCTCAACTTAGAAAATATGTGTACAATCCAAGCCACGTGGTAGACCTTGAACAACTGAATCTCCAGGCCGACTTGACGTATATAGAACAACCAGTGCAAATTTTGGATAGAAAAGAAAAGCTGCTTCGGACCCGTTCGGTTCCTCTAGTGCGCGTGCTTTGGCGGAATCACTCTGTCGAAGAGTCTACTTAGGAGCTTGAATCAGAAATGAGGGAAATTTTCCCCTCATTATTTCCTATTGGTAGGTTCTATTCCTTAAGTTTCGGGACGAAACTTCCAATTAGTTGGGTAGGATGTGGTGCCCCGTTCCCCCTATTCGGGGAGCGCGGCTAAGAAATACAAGACGGTATCGTTCGATCGGGATAGATTGAATCAAGAACTCATCCTCGTTATGGATTTGTCTCTTCGGAATCGATTTTCATATTCAGTGGACCGTGCCCCCGGGATCGACTTAGCGGCAGAGTCAGGAGGGACCTCTCCGCTGCATTCTTTTGTTGCCTAGTTTTCACTGTCGCTTGCTGCTTTCGTGCCTTGAGTTGGTTTTCGGATTTGCTTGGGTTTTCTTGAACGGTTTCGATAGATTTTATTGCTTTCGTTCGTAAAACTGCACTTCAATTTCGATAATGGAAAGAGAGAAAGAAGTACTGATTAGCTGTTCGTGGCAATGCAGGTGATCCAGCAGTAGGCGCCGCTCGAACGGACTCCTAAAGCACTTCTTTCCTTCTTCCTTCCAACTACCAAATTGAGTGGCTACCAACCCGACGCCCTTCTTGCAAGTCTTTACATCTAAATCTTGTATTCGTGCTTGCCCCGATCAAACGATACCAAGTAATAACTAAAAGACTTCAAGATAATAAGGGAATAGACTTAGGTAAGGTTATGCTTGTCAAATGAAACTTGTGAACGGTTACTTACTTACATGCTTGCTCGTTTGGAATGTTCATCATATGCATAAATATAAGTTAGAATGTATATTTCTTCTTAAAACTGTGCTATGTATAGAACTCATCTTCAATGCAATAACTCAACAGGAAGGCTATACAAAAGTAGATCTTGCCCTGTTATTGCCCTGTGCCTGATATTGCCCTGTATTGCCTCAAAATACTAACTTAGTGTACTGCGTTGATCACGGACAACTTGTGCACAAGGTCTTAGTTCCTGTGGACGGTCGCTGGGGCACTGGCACCGATCCATTCCGGACGGAACTCACGAGAGTCGCCTGCTTCGGATAGAGTGGCTTGTGGCGCCTCCTGTCCTTTGCGCCGCACGTCATTCCGTCCCGAGACTAGCCCGTCCATTATGGCAACGTGCTAGTGATCCCCTCGTATATTTAAACCTGTTGCTACTAACTTGTGTCTTCTTGGCAGGGAAGGCAAGGTAAGTATTTTGCAGGTGGTTCAGACGGGCAGGTAAATGTCACCGAACGGTGGCAGGTTATTTCAATGATTTTATATCTATGTCTTGTTGTAAAATAAACTAAGGCAAGATAGAAACCCACAATAAATATGCATGCTTCATTAAAACAACGTGTTGATTGGTATAGTTGGGTTAGCTTGCCTTCACTAGTACGTTTCGATGTACTGACCCTCGTTGAAACAGGTTTCCCGCGCTAGAAGAACCAAGCGAGGAGCAGGAGACAAACCCCCAATCCAGTCCAGCTGTAGGCACGCCTCGACCGTGCCACCTTTTGAAGCATTTTGAAGAAGAAGCATTTTGAAGAAGAAGCTAGCCACCAAGCAACCATGCAGCTTCGTGGCAAAGCAGTCGTTCTGACCCAAGGTCTTATATTTTGAGTTGTAGTAAAGGATTTAATGTACAGGACTGCGATCTTATTTTGTGTCAACACTTTTGTAAGCCCATAGAGGCAATCCTTATGACTCAGTTCAAGGAGTTTGTAATAGATGTTCATATTATCAATAAAAAGAGAACTTTTTCATGCTTCAAATCTGTGTTCATTTAATCTGCGTACTCTGAATATGTGCTCGCTATGCGAAAACAAAATACTTAGCCTTGTGCGGTGCACAACCTAGGCCTGTACGGCGGTCACGCCCGGGGGACGACTATCGATTCCACGGAATCGGGACGTGACAGTTGAGACCAAAATTGGGTGTTTTATTAACACCGTTAGATCGTTAATCAACGGTCCAAATTTGTTTAGGATTGGAAAATTTTAAATAGGTCTTTCCTAACCCTAATACATCATCATCATCATCATAAGAGTTGATTAAAAGGAGAGAGTTCTCAAGTTTACAATTTTCAAAGAAATGAAGATAGAGATTCAGAGTTTCGGGGTTCGATTCGAAGATAGATCGTTTCAAGGAGTGTTTCATTGGTTCTTCCTCATTATCTAGTTTTCGATAATCTTCGTTCCACTCATTGTAATATATTTCCATCTATTGGAGTATTGCGGTGATCCGTGCGAATCGATAGAGGACTTTGTAAAGGAGTCAGTGTATTTCCTTTATTATATTAGTGAAGATTTTTTTCGAGTTGGACTCTGATCATCTCGTAATTTTTTTTATCTAGGTTTTTCATGTAAAAGTCTTGGTATTTGCGATTTAGCTTTTCCTGTGATTTGATATATTTGTTTGTGCATTTTTTTGTTCTCATAAGTTCTCTCAATTTGGAGAACGATTTTCGTGTTTTGTTCCCACAAGAGTGGTATCAAAGCTAGGTTAGAGTAGCTTCAGAAAGATATTAGGACAAATGTCAAGATTTGACAAACAAACCGAGTATAAAAGATGGATGTGAAGTCGTTGTGCTTGATCAACCTAAATGGTTCCAACTATCACTATTGTCGAAGCAAGATGAAAGATTTGTTATTCGTCAAGAAGCTGCATCTTTCGGTATTTGCTTCCAAGAAGTTCAGTGAGAAATTCGATAAGGACTAAAATTTTGAACATATACAAGTTTGTGGGTATATCGAATAGTTCATGGAGGAGAATGTATATAATTACATTGCCAATATTGAGCACATACAGACATTGTGGGAGAAGTTGGAATCCTTGTATGTGAAGAATACCGGGATAAATAAATTATTCTTGATCTGATAGATAATAAATTTTAAGTACAAGGATGGTTCGTCCATTACGGATCACCTGAGTGAGTTTCAAGACCTAGTTGACCGATTATCCTCTATGGAAGTAAAATTCGACGACGAAGTATAAGGACTTTGGTTGATATGTACATTATCAGACTCCTGGGAGACCGTACGAGTGTCCATGATCGCTTATGCTCTTAAAGGAGTGGTTAGTTTGGAGTTCGTCAAAATGGAGTATTGAATGAAGAGATGCAGAGAATATCTCAAGCCATTTCATCTACATACCATTCTGAGGTGCTTGTTTCAGAGAGTCGGGGTAGGAGTAAAAGCAAACATCTGGTTGGTAGTAGAGACAAGAGCAGAGGCAAGTCCAAAAGTCGGTATGAGGACTCCGAGTGTTACTATTGTGGCAAGAATAGTCACATCAAGTAGAACTATTTTGTTTGGAAGAGAAATAAGAAGGACTCAACAAGAAGGGCATCATTAACTAACCAATATACTGTCTACACTGATACAGTATAGACGGGGCTCGGGATGGGGTGTTCGGGGTCCAAATTTGATTCTAGGTTTCTTTAAGATAGGTTCAACAGTTATGGAAAACTAGAATAAGGTTCCTACAACAATTGGGAGTCTAGGTTTAGCTCGACATTTCAATCTAGGCCCCAAATATATGGATTTATTCCTAGGTCTAGGTCTGTAGAATTATCCAATATCAAAACTAAATCAAAACCTAAGCCAGACTCATGAACCATGCCTCAAATCTACCACTAAATTATAGGAATCGACAAATAATATTGGAAAAATAAAAAATAATAGTTTTAAGAACATAAAACACAAAGAAAACAAAACCATTCACAAATACAAAATGTACTTGCCTTGGCACTAGAAAATCCCTAAGATAGGCTTCTACTGCTCCTCCTAGATGGATCTAGATACCACAATCCTAGAATTAAGGTTGCTTCTAGCTCTAGGTTAAGCTCCTAGCTCTTGCTCTAAGAAGGATAGGGTAGTGGAGAAGGAAAAGAATGAGAGGGAGAGAGATTAAATAGGAAGGGAGAGAGAGAGAGAGAGAGAGAGAGAGAGAGAGAGAGAGAATGATTTGGAGACATTAGATAGCTGCCAAATCATCAATCATCCAATCAGATCCCTCCAAAGAAAACCAATTGTCCAATGGGTAAGTGACTTGCCATGTCAGCAAGATGACTGGGCTTAGCAGCCTGTAGAAGTTTATTGGGTAGTATATTGTCTAGTATGTTGTTTGCACAGAAAATCCTCAATTTTGGGAATTAAGGGTATCCAGTCTAAGTATGGGTCATAGTACGGGTTTAGGACAATGTCCAGGGTCTACCTATGGGTCTAGGGTAGTCTTCCATATAATTATCTTGCAAAAAATTGATATTAAAATAGTTACATAAGTGACTTAATCAATTTTAGACATGTCGATTGTCTTACGGACTATCTGTCTGTACGACTCTCGAATTGTCACAGACAATCAATAACCAAGATACATGGAATATCAAATACGGGTACTAGCAATACGAACACATCTAAATAGTTACATAGGTAATTTCTATATCTAAATTAGGGTTTCTTAATCTATATATGGAAAGCTAAGAGGGCTCCTTTTCAATAATGCTCATCGATGATTCGAGGAGACGATCACCAATTCTACAGAGAGAACCGCACTCGTTCGTAGGGCTCTCGTACTTCGAAACAACATGAGAAAGAAGATTTGTTAAAAAAAAACTACTTAGTTCATTTGTAATCTCCTTATTTCTTCTTGAAATTTGTGACGGATTGGATGAGTTTTAAATTTACCCAACCTGAATGTTCTTTTGACAAACTAAACTAAATTGAAATCAATAGCATGCAATATACAAAACCATAGGAAATATTGACTAATTAGAGGGTCATAAATTTTTATTTAGTCTAACGAATCAGACGTAATGAAAATTTTCTTGAATGTGACCCTATTGGGTTGGATTGTGGATCGCACCCCCAATTTGTTCTGTTTCGAGGTCTATGTTATTGTTTCTTATTTCTTTTTCAAATTTTTGTGAACTTATATTTTCAGGTGGTCGAGTGCTTTGATTTTTTTTTTTCACAATTTACTTCACTCATTTTTACTTCGGTTGCCGGTAGCTGATTCGTTCTGTCCATAGAGTTTGATCTTTTACTATAATGAGCGATTGGTTTTAGATTAAGTTAGGATTTGGTTTATAACTAAATGTTGAAATGAATAATCAACTTAATTATGATTATCATTACAAGGGGCAATAGGTGCTTGCTTGTGCACTTGTTATTAGCCTGAACTTGTAAAAGAAGTCAGTATTTATAAGTGAAAAAGGAAGGGAAAAAATCTGGTAGCAAATTGCCTGGAAAAAAAAAAATAGTTTATGGTATGAACTGAAATTTAGCCAAGAAAAAAAAAATAGTTTATCTTAAAGGACGAAGGTTCCCACAATTCCATAAACTAATCCTTAATCGTCCATACTAAGGTCATAAAAGTACCAGAAGGCCTACAGGAGGGGAACATATATAACAAGTAAAGCATATTTCCCGTGGGGAAAAAGAGTAGTGCAAGCAAAAGAAGGAACCTTGCTCTTTACCACCTCTAATAGGTGATCTCCACATAGAGGCATTACCATGGTATTCTTAAACCCAACCAAAACGAATAACCCCTTCCTGGAGCTCTACTACCATCAGAAGTTCCTACATTATATATATAAACTCCAACCACATTCCTCATATTCACTACTACACTCAAAACCAACAACATACATACATACCTCTACCTCTAGAGCACTTTGCAAACTTGTATTAGGAAGGAAGATTAATTCTCGATCACATATGGATCCGATTAGATCATCGCTTGCACCTCGCTCCTACGAGGACTTCGTCCCCCCTTCCGATTGGATTCGAGAGGAAGGATTCGACATGCTACTCATGGAGCTACCAGGCATGCATTCTAGCTCTTGTTCTCTTGATTTCCTTTCCTCAAGTTTTGGGCTCAAAGTTGTGTGGTCTATGCACTTGCAGATTGAGGAGTCATCTAAGTCTACTTTTGTATATATTCATTCTTGACTAAAAAGAAACTCCTCCTAACCAACTGATTTTTCATGTGCATATATCTATGAAATGATAACACTGTATCGTATATAAGGAGGTTGATACCTGTGCATATATGTGAATGCAGGATTCAGAAAGGAGCACCTGAAGGTCCAGATCTACAACTTTGGCAACCTCCGAACCTTCGGCGAACGCCCCCTCGACGGCAACAGGCACCGGCGCTTCCGAAAGGAGTTCCGCCTCCCCGACAACTGCAACACGAGTGAGATCCGTGCCAAGTTCGAGGACGGAATCCTTACCGTCACCGTACCAAAAAAAACCACCACCCATGCCGAACCAGCTACACCACCATCACCTGCTTGAGCTGAATCACCGGCCACCGCAAAGCAGCCACCACCACCACCTAGAGACGCACCAACTTTCTTACTGAAAATTAGAGTAGCACAAGATGGCCCAAGTACTACGAAGGCACCCACACAAAGGAATACCAAACTCTGACATGATTGAATTGGCTTGTTGACATAACCAACAGGCTATCTTCCAATGATGAGCTAACCTTAACAGTTACATTGATGTCGAATCATTTGTGTTTAATGCATAGTTTGCAATATAGGTCTATAATGTATCTGATACGGTCGATACCGATACTATTAAAATGTTCCGATACGATATCAATACTAATCGATACCGACATTAGTGGTCTCCTTTTCGGTCAATTCGTGCAGAGAAATGAATAAAAAGGACCAATCAAATAGTGCAAAATCTAAGTAAAATTGTAAAAGCATGTGAAAGAAGAAAACTTATCGATCCTAGGTAAACCAATCGATAATGGTGACTATTATTCCATTCAATTTCAAAAATAATTAATAAACAACACATGAAATACTTAAAATTATGTCTAAATGTTTACTTATAAGTAGGAGGTTTTGGTGTTTCAAGTTTATTCTAATATAGTATTTTGTGTTTCAGATGTTTTAACTTACAATGTGCATTGTACTTTCGGCTGTGCTTCCCTACCAGTCATGGATTTTATATCCGATGAAAAGTTCCACTTGATTTTCAGTCTTATATAAACTTCTCTCACATGAATCCTGATTTTTGTTGTTGGCTATTTTATGAGTTATCATATTTGCTTCTGCAATCACAATATCCGCTATCTGCCATCATCCAAACTATTTTTCTGTCATTGACAAGACTTGATGGGATGAGTTTATTTTGGTCCAGATTTCATAAGAAGGATGTTATTTGATGTTAAGATTAAAGACTAAGATCCCCCATTTCTTTCAACAAAATTGAGCTTAAAAAACTTTCATTTTCAGATCATACTTGTATAAACTTAAGATGGTGAATTAGTCTCTTTTTACACTTGTTGATAAAACTGAAGATTGCAAGTCACTAATGATTGCAAGTTCATGGGAGTCTACTTCTTGAACGTTCATCTATTCCAATTTACTTGTAAACAAAACCATAAAACTACATTCTGATGAAATTGTAGCATGTGCTAATAATATTTAATTGCAGGACAGTGCTGTCATCAACGGTTACATATATATTCTTTTCCTACTCGGATAATTGTATTATGAATTCCTTTCAATTGCCTCCTACATATCTGATCTTGCAGGTCTTTTCTATAAAGAGTATGTTTGAGAAAAAGCTTGAAGGATTATGCATCATGTATCTGAAATCTCCAAAACATGGGGACATCTTAACAAAAAGGCTATCTCCAATGGGAATTTCTAAAATTGAGTTTATCACATTGTACTTTGTACTATAAGGTGTAAACCCCCAGAATTTTTCAGAATTTTTAAAAATAAATTTTCAGAATTTTCTGAGATTTTTAACTAATTAAAATAAATATATTCTGGTATTAATTAACTTTTGTGATTTTATTAAATATTAAAATAATATGAAAATAATATTTTTGAGTGTAAAATAATTAATTAGACTTACTGTCATTTTTCTGGAATTTATTGGACCCCAAAACTATTTTTAAAGACCAAAAATTAATGTTTTAATTAAACCAAAATAAACCGGATTGAACCAACCGTTTTAATCCTGAACCGAACCGAACCGAACCGAACCCTGATTCGGACCCAAACCCTAGCGGGTCGGGTCGGATCCGAACCCAAAACCCGCTAACCCAAGACCCGAAACCCGACCCGAAACCTATCTACAGTAACTCTAAATCCCTAACCCGATCGTCTCCTCCGCCGTTACTCCTCTCCGCCAGCCGCCGCTTCACCTCCCCCGCAGGCGTTCCGCCGCCTCACCTCCCCACTGGCCATCCGCCTCTTCACCTTCACCTCCCCGCCAACAGTCGGCAACCGCCCACCTTATAAACCCCGACCAACCCCCTGAGTCGAACCCCTAAGCCACCGAGCTCCCCTCACCACCATCTCCGGCCACCTCCATCGTCCCTTCGCTAGCCCAGCCTCGGCGGCGTCTCCCTCCGACCTCGACAAGCCCTCAGCGCCACCGCAGCGGCCACAGCAGCCACCACCGACGAGAGCAGCAGTCACACAACGCCACCGCCGTCGTGCCTCGCCACATTGTCGAAAACATAATCGAGGTACCTGTCTTCCCCCTCGTGTAACTCCCTATGCATTGATCTGATTTTTGTTTTGTCGAATCGTGCACGTTCCCTGCGTGACCCTCTAGAACCCCGTGCAACTCGTTCAGGATATCGCGTCCTGTGTCGGTCGCAAAATGCGACGCAAAATCAGGAAAATAAACCCCCAATTTTTAAAAATAAGAAATTGTCCCCAACTCCCAGTTCGCGACCATTTTGCGAATAACCTGTTAAATGTTTTCAAAATTGGCTTGAACAGTAATTTAGACCATATGACCAAGTTTTTAATCCTGTTTTTAGTTTATTTTATTGAGCTGTAGTTTGTAATATTTTTTAGGGTAAAAATGACCAAAAACTTGGTCTTTATAAAACCTTGATTTTTTCGGAACTAGGTGCACCCCGCTAAACGAGGCAACTTGGTCATGTGCGAGCTTTACCGAAAGGTCCACGCCATCAATACGGACGTGTGGGATTTTGTGGAAGTTGATTTGGATGTGCGTGCACACCGGAATCAACGTGTATCCGTCGATAACACCCCATATCGGCCCTGTTCTGAAACTCATTGTAACTTTGAGTACGCTCGTCGTATCGAAACAAAACTTGCGTCATCGGACTCGTAGCAATACGTTAGTCCTATGACCCAAGTTTGGTTCGATTCTGAGAACATTAACAAAATCCCGTATCGTGGGCCCCATGACTTTACTTGACGGGCGATTTTATGATCGGCTCATCGGAATCCAGTTCTGGACATTCTGTTGGATTCTTATTGTCGTTATGGACTTGTAGACACTAAGTTTGATGAATTTGGAGAATATTGTCTCTGGTACGTTTCTCGGTGCGAAGTGGGCCACATGTGGACCCCTCTTTGACCAGAAACTGTCACTTTTGCCCCTGTGTCCAAATTGGACTTATGGACAGGCAATTCTAGCTATTTGATATCTTCGGAACCTGATAGTAACGTTTATTTCAGCAACCGAAGGAGTACCTGCAGATCCCGCTGATACTAGAGCAGTAGTTGGAAATCAAAATCCAGGCAAGTGTACCTTGTCATACTTGCAGCACTTGTTTTCTATTATTCCCTTGATTTATTTATATGATACAAATGTTCAACCTAGTACCGTGTGACATTGCTTAGCGTCCGAATAATATTCGGATGTCGACGCCGTACGCGGAGTCGTGTAATATCACTAGAGATTAATATCGCGACCCTATATATCTTCGTGCTTGCATTAATAAGTACGTCATACCATAGGACACTTGACACTGTTCATGAGACATAATCTTCCTGAGAAATTCATGGTGATTTTGTATAGGTTACAGGATTAGTGACATAGATATTGCATATGCTTAGCTATCATTATGACTCGCTGCATCAGTTAGAGGTCATGATCTTGCGTGTCATGGACATGATACGTATGATTACATTGGGTGGAGAGAGACACACAGGCTGCATGCTGATTTTATATATATATTTATTACGGTGCCAAAGGCCCACTACATAATATAACTACATAGTAAAACTACATAGTATAACTGCTACCAGCTTCCCGACACAGAGCTTGTAGTAGTCTCAGCCTGAGTCCTAATGATGCTCTCATTTGCATATCACATAGCTGGTTATGTAGTTCGCCCTATTGATACATTTTATATACTGCATTTGGCTTGAGTTATTCTTGTACCTTGTTATGTCCCCTGAGGACCTGGATCCGAATTATGTCCCAGGTTTAGCAGAGGATATCTACCCCGAGGTGTACGGGACAGGAGCATACATTGGAGCAGTACCAGAAACCGAGGACGAGGTGATCGCTGAGGATTTCTCCTGAGTATCTGCTTTATCTATACTCAGTCATTGCTGTTGTTATACTATTTATTTCTTGTCTATTGACTGTTGTATCAGACTTATTATCGGGTTGTTCTCCGAGATATGTTTTATTGAGACTTGATGTTGATTTATATTTCATATTGATTGTATTTATTTCTGTGGATGAGATTAGTATCATAGACCCTTACTATTGTTTTACAGCTTAAGTACACCCTGATGGGTCCATTAAATTGGGTTTGCCCATCGGTGTGTTCTGCCGACCATTGCCACATGTCTAGTCCCTCAATATTTTAGGACTGGGGCGTGACATAAGGCCATCTCCAATGAATATTTCTCTCTTATATTTCTATGGTAGAAACCCCTTTTAGAACCCAAAAAAAAAATTCTCTCCCAAACATGATTTCTATCCCAATTTTTATCCTATGAGGTGGTGATGTACATCAGAAGAAAAATGATAATACTGCAAGCCAAAATCCTAACAACATGACAGGAGCAGGTATAGATGCCCTTCCATATGTTGTGTGAATGGATAGCAAGATACTTGGACAAATTTATGTAGAATCCCTATCTACTAGCCCTTGGAGACACTCTACCAGGGGTGACCCTGGCACAGGACATACTGGGCGATGGCCTAGATCCCAAAAACTAAGGGGCACCAAAAATACATGAATGTATCTAATCAGGATGTACTATGGGCCACTCTTAACTCAAAATGATGAACTGCAGCTAACTTGTATCCAAAGATAATTGTAGTGCAATAAAACCGTACAGTATAATCAAATAGTCATAACATTCTTCACAATGAGATTGGGATCTGATCATAAGTATATAAGCTTGTTAGATCGTTCGATCGGGATAGATTGAAACAAGACTTGTCCTTGTTATGGATTTGCTTTTCAGAATCGATTCCCATATTCAGTGGACCGTGCCCCCGGGATCGACTTAGCGGCAGAGTCAGGAGGGACCTTGTAAACCCCCTAGATCAAAAATTTATTTTTATTAATTTAGATAAAGAGATTAGGGTAATTTTGGTCCATATTCAAATTTATTACATAGTATTAAATAATTGTGCAGTGTTTGTTAGTTAGGACACCTTACCCTTGTCCCGATATTTAGGACCCTACACTAGCCGTTACCCTGAAACAAGTTCCACACACTTGGCCTAGACATGCTAACCTATCATAATGAACCTTGAGCAAACCCCGGATACCGATTTTTGTGCCAGATTTTAGACGCACAAAAGTCGTTACAAACGTCCGTGCGCAATTAATTAAATTGCGTAATTACGTTCGCTGCCCGTTCCAATTGACATTGAGACCCAACCTCAACCAGTTTTGACCAACCCAGACCACGATGATAATGTACACTGAGCCTGCTACACAAATGACCCTTGCCCGACCAAATTTAGACTCCCGGTTTTTAATTAAATTAAATTAGAAACATCGTTACATTAATTTCGAATAAATTAATGTGGCTACCCCACCTCAAATTAAATTGGACCCAACTCCAACCCAAGCCCACATCCACACCCACAATCCTCATACAAAACACCAAACATCGTCATCGACCAATGAGGAACACCAAACATGGTGTTTGTTTGCATTAAATCCCCAATCCTAGTTATTGTGCAAATACCAATTTATTCGGGGGCTAAATTGCAAAATTTCAATGTGGTGTCCCCCTCTCATTGGCCCAAACCATCATGGAGAAAAGCATGAAATGACAAACCGTAGGCATTGGTTTTTCCCCCCATTTTATATGTACTTGCACCCCCTTTTTGGGAACCCATCTTGGCCCTACATTCAAATTAGCCTATTCCTAGCCCTCCACCCATCATGATGAGCATCCCCACTCCCCAAAAAAAAATGCACCCAGCCGGCCCTAATCCCTAGGCAGCCCCCCCCACTCTCTCTCCTACATATAGTTGCTATTTACACATTAAATGAATCAAAAACCCAAACTTAAATATCAAAAACCCTAACTAACCCAACCAGGCCGATACTGCACCCCCCCTCCCCGAGCTCGACCACCACCACCAGAGGCCACCAACCACCGCCATACCCCACGACCACCGTCGCCAGTCCCCACCCCACCTTCCACCAGGAGCTCCGGCCCCCACGTCGCCGGAGTAGCCCGCACCAGTCGGGACCTTCCCAGCCCGAACCCTCGAGCCGACCACCCCGTGCTCGACCACCGCCACTAGCCTCCACCTCCGACCGCCAAACTTGGCTGACATCTCCCACAGCCTGTCCTCCACCACCCCACAAAGTTTCGGCCGAAGTCGTCGACTCACCGGAGAGTAATCGAGGCCGCAGCATCGACTGTCCCGGTCCGGCTGCTGTTGCCCGCGACGTCCCTGAGCCTCGCCGGAGCGCCGCCCGGCCACCCCCGCCGGCGACGACTGACCCGCTCGTCCCCCTCGATCCGACGAACAACTAGGTATAATATTTTATGTAAATTTATTACAATTTGTACATGAAATTTCAGCTACAAGTTTAAATATGCATGAATGACGTATATTTACGTATTTTGAATACGTATTCTAATATATACTGTATATTAATTATTTAACAGTATATATATTCAAAATATCCCTGTAGAATTTTTATATAATTACATAATCTTTTAATGTATTTCATATTAATAAGTATGAATGTAAGTATGTATTTATGTATGTATGTATGTACGTATGTATGTATATACATATATAAATATATATGTATATATGAGTATATGTACGTATGTATGTATATTGTACAGTAGATAAAACCAAATTAAATATAAAATTTCTGTGATTAAATATAGAAAATAATACTATGTAATATATATTTTCATATTAAATATGCATGTAATTATATATGTATGTATTATATATTTTTGTATGTATATATATACGTAGTGTATTTAGAATATTATATATATTTAATATATATTCTGTATAAATATATATATTCTGTAAAAAGTATATTATATATAGTATATTAATTGTTGGTATATTATATAGGTATATTAAAGACATTATACGTATTATTCACCTATATGTATATGTATATATAAATAAATAAATAAATATATATATATATATATATATATATATATATATATATATATATGTATACTTTGATATTTAGTATATTAGAGTATTAAATTAATATATGAATATATATATGAATATATATACTTTGTGTATTAATATAATAAATATTAGTTATATATGAATATACTTTCTATTCTTGTACATACAAATATATGTATATACCTGTTGTATATATGAACGTATATATATAAATGCTTATATAAATATATGTAAATTAATATATATGGTATTATGTATTTTAATTATGTAAATATTATCAAGTATATAAATGCTATATATAGTATATGTTTCAAATATGTACTATATATACTAATTATATTTTAGCTATATATAATAATGTCTTTTATATATATATCTGTATTTAAGTATAATATATACTATACTATATATTATTTAATGTGGATACATGCATAGGTGTTGTGTATGTATGCCTGCTCAATGTTAACATAGATAATTAAACATAGTGTAAACTAGTGATTTATATTCATTGTTATCTGTTCGTAGGCATCCGAGACGGTGCTACCTTGACTGCTGGTTCCGGAGCATTGCTTGTGCACGTCAGAGTTCCAGGCAACTATACCTTGCCTTGTTATTGCTGTCTAAATTCAGATATTTATCTAGTTGCTCATCTTGTTGTTTTAATATTAAACTGTGCGCGTCCGAGAATACTCGGGTGCAGTCAACGAAGGCGTTGACGTTAGGACTTGTGTCTGACTTAGTGTCTAGTGGACCCACCTAAAGTTGAGGAGTTATCAATATAACTTCCCAGGCCTTGACACGTATCTCAACACGTCACAGAGTGAGTTCATGTAGGAATGCGTGCTTCATGATCGACTGGCCATCAGCATGAGCAGCACGTGTGACGGCATTTAGTTTAGTTGTTTATTTCTGTAGCGACTTGCATCATAGTATGAGGTGTCCACGTCGCATTTGCGACTTGTACATTTACATTGGGCGGGGAAGACAATTAGTAGGCGTATGGGACAGACAACTGGTTGCCGTAGTTTAAGAGTAAACTGCGGGGCCGTGAGCCTCAGGGTTACCCGATTATGGGCCAGTGTTACCTGATTATGGGCCAGAGTTACCCGATTATGGGCATATATGCTTGTCGATACATCCGGCAGAGGTTACTAGCTGCGCGCTATCATGATCGGCGATGTAGTCAGCATATATTCCTGGCGTTCAGTTTACAGCTAATGCCAGGTACTTAGCCTCTGGCTCGACGCTATGCTTTATACCTTTCACCTACCCATACGTACCAGGGTTATCTTCAAAGTGCATTCCACTTAGCTGGTTAGATTACCCCTTGAGTTTTACACAGTATTTACTTTATGGCATGCATTTCTGTATACTTGTTACATCCCTCTGAGGACCTGGTTCTCTTTCAGATCCGGACGAGCACTTGTACCCTACCATCTATGGAGCAGGAGTAGAGACAGGATTCCTGATTGAGGACTACGAGGCATTTCCAGGAGAGTTCCCATGATCTGAGTACACAGCTTCATCGGTCTAGAGATTCATATCTAGCTAGTTGATACTCTAGTCTAGTTATCTTACTTCTTCCTGCACTGTATTTCCATTTCTGTATTTCAGTGGGTTTGTCCCCACCAGACATATTTCAGTTGTACTATGTCAGTCGACTATGTTTCTAATATTTCAGTCTTTTATTTCAGTATTTACTTGTTATCTATGGATGAGATTAGTCATTGCCTGTTTATGATATTAGACTTGTTAGATTTAGGACAGCGTAGCACGCTTCGTCAGGATCCATTAAATTGGGATATCCTCGAAGACGTGTCAGCTGGCCAATGCCACGTGGCCTGGTCCCATATATTTTGGGACTGGGGCGTGACATGGTTTTAGTGGTGGCCCATGCAGGTCCAGTTAATCGCTTGTGGTATGGTAACGTGCCCAGCGAGCCTGCAGTAGGATAGAAATTACTAGGTCTCATCCACCTGATTACGCCTTTGAACCTCTTTCGTACTTATAAATATCTGCATCCTATTTGATTTATTCCGTACTCTCTCTAATGAAGTTCTGTCTCTTACAGCGAGATGAACCTACGTAGCCGCCGTGAGATACTAGGTGCCATAGCACCACCTGCAGCACCGAGGGAGGACACGACTCAGGGACCACCCAGGGAGCAGCCTCAGCTAGAGGCAGTGGTGATCCCTCAGGCCCCGATGATGCACTGGCATCAGGTCACCCCCGACGAGGAGACGCAGCAGCCCGAGGGCCAGACGTCGCGGACGATCCCTAGACAGTACTTCAAGGGACAGACCTCGAGGGCGACACCGATGCCGCAGTACGAGAGGCCGGTACCTGAGGAGACACCGAGGAGACAGCCGGAGGTACCGCTGCCACCACCTCCACCGTTTCCACCGCAGATGCCACCAGCGGGAGAACAGCCCCAGATGATGCAGTTCTTTCAAATGATGATGCAGGCCCAGATGCAGCAGACGGAGACCCTGAGACAGGGCCTGATGGCAGTACTGGAGAGGGCACCTGCCCAAGCACCAGCACCAGCACCGGCACCTGTCCAGCGAACAGGCACTGTAAAAGGCTTCCGCCAGATGGAACCAAGAACCTTCTCGGGCAAGGAGACGGCTGAGGAGATCTCAGACTGGGTCTCCAACACTGAGATGCTGTTAGAGGGTTCGCAGCTACACCCCGATCTCTGGATGACCGCGGTGAGGGCCCAACTCACAGGCAACGCCCATCACTGGTGGGACTCTATGGAGCGCAGCATTGGCCGACAGCAGACCTGGGAGAAATTTCTAGAGCACTTCAACACGAAGTACTTCCCAGCTACAGTGAGGAACGCCCTGTACTCTCAGTTCCTGCACCTGGAGCAAGGGAACCTGACAGTGGACGCCTACGACGGAGAGTTCAGCAGACTCAGCCGATTCGGTGTAGCCCTGATTCCCAATGACCTGGAGAAGGCCAGGAGATTCCACCATGGCCTCTCTCAAGAGCTGCAGAGGTACACCACTACCCAGGCGAGAATCTCTTATGAAGAGGTCCTATCGGAGGCGAGGATCCAGGAGGCTATAGGAGGAGGAGGAGCGAGACGTTCCAGCACGAACGTACCAGCTAGAGCTCAGCCCGGAGCAGGAGGACCGATTCGCCATCCCGGAGTGCAACCACAACAGAAGGTTGTGCCATATCAGCAGAGGGAGCTGCTGACGTGTCACTTTTGCAGAAAGCAGGGACATGTCCATAAAGATTGCAGAAAAAGACTAGGACTGTGCCTGAGGTGCGGATCAACCCAACATCAAGCTCAGGAGTGTACCCAGTATAGAGATAGAACTCGACAGATGGTACAAACGCCAGCCCCACCAACCCTAGGTATGTTCGTAGCATACTTGATGAATTATAGCTTATTATGTGTTATTTTAATTTCGAGGACGAAATTCTTATAAGTTGGGTAGATTGTAAACCCCCTAGATCAAAAATTTATTTTTATTAATTTTAGATAAAGAGATTAGGGTAATTTTGGTCCATATTTAAATTTATTACATAGTATTAAATAATTGTGCAGTGTTTGTTAGTTAGGACACCTTACCCTTGTCCCGATATTTAGGACCCTACACTAGCCGTTACCCTGAAACAAGTTCCACACACTTGGCCTAGACATGCTAACCTATCATAATGAACCTTGAGCAAACCCCGGATACCGATTTTTGTGCCAGATTTTAGACGCACAAAAGTCGTTACAAACGTCCGTGCGCAATTAATTAAATTGTGTAATTACGTTCGCTGCCCGTTCCAATTGACATTGAGACCCAATCTCAACCAGTTTTGACCAACCCAGACCACGATGATAATGTACACTGAGCCTACTACACAAATGACCCTTGCCCGACCAAATTTAGACTCCCGGTTTTTAATTAAATTAAATTAGAAACATCGTTACATTAATTACGAATAAATTAATGTGGCTACCCCACCTCAAATTAAATTGGACCCAACTCCAACCCAAGCCCACATCCACACCCACAATCCTCATACAAAACACCAAACATCGTCATCGACCAATGAGGAACACCAAACATGGTGTTTGTTTGCATTAAATCCCCAATCCTAGTTATTGTGCAAATACCAATTTATTCGGGGCCTAAATTGCAAAATTTCAATGTGGTGTCCCCCTCTCATTGGCCCAAACCATCATGGAGAAAAGCATGAAATGACAAACCGTAGGCATTGGTTTTTCCCCCCATTTTATATGTACTTGCACCCCCTTTTTGGGAACCCATCTTGGCCCTACATTCAAATTAGCCTATTCCTAGCCCTCCACCCATCATGATGAGCATCCCCACTCCCCAAAAAAAAATGCACCCAGCCGGCCCTAATCCCTAGGCAGCCCCCCCCACTCTCTCTCCTACATATAGTTGCTATTTACACATTAAATGAATCAAAAACCCAAACTTAAATATCAAAAACCCTAACTAACCCAACCAGGCCGATACTGCACCCCCCCTCCCCGAGCTCGACCACCACCACCAGAGGCCACCAACCACCGCCATACCCCACGACCACCGTCGCCAGTCCCCACCCCACCTTCCACCAGGAGCTCCGGCCCCCACGTCGCCGGAGCAGCCCGCACGACAGCCCGCACCAGTCGGGACCTTCCCAGCCCGAACCCTCGAGCCGACCACCCCGTGCTCGACCACCGCCACTAGCCTCCACCTTCGACCGCCAAACTTGGCTGACATCTCCCCCAGCCTGTCCTCCACCACCCCACAAAGTTTCGGCCGAAGTCGTCGACTCACCGGAGAGTAATCGAGGCCGCAGCATCGACTGTCCCGGTCCGGCTGCTATTGCCCGCGACGTCCCTGAGCCTCGCCGGAGCGCCGCCCGACCACCCCCGCCGGCGACGACTGACCCGCTCGTCCCCCTCGATCCGACGAACAACTAGGTATAATATTTTATGTAAATTTATTATAATTTGTACATGAAATTTCAGCTACAAGTTTAAATATGCATGAATGACGTATATTTACGTATTTTGAATACGTATTCTAATATATACTGTATATTAATTATTTAACAGTATATATATTCAAAATATCCCTGTAGAATTTTTATATAATTACATAATCTTTTAATGTATTTCATATTAATAAGTATGAATGTAAGTATGTATTTATGTATGTATGTATGTACGTATGTATGTATATACATATATAAATATATATGTATATATGAGTATATGTACGTATGTATGTATATTGTACAGTAGATAAAACCAAATTAAATATAAAATTTCTGTGATTAAATATAGAAAATAATACTATGTAATATATATTTTCATATTAAATATGCATGTAATTATATATGTATGTATTATATATTTTTGTATGTATATATATACGTAGTGTATTTAGAATATTATATATATTTAATATATATTCTGTATAAATATATATATTCTGTAAAAAGTATATTATATATAGTATATTAATTGTTGGTATATTATATAGGTATATTAAAGACATTATACGTATTATTCACCTATATGTATATGTATATATAAATATATATATATATATATATATATATATATATATATATATATATATATATATATATATATATATATATACTTTGATATTTAGTATATTAGAGTATTAAATTAATATATGAATATATATATATGAATATATATATACTTTGTGTATTAATATAATAAATATTAGTTATATATGAATATACTTTCTATTCTTGTACATACAAATATATGTATATACCTGTTGTATATATGAACGTATATATATAAATGCTTATATAAATATATGTAAATTAATATATATGGTATTATGTATTTTAATTATGTAAATATTATCAAGTATATAAATGCTATATATAGTATATGTTTCAAATATGTACTATATATACTAATTATATTTTAGCTATATATAATAATGTCTTTTATATATATATCTGTATTTAAGTATAATATATACTATACTATATATTATTTAATGTAGATACATGCATAGGTGTTGTGTATGTATGCCTGCTCAATGTTAACATAGATAATTAAACATAGTGTAAACTAGTGATTTATATTCATTGTTATCTGTTCGAAGGCATCCGAGACGGTACTACCTTGACTGCTGGTTCCGGAGCATTGCTTGTGCACGCCAGAGTTCCAGGCAAGTATACCTTGCCTTGTTATTGCTGTCTAAATTCAGATATTTATCTAGTTGCTCATCTTGTTGTTTTAATATTAAACTGTGCGCGTCCGAGAATACTCGGGTGCAGTCAACGAAGGCGTTGACATTAGGACTTGTGTCTGACTTAGTGTCTAGTGGACCCACCTAAAGTTGAGGAGTTATCAATATAACTTCCCAGGCCTTGACACGTATCTCAACACGTCACAGAGTGAGTTCATGTAGGGATGCGTGCTTCATGATCGACTGGCCATCAGCATGAGCAGCACGTGTGACGGCATTTAGTTTAGTTGTTTATTTCTGTAGCGACTTGCATCATTGTATGAGGTGTCCACGTCGCATTTGCGACTTGTATATTTACATTGGGCGGGGAAGACAATTAGTAGGCGTATGGGACAGACAACTGGTTGCCGTAGTTTAAGAGTAAACTGCGGGGCCGTGAGCCTCAGGGTTACCCGATTATGGGCCAGTGTTACCTGATTATGGGCCAGAGTTACCCGATTATGGGCATATATGCTTGTCGATACATCCGGCAGAGGTTACTAGCTGCGCGCTATCATGATCGGCGATGTAGTCAGCATATATTCCTGGCGTTCAGTTTACAACTAATGCCAGGTACTTAGCCTCTGGCTCGACGCTATGCTTTATACCTTTCACCTACCCATACGTACCAGGGTTGTCTTCAAAGTGCATTCCACTTAGCTGGTTAGATTACCCCTTGAGTTTTACACAGTATTTACTTTATGGCATGCATTTCTGTATACTTGTTACGTCCCTCTGAGGACCTGGTTCTCTTCCAGATCCGGACGAGCACTTGTACCCTACCATCTATGGAGCAGGAGTAGAGACAGGATTCCTGATTGAGGACTACGAGGCATTTCCAGGAGAGTTCCCATGATCTGAGTACACAGCTTCATCGGTCTAGAGATTCATATCTAGCTAGTTGATACTCTAGTCTAGTTATCTTACTTCTTCCTGCACTGTATTTCCATTTCTGTATTTCAGTGGGTTTGTCCCCACCAGACATATTTCAGTTGTACTATGTCAGTCGACTATGTTTCTTATATTCCAGTCTTTCATTTCAGTATTTACTTGTTATCTATGGATGAGATTAGTCATTGCCTGTTTATGATATTAGACTTGTTAGATTTAGGACAGCGTAGCACGCTTCGTCAGGATCCATTAAATTGGGATATCCTCGAAGACGTGTCAGCTGGCCAATGCCACGTGGCCTGGTCCCATATATTTTGGGACTGGGGCGTGACAGATCTCTCCGCTGCATCTTTGTTGCCTCAGTTTTTGCTGTCGCTTGTTGCTTTCGTGCTTTGAGTTAGTTTTCGGATTTGGTTGTGTTTTCTTGAACGGTTTCGATGGATTTCATTGTTTTCGTTCGTGAACTGCATTTCAATTCCGAGTTTGGAAAGAGAGGAAGAGGTATTAATCAACTATTCGTGGTAATGTAGGTGAACGAGCAGTAGGCGGCGTACAAGCGGAGTCTTGAAGCTCCTCTTTCCTTCTCCCTTCCAACCAACTAAGTGAGTGGCTACCATCCCGATTAGCTAGCCCTTCTTCCAAGTCTTTACACCTAAAAATCTTGCATTCTTGTTGTCCCGATCAGACGATACCTTGTAATAACTAAAAGATGTCAAGATAAAAAGGGAATAGACTTGGATTATATTGCTTGTCAACTAAACTTGTGAACGGTTATCTCATTGTATGCAATTTTAGTTAGAATGCATCTTCTTCTATAAATTTTGCTATTTAAAGAACATGCCATGTTATGCTAAATATTGTTCAGGGAGGCTATGCAAAATGAATCATGTAATGCTACTTGTCTTGTACTAGTGTTGCCTCAACTGCATAAACTGTTAACTTAATAACGAACGTCGTTTAATCACGGACAACTTGTCACGCCCCAGTCCCAAAATATCGAGGGACTAGACACGTGGCAATGGCCAGCAGCACACACCGATGGACAAATCCAATTTAATGGATCCAATAGGGCGTACTTAAGCTGTAATACAACAATCAAGGTCTACTAATCTCATCCACATAATAAATATATCAATATCATCAAAAGGAAATAAAATATCATCCAGTCACAAGTAAATAAAATCGGGGAACAACCCGATAATAAGTCTGTTACAATTGTTCATTTAAACAAGAAATAAAAGAGTTTTAATAGCAACAAGACTGAGCATAGAAGAAACATATACTCAGGAAAAATCTTCTGAAATTACCTCATCCTCAGTTCCTGGTTCTGCTCTTGCTAATGCTCCTGATCCGTAGACATCAGGATAGATATCCTCTGCTAACCCTGGGGACTTAATCCAGATCCAGGTCCTCAGGGGACATAGCAAGGTACAAAATAACTCATGCCAAAATAAATGCAGTACAGCAATAAATGAAACAATAGGGTAAATATATAACCAGCTAAGTGATATGCAAGTTGAGAGCATCACTAAAACTCAGGCTGAAACCACTACAAGCTCTGTGTCTAGGAGCCGGTAGCGGTGATATCACGTAGTGGGCCAAGCTCGGGTTTAGAGTCTTGAGCACCGCATTAAAAAAGGTTTTATATATATAATTACCCCAATGTAATCATACGTCTCATGTCCACAACGTCTCATGTCCGTGCCACGCAGGATCATATCGAATGCATCCAGTCATAATAAGATCTAAGTATATAATGTCTATGTCATGAAACCTGAAACCTACACCGAATCACCTTGAATATTTTAAGAAGATTCTGTCACATAAATAGTGTCAGGTGTCCTGGGTATAACGTACTTGATAATGCAAGCACGAGAATGCAAAGGGTCACGATATCCACTTCTAGGTGACGTTACACAACTCCGCATACGGGGTTGGCACCCGACTATTATTCGGATGCTAAGTAAGTCACACGGTCTTAGGTACAACATATAGATCACAGGAATAAAACAAGAGAATAATATGAATTAATATACTACAAGTATGGCAAGGTACACTTGCCTAGGGTTCTAACTCCAACTGTAGCTCTGGTCTCAGTGGAATTTGTTGGTACTCCTCTGGTTGCTGAAATAGACATCACCATCAGATTCAGAAAATATCAAATAGCTAGAAACGCCTATCCTTGAGTCCAATTTGGACACAGGGGCAAAAATAACAGTTTCTGGTCAAAGCGGGGTCCACATGTGGGCCGCTTCGCACCAAAAAATGTGTCAGAAACAAATGTCTCCATATTCGTCAAACTTAGTGTCAACAAGTCCAGAACGATGATACGAATCCAACGGAACTTTTTAAACTGGATTCCGATGAGCCGATTATAAAATCGCCCGTCAAGTAGAGCCACGGAGCCCACGATATGCAATTTTGTCAACGTTCTAAGAATCGAACCAAACTTGGGTCACATGACCAGCGTATTCGTACGAGTCTGATGGCACAAGTTTTGTTTCAATCCGACGTGTGTACACAAAGTTACAACGTGATCTAGAACAGGCCGATATGGGGCGTTGTCGGCGGATACGCGTTGATTTCGGTATACACGCACATCCAAATCAACTTCTGTGAAATCCAGCACGTCCGTATCAATGGCGCACACCTTTCGGTGAAGACCGTATGCGACCAAGTCGTCCTATTTGGCGGGGCGCACTCAGTTCCTGGGAAAAATGGGGTATTGTTTTTCCTATTTTTGGATCGCAGTTCGCGATCGCCACAGGACGCGACACACCGAGCGGGTTGTACTGGCATCGAGAGGGTCACGCTGGGTTCGCGTCACAACAGACGGAACGAAAAATGGGGCAACGAGGAGAGAGAAAAGGGTACCTGAACAGGGCTACGCAGAACGGGATTTTCCCGTGTCCGCGAGGCGATGCGACACGACACGAACAGAGTCAGGGTACTGTAGCTAGGGTTAGGGTTAGGGTTACGGACAATTAGCCGGAGCTGAGGGAGGCGAAGGTGGCTCTGCTGAGGCACTGTCGGAGGCGGCGGAGCTCAGGCGGCGAGATCGTCGGCTAATCGAGGTGGCCGGGGTCGGAGAAACTCGGCCGGAGCTGCTGCTGCGGGGTCGTGATCGAGGCAGAGGGGTTCAGACAGAGGCGGATCTGCAGAGGGTCTCGAGGGTTGTCGGGGACGATGGCAGAGCGGGGCTGGGAGTCTCGAGGCGGAGGAGATGACGACGGTGGATGACGGCTGGAGGGCTGGGCACGTCGTGGCCGGAATGGCGGGTGGCAGAGGGTTTCTCGGTCAAGCGGAGGCGACAGAGTTATGGCATAGGCAGCGGGGGATCGTCGGTCGAGGGGATTTTATAGGACGAGGGAGGGAGCTGGGCTGCTGGCCGTTCGAGGAGAGGAGAAGACGGCGGCGGCGGTTGCAGGGAGCCGGAGCGACACGGGGTGCCGGAGGGCCACGGCGGTTACGCGGCGGTTGCGTTGCGGGGAAGGAGAAGGGTTTTTGGGTAGGCGGAGCCGAGTCCGGTCGGGCGGAGGATCTGGCCCGATCAACTAAAGCAAGGGCGCAGGTCGGGTATTCGGGTTTCGGGTCGGCGGGTTAGACCCGGATCCGACCCGCAGGGTTCGGTTCGGTTTAGTTGAACCGGGTCCGGTTCGGGTTGGTTTGGTTTATTTTGAAATAAACTGGGTTTATTTCTAGGGTTTAATTGGTTTATTTTAAACTTAGTTTTTAGGTCTTTAAAAATGCTTCCGGGGTCGAATAAATTCCCGGAAAATTACCCTATGTCTAATTTTTCATTTTACACCAGAAAATATTATTTCTATAATATTTTAATATTAAGTAACATCATTTAAAAAAATCATTTAATTACAAAATACCTTAGTTTTAGTTACAGAAAAATTTCGGAAAATTCTAGAAAAATTGTAAAAAATCCATTTTAAAAATTCCTGAAAAATCAGGGAGTTTACAATCTACCCCCCTTAAGAGGATTGCGTCCTCGCAATCAAAGAATAACTGGTCAACAGAGATAACACGGTTGCAAACATTGTTTGAAGCACAATACTATCAAGAAGAATCAAGGTTGAGGGTTTTGAGAAGAACACATAGGAAAAATCATTTCTCTAAGCATTAAAAGTTATGCAATCTCCCATATGAAGGAGATCTAGAAGACTACAGTTAGAAAAACATATTAGGTTAACACTAGGTTATCAATTATTAGCAAGTTCACAAATTACTAGGTTAAGGCTAGGTCACGAACCAACAAGCACGAACTAAAGCAATACTAGCAACAGATAACTATGAAAAACTTACGCGCATTAGCTAATCCACGAGTCTGCACGTCCTCCAAAGTCATCGCGAAAGCTTGTCCGCGTCCTTGAGGTGGTGCCCTCTGCTGTTGCTGGGCCTGCTGGAAGAGTGCTGCTCGAGGTGCCAAGGGTGGCCTTGGTTCGGGTGCTGGTAGAGTTTGTTGGTTTGCCCTTGGTGCTCCTTCTCTACGCTCCGGGCAGTCCCTAACTGCATGATGTCTGGATCCGTAAGCTAAGCATAATTCGAATTTACGTCTACACTCCTTCTCAATATGGCCTATCTTGCCACAGTAGTGACAAGTAGGAAGAGTTAGGGACTTGGATACAGCTCCCTGTGGTGCTTGATGCAGGTGAGGTTTCTTTACAGCTTCTCCATGCGGTGCTCTGCCTGGTGCAGATGTGAGAGGCCTCTTCAGGTTGGACTCTCGCCTGGTGACACGCTCCATATGTCGAGCTGCAGCAAGGACATCCGTGTATAAAGTAGGTGCAACGGATCCGATCATTCTTTGTAGCTCGAAGTTTAGTCCATCGAAGAACTTCTCAGCCTTCTCTTCTTCTGTCGGGATTAGGGTAGGGGCGAAGCGACTCAAACGAATAAATTCTGCATTGTACTCTTCCACCGTCATAGTATCCTGAGTGAGGCGATTGAACTTGTCCCGCAGTTCTGATCGAGCGATAGCTGAAATGTACATCTCCTGAAAGAGTCTGGAGAACTCTTTCCAGGTGACTCGGTCTGGTCCGAGCCGTCTCTCCTCAGATAGCCACCAGTGATGTGCATTTCCCGTCAATTGCATTCTGACGACAGTCATCCAACGTTCCCGTGGAAGCTCAGCTGCTTCTAATTGATGTTGAGTATTGGTGAGCCACTCATGAACTTCTGTCGGCTCCTCCTTGCCTGAGAAGGTACTAGGCTTCAGCTGGCAAAAATCGGTGATAGAGCCCGTCGTTGGCCGTCGAGCTGGTAGGTTGGCCTGCTCCAGTGCAGTTACTAGGCTTTTCCTCAAGTAATCCACCTCGCGACGCTGAGCCTCGTGTTGTACTTGTTGCTGTGCTTGCATCATTGCGTAGATCATTTGGAATATCTATTGCCCGTCCATAGGCTGCCCTTGTGGGAATACGGGCATTGGTGGAACGAACTGCGGAGGCGGTGGGATGTCATTGTAACGCCCCGCAACCGCTCGGAGCGTTACGCTGAGTCGGACTGAATAAATCAAATGCTGGTTACATTTGAAATGTCGGATTTTGGGAAGAAGGATTAATCGAGTTGGTTTCAATGTGCAGATGGCTAGCGGGTTCGATGGAAATCAGGTGTTCGTTCAGAACAGTACTGAATAGCTGGAAGGAAACGATAATGCCGTCTTCCTTAGTCCGATCGGTCGGATGATTTGGAGAGCACGGCCTGCTCGCACGGTCATACCAGTTGAGTAGATCGCGCTTGCATCGGACCACGGGTTCAAGGGATTGGCCGTATCGACAGGACAGGATGCCTAACGGATTCAAACAATGTGAGTGGGCTCTTTCCCTTCTCTTCTACTCCTTCATGCCTAATAATATGGAAAACACGTAAAGGCTTGTACACTTGGGCTGAAACATCGGGAAGCACTACACTGAGGCGTGCATAGAGTGTGCGTCGTTGGCTTGGTAGGATTGTGGCTTGAATGGTTTACGCGTTGGATAGTTGGATACGATAGCTGGAATTATTCATTTGAGGCAGTCGGCTGGAAACATTGGGATTATGCTTGGACGGTTGGAAATATACAAGTTGGAATGATACAATTGAGGCAATGGGAATATCGAGAATATCGGGAATTCGGACGAGCGAGCGTGCATCCGTGCACGAGTATCACTGGGTCGCTTTGTCTTGCAAAGCGAGCAGTTGTGGTTCGAAACCGAACAACTGCATCGGCGAGGGTATTGTGCCACTGTTGGGGCATTGTGCCACGGGATTATTCGGAGTGTGGGGTGTTGCACCCAATGTGAAACACTGTGTTGGGAAGCGGCAATGTGAAACACTGTGGATTTTGGTGCCTTGGGATTAAATCCTGAGGTCGAGATTTGGACTCCTTTGGGAGGATATGTTGGAAGAATGGTTATGGATGCTTTGGTTGGTTATTCGGTGGAACGAGTTTAGGATCGCTTGGTGGGGCGAGAATGTTCGATCCTCTCGCCTCACCTACCTTTTGCATGTCACGGACAACCTGGGTGCACAGGGTGTTGATTTCCTTGAAACGGTTTTTATCCGGGGCACTGGAGCCGTTTCAATCCGGAGGGAAATATCGATTCGTGCTTTGGCGCGGTGCATTGCGGGACCTCCAGCGGGGCTTGCTACCCGGGCTGATAGGGCGCGCCGTAATGCTTGGAATATGTCCTTTATGGCTTGGCCAGTGACTTCATATAGATAAGAGTTGGCTTGCTTTTCTTTCGTTGGTTTGTGCATCGTGTAGGCGCGGCCACCTTGCCTCGGCAAGAGTGTGCATTCGAGATGGGAATATATAACTTCGGTTGAGGATGGATATTGAGGCGAGTCTGATGGTTCGATATGTTATCGTGCAAACGATGGCATTGAGTTAGACGGGTCGGCTATATATAAACTGCTTGTCGCTTGGTTTGAGATTGAATGCTTGCATGCTTAAACTGCTTTACTGCTTTCCTTAACATGTCATCCATATGCCATGAAAAGAATCTAGGATTCAACTAGAAAGATCACCATTTAACTGTGTGCATTCACTATTTTACTTAGTGTCGGCTTAGACGAGTGGGTTACCCCGCTCACCAGTACGGTTGTGTACTGACCCACGTTTGTGGGCAATATTTCAGGTACACAGGCGTAGTGGCACTGTTTGGATATACGGGACAAGATGTATGAACTGTAAGTACCTTTGTGGGCTAGAGAAAGAGCAAGAGTCATTTTATCGTCTCTGTGGTATCGCCTTTGTGGCGTGGCCTTCGGGGCATCTCATTTGGACCCTATCGTGAGCTTCGCTGCGTATACTCTGATGTGTGCTTGGTACACAAACGGCTTCCGCTGTAACTTGGTTGTTTCGATGATAACTTTCGTGTTTAACAACATCGTCTTGTACGAGCGCAACTCCAGGCTCGTACGGCATCACGTCCCGAAGAGAACGATTGTCCCGCGGGAGAGCTGAAACGTGGTGATTTCACGTTCAGCGGGGACTATTGGGCTTGCGGGAGTTTGGGGCATGACAGATTGGTATCAGAGCGCCCGGTTCATTTCTTCGGACTTGGTCCTTCGTTTCATCACAAACTCTAAATAGCTTCCGCGTGTCGTTTAGCTCTTGACTCTACTCAGTGCCGCATCGGATGTTTCATGCAATAAGTCTAATTATTGCTGGTTTTGGCTGCATTTTATTTCTTGGTTGGGTTGCCTTGGTTGGTTTTCGTAGGATCGTTTAGCCTCGTTAGGCGTTGTTGCATTCGTGCAGCAAGTTGGTTGGCGTTGTTGCATTTGTGCAACAAGTGTGGGCTTTCGTTGGGTTGGCTTGGCTTATCATTTGGGAGATTCTGATTGCCTCAATGGATCAGTTGGTTGGCTAACGAGATTTGGTTATGCGGCATGTTTTGAGTAGAAACATTCGAGGAGAATGGATCCTTGCACGAGTTGCTCGTCAAGCGATTGTGTTGGATAGAAGTTGGAATTTTGGCTGTGGCGCATCGGTTGGGCAGATTTGAGTTGGCTTGAGAAATATCAGATAAGTTGGCATGAGTTGCTCGTACAATAAAGATGTGGAACCGTTGGGTATTGGGTTGGACTACTTGGAATACAATCGTTGCACGATTGCTTGTGTTGCGAAAGTATCAGGCGGTTTGAGAATAGTTGGGAGCAGTGAGAATGGAACATAGCACGAGTTGCCTAACGAGATTGATGGTTAAAGAATCGGCTAAGTTTTTGTGTCAGACTTAAGATGGGAATGGCATGATCACACCTAAGGGATGGTTCGAACGGATCTTGGATTCGTGAGAGGAAACGTAATGGGAGTAGTGAATTGATTCGAAGTGGTATATGGGATCAAATGTGTTAAGCAAGGCATTGGAAATATTTTGGTTGGACATCTATTGGAATTGCCTGAACGGACTCGGATAACGAATACAAGTCGGTTAGTGCAAATCGATTGAGTTGGAAAGAGTAAAAAATGGAGCAAGCGAATATTGAGTTATGATTCGGCAGAATCACCTCGGAATAGTCGGTTGGGATAGACACTGGTTGACGCAGATTTTGCACGAGGGCAACTATATTTCCAAGTGGTATATGGTGCAATGGAATTTGACTCGGGTATCCTTCGATACATTAGACTTAAGAACTCAAGGACGGAATTGTGCAAATGGAAGTATCGTTGGGCTTAAGAGATGGACGGAATCGGAACGAACATTTGAGTTATGCTTGAGCAAAGCGATGGGATTATCGGAAGGATAGCGAGCACGAATTACGATTTTGGGCAACGCATTTGAGCTGTTGGTTGAGCAATGAAACACGATCTTGGCTTGGAGGGACAATGCGATGGATTCACACAAACTTGAAGGATTTTGGATATTGTTGCTCGAGAAGTTGAATCAGGTTTAGCGGAGATGAAATTTTGGGCAAAATGGTGCAACGATGATAAACGGATTCTTTGGAAAGACGTGGACGGATTGTGGCAACAAGGGAAGGCAAAAAGATTTTGGCGGATTGATTTCTGAAGATAGCTAAATGTGGGAGAAACGTCGGAACGAATCACTGTGATGCTCGAGTAAGTTGGAAGTGCAATGTGGGACGTGGCAAATGGATAAGAATTGGAGCAAGTCTTGGGTTTTGAGAATTATTGCAATTTGTAGTGCGAGAATCGAACATGCAATTCGGAAATTTGATGGATTCAGGGCAGAACGACGGATTGATGGTAGACGGTTTCAACGAGCACATTGCTCGGATTCGGGAGTTCGCTCGGATGGGATG
The DNA here is from genome assembly GCA_036927795.1 of Iris macrosiphon. Classification (NCBI taxonomy): domain Eukaryota; kingdom Viridiplantae; phylum Streptophyta; class Magnoliopsida; order Asparagales; family Iridaceae; genus Iris; species Iris macrosiphon. Next base: position 141,947,400 of record JAYESA010000006.1, read on the forward strand.
GTTGGAATTTTGATTCGGATTTGCAGATGAGATATAGCATGGTTTATAGTAACTGTCCATCGTGATGATTATAATTATCGAGTGTAGCTTCGGGACAGCTGACCCTAAGCGACCTTGCCCGCTGAATCGGATATGAATATGGTAGACCCATAGAACGACCCTTGAGGCGGCGTATTTGGGAATGCGTCGAGGGCAGATGTGAGGCAATGTGATTTGGCTTATTGACTGAGTGTTGGATTTGAGAGATCCTTGGGATAGCCTTCAGCTGAAGATACAGCCGGAAGATCGAAGCGATGGTGGAAGTAGCCTTGTCAACTGATGAGATTCAGAGTCGCAGATTTTTATCGATGGCATCGCCTCTGACTCATCGTGCCCTGGAAGGGAATAGCATTCATATGAATTGACGACTGTGAAACTAGCTCGTGAAGTTAAAGCAGCGGCTCGTTCAGATGAAATCCTTGCGAATACTGGAAGGGACAGATTTGCCTCAGATTTACAAGATGTCTCGGAACTTAGTCTGGGAAACGTGCTCATTCGGAAGGCGAAGGTGATATTCTATGCTTCGAGGCAGTGGAAGCAGCGCGAAGAACTATTTCATGTGCAACCTAAGAATTGTGGCGAGTGTATCCACGTTGAAATCGTGGCGACACAAATCCCTTTGGCGTGGCGGCGAGATCTTCGTGGATCACACGAACCTCAATATAGATGTTCACCCTGTGAGATATTGAGATGGCAGGAAATGTGTTGGACTGAGCTGATCTAAACAAGTTGATATTTGGGTAAGTCGCATAGCTGGGGTAGATCAGTTGTGAGAATCGTTCGGTGCACGAGATATATTTGGAGATGTTGCTAGTACTGATTTCAGAAATAGTGGGATGGATTAAGCTAGAACACGAACCGATTGAGTCGGTGGAAAATCTGCATAATTGAGAATAGTTCTCGAGCGAATGTGTTGGAATGGAAATTATGATTTGGTTCAATTAGGAGCAAAGCAAATGGATGCCTCGAACATAAAGATACCCTTGTAACTTGTTCGAATTTGCTATCGCAAAGCTCGGCTGAAATGCATGTATTTTAGGGACGCCTTAAATATATGTACGATCCGAAACTAAGCGATACGAGAAATTTGTATTGAGCTGCAAGGAGGATGTGGGAATTCGTGAAAATTTATTCGAGCGTTCAGCAGAACGAGATGTTGTGTCAGAAATAGTGAATATGTGAGTTGCTTAGAGCAGATCCTTGGAATTGGATTGTGGCATGCTAGTAAGGAATGAGTACCAGCACGGTTCGTGGACGAACCTGATTCTAAGTGGTATATTATGTAACGCCCCGCAACCGCTCGGAGCGTTACGCTGAGTCGGACTGAATAAATCAAATGCTGGTTACATTTGAAATGTCGGATTTTGGGAAGAAGGATTAATCGAGTTGGTTTCAATGTGCAGATGGCTAGCGGGTTCGATGGAAATCAGGTGTTCGTTCAGAACAGTACTGAATAGCTGGAAGGAAACGATAATGCCGTCTTCCTTAGTCCGATCGGTCGGATGATTTGGAGAGCACGGCCTGCTCGTACGGTCATACCAGTTGAGTAGATCGCGCTTGCATCGGACCACGGGTTCAAGGGATTGGCCGTATCGGCAGAACAGGATGCCTAACGAATTCAAACAATATGAGTGGGCTCTTTCCCTTCTCTTCTACTCCTTCATGCCTAATAATATGGAAAACACGTAAAGGCTTGTACACTTGGGCTGAAATATCGGGAAGCACTACACTGAGGCGTGCATAGAGTGTGCGTCGTTGGCTTGGTAGGATTGTGGCTTGAATGGTTTACGCGTTGGATAGTTGGATACGATAGCTGGAATTATTCATTTGAGGCAGTCGGCTGGAAACATTGGGATTATGCTTGGACGGTTGGAAATATACAAGTTGGAATGATACAATTGAGGCAATGGGAATATCGAGAATATCGGGAATTCGGACGAGCGAGCGTGCATCCGTGCACGAGTATCACTGGGTCGCTTTGTCTTGCAAAGCGAGCAGTTGTGGTTCGAAACCGAACAACTGCATCGGCGAGGGTATTGTGCCACTGTTGGGGCATTGTGCCACGGGATTATTCGGAGTGTGGGGTGTTGCACCCAATGTGAAACACTGTGTTGGGAAGCGGCAATGTGAAACACTGTGGATTTTGGTGCCTTGGGATTAAATCCTGAGGTCGAGATTTGGACTCCTTTGGGAGGATATGTTGGAAGAATGGTTATGGATGCTTTGGTTGGTTATTCGGTGGAACGAGTTTAGGATCGCTTGGTGGGGCGAGAATGTTCGATCCTCTCGCCTCACCTACCTTTTGCATGTCACGGACAACCAGGGTGCACAGGGTGTTGATTTCCTTGAAACGGTTTTTATCCGGGGTACTGGAGCCGTTTCAATCCGGAGGGAAATATCGATTCGTGCTTTGGCGCGGTGCATTGCGGGACCTCCAGCGGGGCTTGCTACCCGGGCTGATAGGGCGCGCCGTAATGCTTGGAATATGTCCTTTATGGCTTGGCCAGTGACTTCATATAGATAAGAGTTGGCTTGCTTTTCTTTCGTTGGTTTGTGCATCGTGTAGGCGCGGCCACCTTGCCTCGGCAAGAGTGTGCATTCGAGATGGGAATATATAACTTCGGTTGAGGATGGATATTGAGGCGAGTCTGATGGTTCGATATGTTATCGTGCAAACGATGGCATTGAGTTAGACGGGTCGGCTATATATAAACTGCTTGTCGCTTGGTTTGAGATTGAATGCTTGCATGCTTAAACTGCTTTACTGCTTTCCTTAACATGTCATCCATATGCCATGAAAAGAATCTAGGATTCAACTAGAAAGATCACCATTTAACTGTGTGCATTCACTATTTTACTTAGTGTCGGCTTAGACGAGTGGGTTACCCCGCTCACCAGTACGGTTGTGTACTGACCCACGTTTGTGGGCAATATTTCAGGTACACAGGCGTAGTGGCACTGTTTGGATATACGGGACAAGATGTATGAACTGTAAGTACCTTTGTGGGCTAGAGAAAGAGCAAGAGTCATTTCATCGTCTCCGTGGTATCGCCTTTGTGGCGTGGCCTTCGGGGCATCTCATTTGGACCCTATCGTGAGCTTCGCTGCGTATACTCTGATGTGTGCTTGGTACACAAACGGCTTCCGCTGTAACTTGGTTGTTTCGATGATAACTTTCGTGTTTAACAACATCGCCTTGTACGAGCGCAACTCCAGGCTCGTACGGCATCACGTCCCGAAGAGAACGATTGTCCCGCGGGAGAGCTGAAACGTGGTGATTTCACGTTCAGCGGGGACTATTGGGCTTGCGGGAGTTTGGGGCGTGACAGTCATCACGCCGAAATCTAGAAGCATACTGATCTGCTTGGCTGCTTCGGTGAGTAGAGGGATCTCCACTCAATGGCGTTACTTCATCTTCTCCGTAGGTGGCTACAGCACCTATTGGTGTTCTTGCTGGAGTTTCGTTGTTTGCTCGCGATTCCATTTCTCTGCATCAAAATAAACTATAAGAGGCGCACAGGAATCAAGGCAAGATGCAAGTCAAGATTTTAATTTGAATCCGATATAGATATCAAGAACGATTCAAGCAAGTGGATGAGATTCTTATCCTATTCTTATTGCAGCCTTGCTCGGTCCCTAAGTTAAAACCGAAATAATTTAGTCGTAGACCTGCATGGGCCACCACAAAAACTATGCCACGCCCCAGTCCCAAAATATCGAGGGACTAGACACGTGGCAATGGCCAGCAGCACATACCGATGGACAAACCCAATTTAATGGATCCAACTGGGTGTACTTAAGCTGTAATACAACAATCAGGGTCTACTAATCTCATCCACAGAATAAATACATCAATATCATTAAAAGGAAATAAAATATCATCCAGTCACAAGTAAATAAAATCGAGAAACAACCCGATAATAAGTCTGGTATAATTGTTCATTTAAACAAGAAATAAAAGAGTTTTAATAGCAACAAGACTGAGCATAGAAGAAACATATACTCAGGAGAAATCTTCTGCAATCACCTCGTCCTCGGTTCCTGGTTCTGCTTCTGCTAATGCTCCTGATCCGTAGACCTCAGGATAGATATCCTCTGCTAACCCTGGGGACATAATCCAGATCCAGGTCCTCAGGGGACATAGCAAGGTACAAAATAACTCATGCCAAAATAAATACAGTGCAGCAATAAATGAAACAATATGGTAACTATATAACCAGCTAAGTGATATGCAAGTTGAGAGCATCACTAAAACTCAGGCTGAAACTACTACAAGCTCTGTGTTTGGGAGCCGGTAGCGGTGATATCACGTAGTGGGCCAAGCTCAGGTTTAGAGTCTTGAGCACCGCATTAATAAGGGTTATATATATATAATCAGCCTGTAGCCTGTTTGTCTCTCCCTACCCAATGTAATCATACGTCTCATGTCCACAACGTCTCATGTCCATGCCTAGCAGGATCATATCTAATGCATCCAGTCATAATAAGATCTAAGAATATAATGTCTATGTCATGAAACCTGCAACCTACACAAATTTACCTTGAATATTTTAGGAAGATTCTATCACATGAATAGTGTCAGGTGTCCTGGGTATAACGTACTTGATAATGCAAGCACGAGAATGCAAAGGGTCACGATATCCACTTCTAGGTGACGTTACAAAACTCCGTGTACGGGATTGGCACCCGACTATTATTCGGACGCTAAGTAAGTCACACGGTCCTAGGTACAACATATAGATCACAGGAATAAAATAAGAGAATAATATAAATCAATATACTTCAAGTATGGCAAGGTACACTTGCCTAGGGTTCTGACTCCAACTGTAGCTCTGGTCTCAGTGGGATTTGTCGGTACTCCTTCGGTTGCTGAAATAGACATCAACATCATATTTAGAAAATATCAAATAGCTAGAAACGTCTGTCCTTGAGTCTAATTTGGACACAGGGGCAAAAATAATAATTTCTGGTCAAAGCGGGGTCCACATGTGGACCGCTTCGCACCGAAAAATGTGTCAGAAACAAAGGTCTCCAAATTCGTCAAACTTAGTGTCAACAAGTCCAGAATGATGATACGAACCCAACGGAACTTCCAGAACTGGATTCCGATGAGCCGATCATAAAATCGTCCGTCAAGTGGAGCCGCGGGGCCCATGATAAGCGATTTTGTCAACGTTCTCAGAATCGAACCAAACTTGGGTCACAGGACCAGCGTATTGCTACGAGTCCGATGGCACAAGTTTTATTTCAATCTGAAGTGTGTATACAAAGTAACAACGTGATCTAGAACAGGCCGATACGGGGCGTTATCGGCGGATACGCGTTGATTCCGGTGTGCACGCACATCCAAATCAACTTCTGTGAAATCCCGCACGTCCGTATCAATGGTGCGCACCTTTCCGTGAAGACTGCACGCGACCAAGTCGTCCCGTTTGGCTGGGCGCACTGAGTTCCGGGGAAACGGGGTATTATTTTTCCTATTTTTTTTATCGCAGTTCGCGATCGCCACAGGACGCGACACACCGAGCGGGTTGCACGGGCATCGAGAGGGTCATACAGGGTTCGCATCACAACAGACGGAACAGAAAATGGGGCAACAAGGGGAGAGAAAAGGGTACCTGAATAGGGCTACGCATAACGGGGTTTTCCCGTGTCCGCGAGGCAATGCGACACGACACGAACAGAGTCAGGGTACTATAGCTAGGGTTAGGGTTAGGGTTCCGGACAGTTCGCCGGAGCTGAGGGAGGCGGAGGCGGCTCTGCTGAGGCGCTATCGGAGGCGGCGAGATCGTCGGCTAATCGAGGCGGCCGGGGTCGGAGAAACTCGGCCGGAGCTGCTGTAACGCCCCGCTCCGCGCCGGCGTTATGTATCAAGGTGAGTGGGCAGAACTTCGTTCTCTGATTCTTGCACGCCTTAATAATAACCTGAGTTTTTGCTTGCAATGTTTTCTTAAGAGAATGATAGAACCTGCCTTACATGTTAATGAACGAACTCACCTAGCTTGTCTTTGAAACAATGCCTGCTTAACGAGAATCCTGAATCGCCTGCTTAGAGTGCATGAATATGTTCACTATCGTCTATGCTTCGAGAGAACCATACTGTGCCTGAACGTGTTCAAGTGATAAATCGGATTGCCCCACAACAATGAGTGTATTCTGATGGTTCGTCTCGTCTGCATACTAGAGTTTATTTGATAGTGTTCCATACATTCGCACGCGGTCGGACAATGGCTATTGGTGGAGAGCTGAACTGCATATGTCATGACTGCTACCATGATAGTGCAAAGCAACCATGAGTCACAGCTGCCTCTAGCATAAGATAAAGAGTCATTGGTATGCTGTTCCACCAGCTGCCGATCCTGAGATACTCGGGGACCGCCCTACATATAGCTAAGTCATTGTGTTGGCTTGGATAGTGACTGCCCCTAAGAATGTGCATTGTGTGTCTAGCTTTGCATCAGACCCTCGAGTCGCACGAGACACGCTACGCACACCCTGAAACATGAACGGTTTGCTTGCTTGCATATTCAATTATGAAACTCTGTTTCCAAACATGTTTCTAAACAAGTAAATCGACTCTGCTAGCGAACTACATGAAATGAACCTAGGTAAAACTAGAAAGATCACTAGTAATGTAATATTTTATAACATGATTACTTAGTGCCTGTTTGAGTGAATGCTTGTTTCTGTTCAGTTGACTCATCTCACCAGTACTTGTATAAAGTGCTGACCCACCAACAGTTTACTTGTTCGCAGGTACTGGATCGTCCGAGGGAGCGATAGGCGTGCCACAGTCCCGAAGACCCGGAATCCTGGTTTCGATTGTTGCCCCGAGAATGCTATCGTATAAGGGGGCATAATGTATGGAACGAACGTGTGCCTTTGCTAAAGGAAACCCAAGTTGCCTCGATTATCCCGAACACTCAGTTGGCTAATGCATTGCATTGTAACAAGTCCCTTTCCGCTGCTTACTCGATTGATGCGATGATAGCCAACTATCAACTTAAACGATTGGCCTTGCACGGGCGCAACCCCAGGCCCGTGCGGCATCACGTCCCCCGAAAGCTCGAACGGGCCATTCGCTTGGCTCCCTTCCTCCCTCGCACCCGCGGGACGGGCGCGGTGATTCGCGTCCGGCGCGCCGAGGCACGGTGATACATGTCCGGTTCGTTAATTCCCGGCCGCACGGGGCGGGGCAGGGCGGAGCGGCGGCCCGGGCGGGACCGGGGCGTGACTGAATGGTATCAGAGCGGAATCAATTTTCTGGCCCAAAACCGTTGTTATGACTCTGAGTCGATATGGTATTGCAAAGAGCGTTCCATACAATAAGTCCATAGATATTCTCAAAGTGCAAAATATTTCCTGAACTTGAATTGCTTGATTGTTTCGATTGAGTACGGCGAGGGACGGCACTATCGCTACTCGGGATATCGAGAAGTTTATCCTTGAAGTTTCGAGGACGAAACTTTTTGTTGGTTGGTAAGTATGTAACGCCCCGCTCCGCGCTGGCATTATGTATCAAGGTGAGTGGGCAGAACTTCGTTCTCTGATTCTTGCACGCCTTAATAATAACCTGAGTTTTTGCTTGCAATATTTTCTTAAGAGAATGATAGAACCTGCCTTACATGTTAATGAACGAACTCACCTAGCTTGTCTTTGAAACAATGCCTGCTTAACGAGAATCCTGAATCGCCTGCTTAGAGTGCATGAATATGTTCACTATCGTCTATGCTTCGAGAGAACCATACTGTTCCTGAACGTGTTCAAGTGATAAGTCGGATTGCCCCGCAACAATGAGTGTATTCTGATGGTTCGTCTCGTCTGCATACTAGAGTTTATTTGATAGTGTTCCATGCATTCGCACGCGGTCGGACAATGGCTATTGGTGGAGAGCTGAACTGCATGTGTCACGGCTGCTACCATGATAGTGCAAAGCAACCATGAGTCACAGCTGCCTCTAGCATCAGATAAAGAGTCATTGGTATGCTGTTCCACCAGCTGCCGATCCTGAGATACTCGGGGACCGCCCTGCATATAGCTAAGTCATTGTGTTGGCTTGGATAGTGACTGCCCCTAAGAATGTGCATTGTGTGTCTAGCTTTGCATCAGACCCTCGAGTCGCACGAGATACGCTACGCACACCCTGAAACATGAACGGTTTGCTTGCTTGCATATTCAATTATGAAACTCTGTTTCCAAACATGTTTCTAAACAAGTAAATCGACTCTGCTAGCGAACTGCATGAAACGAACCTAGGTAAAACTAGAAAGATCACTAGTAATGTAGTATTTTATAACATGATTACTTAGTGCCTGTTTGAGTGAATGCTTGTTTCTGTTCAGTTGATTTATCTCACCAGTACTTGTATAAAGTGCTGACCCACCAATAATTTACTTGTTCGCAGGTACTGGATCGTCCGAGGGAGCGATAGGCGTGCCACAGTCCCGAAGACCCGGAATCCTGGTTTCGATGGTTGCCCCGAGAATGCTATCGTATAAGGGGGCATAATGTATGGAACGAACGTGTGCCTTTGCTAAAGAAAACCCAAGTTGCCTCGATTATCCCGAACACTCAGTTGGCTAATGCATTGCATTACAACAAGTCCCTTTCCGCTGCTTACTCGATTGATGCGATGATAGCCAACTATCAACTTAAACGATTGGCCTTGCACGGGCACAACCCCAGGCCCGTGCGGCATCACGTCCCCCGAAAGCTCGAACGGGCCATTCGCTTGGCTCCCTTCCTCCCTCGCACCCGGGGGACGGGCGCGGTGATTCGCGTCCGGCGCGCCGAGGCACGGTGATACGTGTCCAGTTCGTTAATTCCCGGCCGCACGGGGCGGGGCAGGGCGGAGCGGCGGCCCGGGCGGGACCGGGGCGTGACTGCTGCTGCTGCGGGGTCGTGATCGAGGCGGAGGGGTTCAGACGGAGGCGACTCTGCGGAGGGTCTCGAGGGTTGTCGGGGACGATGGTGGAGCGGGGCTGGGAGTCTCGAGGCGGAGGAGATGACTACGATGGATGACGGCTGGATGGCTGGGCACGGCATGGCCGGAATGGCGGGTGGCAGAGGGTTTCTCGGTCAGGCGGAGGCGATAGAGTTAGGGCATAGGCAGCGGGGGATCGTCGGTCGAGGGGATTTTATAGGGCGAGGGAGGGAGCTGGGCCGCCGGCCGTTCGGGGAGAGGAGAAGACGGCGGCGGTGGTTGCAGGGAGCCGGAGCGGCGTGGGGTGCCGGAGGGCCACGGCGGTTATGCGGCGGTTGCGTTGCAGGAAAGGAGAAGGGTTTTCGGGTAGGCGTAGCCGGGTCGGGTCAGGCGGAGGATCCGGCCCGATCCACTAAAGCAAGGGCGCGGGTCAGGTATTCGGGTTTCGGGTCGGTGGGTTAGACCCGGATCCGACCCGCAGGGTTGGGTTCGGTTTAGTTGAACCGGGTCCAGTTCGGGTTGGTTTGGTTTATTTTGAAATAAATCGGGTTTATTTCTAGGATTTAATTGGTTTATTTTAAACTTAGTTTTTAGGTCTTTAAAAATGCTTTCGGGGTCCAATAAATTCCCAAAAATTACCCTATGTCTAATTTTTTATTTTATACCAGAAAATATTATTTCCATAATATTTTAATATTAATTAACATCATTTAAAAAATTATTTAATTATAAAATACCTTAGTTTCAATTACAGAAAAATTATAGAAAATTCCAGAAAAATTATAAAAAATCCATTTAAAAATTTCTAAAAAATCAGAGGGTTTACACAACTTGTGCACAAGGGTATAAGTTCTGCGGACGGTCGCTGGGGCACTAACACCGATCCGATCCGGGCGGAACTTCGTGTGTAGTCATCGTGTGCGGGACGGATGGCTTACAACACATCGTGTGCTCTCGTTGCATGCTATCCTTGTCCTTGACTATGTCCATTATGGCATCACGCCAGTGATCCCCACGTATATTTAAACCTGTTGCAAGCTAACTTGTGTCTTCGTGGCAGGGAAGGCATGGTAAGTATTGTGCAGGTGGTTCAGACAGACAAGTAAAAGCCACCGTACGGTGGCAAGTTCATTTCAGTATTTCATATATATACTGCTGCTGTAGAAGCATGAAAAATATGCTGCAGAGTTGTACGTAGTGTTTCAGTTCTGAGCGGCGTAAAGTATAACTTCAGAGCCATCGGCGTACAAACAGAGCTTTTTCGCTAAGTACAGCATAAAATATAAGCTCAAGGATAATCCGCGTAATGTAGTATTTTCAGGCTGCCTCAGCGTACAAAGGTTGTCATACCGCCTTTACGGCGTAAAACTCATCCGCTTTTAATGCGGCATGGAAGTGTACGAGGAACGCTTCGTATTCCTCTAATGAACCGGTCAAATCATGCAGTACAGTGAACCTGACGTCTGACTCCTGACAAAGAGTACTGCACGACTATACAGACGATGGCTGTAATGATGATGCGGCACAGCGACCCAAACCGTCGTTTAGTGATATTTCCTTGGCGTAAACTGCTTTTACGCATACAAGGGAGTACGCTGCCTAGTTTTACACAGGCAGATGTGAGCTTTTTATGCTCCGCAGAAGACAAACAGACTACCACGTCAAAAGCTGCTCTTTGTACAGATCTTCGAGACACGTCTCTGCATTTAATGCTCAGAATGGTGGCAGATCTTCGAGATACGCCTCTGCATTCAATACGCAGGATGGGGGCAGATCTCTGCATTTAATGCAAGAGATTTGATTATATCTCCAAAAGCCATAATTTCTGCTAATACGTCCCTATCAATGCTTTTGCACATTACGCCATCAGGCTATTTTCAGCTATGGGAGCACGCTGTATGCTATCTCCTTGGAATATGCCACCAGGCTACTTCCAGCTATGAGGAGCACGCTGTACGCTATCTCTTTGAAATACGCCAACCCAGGCTACATTTGTATTGGTGCGTACTAAGGCTATTTGGTCCAGAATTTGCTCAAGGCCTCAGCCAAGGATGGAGGATCAGCTATCTTCTACGCCTACCTGGCCTCTACGCCAGTTTGATAACTATTTGGCTTCTACGCCATGGTGACAGTTATTGGCTTCTACGCCAACCTTTTCTACGCGAGGAATAAATACCTACGTGGCTTTTATGCCGTAATCTTCGCAGCCGTTATACGCATTATCCCCCAATGGGACATGCGTCACGCAGATTCAGAAGATTATTTATACGTGGGTAACAGTTATTATAACCATCGCATAAAAAGTGCCATACTCTCCATTACCCGGCTTCTACGCCAACTGGATGGTTACTGTCACTAAAACCCTATAAATAGAGACCTCTATTGACAGAGGTCTGGGGGGTCAAAAGAAGAAACAGGGTCGAAAAAAAAGGTCAAAGACTCCAAGATCGAAGAATTAAGATCGGAAATTGATCTTTGAGAGAGAGGAATCCAGAGCTCAGACAGAGAGTAGTGGTCGACGACTTTGGCATCGAGCACCCACTCCCCCTTTGCAATCTTTGAAGCTTTTTCTGCCTTCTACAGCACTTCTTCATCATCGTTTGGTCCAAGGGACAAAGTGATCGACTGTAGATCAGACTCCTATAGCAATATTTACCCAGATTAAAAAATTGTACTTGACATTCTCGTATAGGATTAATTGTACTTCTTATTTGTAAACCAAAGAGCGGGTTTCGTATAAACCTTATTTTATTTCTTTCATTTATTATCAAACACAAGATGGCAACTCTGCTGGGGAGGTCTTTCTCATCTGAGGAGAAAGCAATTGCACAACATGATGCGGTATTAGTAGAATCCGTGAAAAAGACCCTGGTCGTCCAGTTCGACCAGTCCGCCTACGAAGATATGCTTCGAGCAGGGGGTAGCTCTCACTCTCTCTCTGTCCAAGACAACAGAAAGCTGCGTAAGGTCTGGATGCCCAGGACATCCCCTACCATTCCTGCCGACTCTTCGATCTCTCCGACCAGCCAGGTTGTAGCTGCACAACCTTCGCGCTTCGCGCGTAAAGCTCTGTCTCCCGTCTGTGACGTAGCAGACAAAACTTCTGACAATGCCTCAACGCTAGTCCAGAAGTCTACTTCGTGCTCCGTGCATAAAATTTAGTCTTCCGTCTGTGACGTGACAGACAAAACTTTTGGTGATGCCTCAGAGCTAATCCAGAAGTCTACTCAGCGCTCTAAACTCAGTCTCCCGTCGGTAACGTGGCAGACAGAATTTCTGACAATGCTTTAGCGCCAAGTCAGAAATTCCTAATGCACTCCGCGCGTAAAAATACATCTGCCATCCACGGAAAAGGAGATGATCCCTGCAATCTACGCAAGGGAAAACAAGTGGCAGAATACTCAACTTCTCGGCCTTTATGCCAGCAAGGGAAGAATCTGCCCGCCCTCCAGATTACGTGAGAAGCTGATGGCCGATTGAGGACCTCCTCAGCTTTACGCCAGCCTGAGCAGAGTTCCAAATTATGCCAAGTGGGGCCCCTCAGCGTAAAGAAGGCTCAGTTTGCGGAAAGACACACTCCCCAGGGATCATCCGCTACCCAGATGGCCAACCTGTTGTATACGGGTGGCACAGGAAGAATTATGGTTCCCAACATCCGCATGCCTACTGATGTGAACAGAAGGAACAAGCCATCTTCTTCTTCTTCTTCTGTAAATTCTCCTGACCTGCGTGAGTATCTGATTCAGAAACGCAAGGATAGGGGATCTTCCAGCATGTCTATTACGCCTCCTAGGGAGCACTATTGTAATAGTCATAGGATTGTAGTTAATTATTGCTGTTCTGAAGCAAAACGGTCAATTTTTGACCGGTTGAACTACTCTCTGTCTTTCCAGGAAGAAGAGCCCGCACATGCATCAGTTAACATGGCTTCACATGTCCCTAGAGGAAGGTCGAACTCAAGACGTCCAAGCCAAAGGAGATTCGACAAGCTCCTTAAGAACGCTGAAGCTGGAGTGTTCCGAAACACCCGTTCGAAGTCGCAACAACCGGCTTCATACTATTCTGATTTCGATACTGGGGGTCGCCAGTTTCCCGAATCAGATGCTGAAAGTATAGAGTCAACTTCTACAGAGACCTATACTAACCCTTCAATGACACCCAGGGAAATGGGAGTCTATGCCATTAGAGATGAACGCGAGGAAGCTTCCCCGTCAGGAAGTACCAAGCAACGCATTGCTGTACTGGAGACATCTCTGAAGGAGATACAGTCCATGATGGAGAATATGCACCAGATGATGCTGACTCAACACACAACTGATATGGCTCAAGCATCGGTCCCTCCAACTCAGATACGTGTGGGGGTGGAATTACCACCATCCAACGCAAATCAGGAACCTGCTTTAGATCAAGAGTCAGCAGCTCCCCCACATCTCCACTCGGAGAATGTGTTACCTCCTGTTGGAGTCGCGATACAACTGATCTCTCACCACTCCACAGTCCTTCTACCGGCTGAAGATCCGATGTAGGCAGTGCGGGAGTTGAAAGCCTAATTTGATGCCTTGAAGCACAAAGATCAGCTCAAGAAATTAGGAATCAACCAGCCTTACCCGGCTATCTGGGATGAGGTCCCTTTCCCTCCTAAATACAAACCACAGACTATGGCTTTGTTTGAGGGAAAAATATCACTGAGCCAGTACATGAACTACTTCAGTATGATGACGGTGTTATTGCAAGGGAATAACGCCCTTCTCACTCAAGTGTTCAAAGGCTGTCTCTCGGGGGTGGCTTATCAGTGGTACCGTAGTCTTGCGGACAACTGCATTACTTGCTTTGAAGACTTCAAGGCTTTATTCTTCGCGCGATTCTATGAAGGAGGGATGGACATGTCTATGTCCTCTCTCATCGAAGTAAAGCAGAAGGAAAATGAGAACGTTCACACTTTCATCGAATATTTTCATCAAGCCACTTTGCAAATGCCTCCCGGAGTTCCAGACTCGACATTGGTGGACATTTGCAGGAAGAACCTTCTTCCCGTGATCTCGGTGTTCACAGGACCATATCAGTTCCATGATTGGCCCTCTTTCATTATCTCAGCGGTAGCCGCTGAGGACCACAGTCAGAAGGCGCATGATAATGGCATCATGATCTCTGCCTCTGATAAAGGCAAGAGGTCATCCTCCAACAGCGACCATCCTCGTGGTGCCAAAGGAAAAGAAGCTCTGGCAATCAATACTTCCAGGCAAAAGACTGCGACAACCACACAGACAAAACCTGGGACTTCCAGGCCCATTGAAGTGTACTCTTTCGACGATGACGATATTTCGAGCATATTCGAGTGTCTCGTCAAAAGCGGCAAGATTACCCTTCCTGAGGTAAAGCGGCCTAATGAAGTCGGCAGTACAAATAACCCCAAGTACTGCATCTTCCATAGATACATACACCACCCTACAAAGGCGTGTTATGTACTAAAGAGGAAGATTCAAGAGCTGATCGATGCTAAGGCCATCACTCTGCGCAACAACGAGAAGACGGTCACAGCCAATATGATCTCTCTGCAATTCGGCGATCTGCCTCCCCAAGAAGTCCCGGATGGTGTTATAACTATTTCCCGGACAACGATGAACATCGTTAATCTCCCTCCAGCTAGGGGTCAAAATCATGACCTGGTACTCCTAACTACCCAGCAGGGCGAGATTATGTGGGTTCATCCAGATCTTGTGTCAGAGATCGAGGGAGAGACTCAAGCTGCTAAGGCTAAGTCTAAGAAAAACTCGAAGCGTAAACCATGTCACATGGTTACGGTACACTCGGCATCGGAAGATGAGGTTTTGGCTACTGGAACCCATTCAGGGAAAGCTTACCTCAGGGACTATAGAGCAAGTCAGGAAGATGCAGCGGCAGACGCTTTAGCTGCCAAGCCTTCAGAACCGGAACCCGCCATACCAGAGGCCGGTCCTTCGAGACCAACTTCGGCGGACAAAGGAAAGCAAAAATAAGTGCGCTTCGATAAAACTTTGAAAAACATTCAAAACAAAGGTTTAGAGAAGCCATACAAATTCGACATCCTGGCCCAATTGGCTAATACACCAGCCAGGTTGTCCATCTTCGAACTACTCAGGCTTTCTCAAGACACCCGTCAAGCCCTGAGTGAAGCATTAATGCAGGCGGATGCATACTTGACCCAGCTCAAGTCCCCTGACGAAGAACCCGTGGCATGTCCTCAATGCCATAGTGTGATGGAGGTGGTCCCGAATATCACTTTCACTCAAGATGACATACTGTTAAAACATAACAGGCATGACTGACCCCTCTATTACACCGGATACGTCGGTTCCATGGAGGTTGACCGGATTCACATAGATCCGGGATCATCGATCAGCATCATTCCTCATAGTCTGCTCAGACCACTGAGGATTCCTACCAGCGAATTGGCTTACACCACCACTACAATCGTGGGTTTCAATGCCAGGAAAAGTAAGCCGTTGGGGAAAATTCGCCTGAGGATCCAGATTGGTGACCTCAGATCAGTGGCTACATGTTATGTCATTGATTCAGAGGTATCCTACAATATTCTGCTGGGAAGACCTTGGATCCACGACCACAACATCGTTCCTTCGACTCTACATCAATGCTTTAAATATGTAGATGCCCAAGGAACAGTACAAACAGAGTTTGCTGACCTGAACCCGTTTAAAGGAGTAGAATCCTACTACTCCGATGCCATGTTTTACACTCAAGACTACATGAAAGAGGTATCAGGCGAAACAGAGAAGAAATCCCACCGGGAGCCAGAAGAACCCTCTGCCAAACAACCTATGTCAATCAAGGTGAAAGGGCGAACTACTCGTCCAAAAGCCATGGAGCCCATGGCTATCCACCTGAACAAAACCAGGTCAGGAAAAGGAGGTGATCCTCTAGTAATCACTTTGAACCAGAAGCCTCCACCCTTGGTCATCAACCTTCGATGCACCAAACAGCCGGCTGATGTAATATATCCAAGAACGTGGTTTCTGATGATAATAAAGATCCTCTTTTCCAGTACATTGACGCTCAAATTCCAAAGAAGGAATCCTTTCCCCATAACGACATAGAACCTATAGCACAAAAATTCCTGGAAGCTATAGATTCCTATCATCCGTATGTGTGGGAAGTAGCGTCATCATCTAATGTCATCACGATATATGGGCCACACGAGGATTCTATCTTCATTATCCCGCCTACTTGCAGCAGTCAGCGTTCAATAGTCTTCGGTCGCATGCGCGATAAAACAACTGCACAAGAGGACTCTCCCAATGACGATGATGGTAAAATACAGGTTCACAGGTATAGCCCACAAGCTTTGAAGATTATGTAAAGTATGGGTTATGACTTGAAGCTGGAACTGGGCCTCAACTACGGGAAAGGCAGACTAATGACGTTACACGATGATCCCTACTATCAACGAACTCATTTCGCGTTAGGGTATACCACCTCCCTTGCGACTTATGAGTCAAACGAGGATATCTTTTCCTCTTCTCAAAATGACTCGTCGCCCTCCGGCTCATCTGATGCTCTTGAACGAACATTATCAGTAAACGGTATTGGCAGATTCCTTCGAGGCAGACGAACAAGAATCTGAACTGTTTGAGAATGACTCTTGGGCTCAACAAATGGATACACAATGGGAACTCTGGTTCGAACAGAGAGAACTTCCCACTGAAGGTAAAGTTATCCAAATTGATGTTGGGGATAAACTTTCGCCAAAGCCGATATTTATCAGTAGCAATCTTTTCGAAGAAGAAAGAAAAGAAATAATCTAGCTGATAAAAGAATATCTCGACGTCTTTGCGTGGAATTATGAGGATATGCCAGGTCTTGATCCAAAGGTGGCTACTTTCACATAGAACACAGCTACGCTGTGAACACCGATCCTCCCAAGAGAGACTGGAGAAGTCCCTTTATAGATTTTGTGGCATACGAAATCTTACCGGAGGACCCTAAAGAAGCAGTATCCGTCAAAAGACGATTATTACACTTCTATTATGATACTTCTTCACAATGTCTATATCGTCGGACTTACGACAGACTGCTATTATGATATCTCTCTGGTGATGAAGCACAGCGGATTATCCGTGAAGCTCACGACCGCGTATGCGGAGCGCATCAACCCGGTCCTAAGCTACAGGATCGTATCAGGAGAATGGGCTATTACTGGCCTACTATGATCATAGATACAATAAAGTATGCAAGATAATGCAAATCCTGTCAGGTTCATGCAGACTTTATACATCAACCTTCTGAATACCTACATCCTACGGTTGCATCCTGGCCTTTCGAAGCATGGGGTATGGATATCATTGGTCCTATTCACCCGTCTTCTTCCAGAGGTCACCGGTTTATACTGGCCATCACGAATTATTTCTCCAAATGGGCAGAGGCGATCCCTCTTGCTGAGGTGAAGGCATCTAACTTGATCAGCTTCACCAAGCATCATGTCATTTATCGCTTTGGGATCCCCCGAAGGATAATTCATGACAATGGGCCTCAATTCATCAGCCAAGCGTTTTATCAATTTTGCGATAAAAATTGGATACAAAATATGGCCTCTACGGCATATAACCCTGTTGCTAATGGTTTGGCGGAAGCTTTCAACAAAACCATTATCAAACTCTTGAAAAAGTTTGTCTCTTCGAACAAAAGAGATTGGAATGAGAAACTAGGAGAATGTCTCTGGGCATACCGCACAACGGTACGAGCACCGACAGGTTGTACCCCATTCTCATTAGTTTATGGGAGTGAAGCTGTTCTCCCCATCGAAATCCAAATTCCGTCACTCAGGATAGCAGTGGATAATGAGTTGACTCAAGAAAAGAATAACCTATTAAGGCTTCAAGAGCTAGAAGGATTTGACGAGAAACGCCTTCAGGCTCAACAGCGCATTGCATTCTACCAGGCACGCATTTCCAGAGCTTTTAATCAAAAAGTAAAGGAAAGAGTATTTAAAGTTGGCGAGCTAGTTCTAGCTGTGAGAAGGCCAATAATTATTACTCACAAGAGTAAGGGAAAATTCCAACCCAAATGGGAAGGCCCTTATGTGATCGAGACGACATTCTCAAACGGCGCTTACAGATTAGCTACGCCTAATGAAGACTTATTAATGGCTCCTATCAACGGCAAATTCCTTAAAAGGTACTATGCTTAACCTCCTTTGCTCAAATAGAATATGGCGAAGAACTCATTCTGACAATACTACTTCCAAAACAAATCCTAGTTGGATCATATCCTATCATGTCCATATAACCTCTGAATAGATATGTTTAACTAATTTTAAACTTCAAGACCTATCACATCCATATTACCTCTGATAGTGTTTTATGTACAAATTTTAGTTGGAGCATATTCTATCACGTTCATATAACCTCTGAATAGATATGTCCAGTTGAAGCTTACCGAGAGTATATCACGTCCATATTACCTCTGATATCACTTTCACCCTAGCCTGTCATTTATATTCCAAAATGATGGGTCCACAAAGTCAGATGAAAGCCTCTTTATTATTCCCAGAAAGAGCAAAATTACATTAAAAAGTAGAAAAAGTACATCATTTGGGGGAAGCAGTCAAATCGCGAATCTGCTGCGCCAGAGTGACCATTCTCTCATCCCTGGAGTTCAAGACATCGGTGCGAGCCCGCTCCAACCTTGCTGCCTCATTATTCAAAGCAGATAGCTCAGACCGAGCATGTACAAAGTCTGCATGGATGACACCCACATGCGTCAGGTTCTGTTGAGCGGTCTCCATCCGATTCTTTGGCACATCTCGAGTTGTCGACAAAGAGAGAGCCTTCTCCTCTGCTTGAGCGAGTTCATCTCTCAATCTGCGGACCCTCGCTGTCTCTTCCTCATATTCGACTTCGCACTGAGTCAGCTGGGGAATGACATACTCCAATTCGGTACGCTCTTGATCCAACTCCTGCTGCTGTTCCTGGACGGATTTGTTCAGAGATTGTATTTGTCCAACAAGCTCTGCAGTTAAGGAGTCATACCTAGCTTGAACGAAACCGTCAATGCTGCCTTGAGATAGCTGTAAATATCCGTTAATGGGTTGTTCCAAACCATTAACTATCTGTTCCAGCGCATCAGCCCTCCCAGCGTCGTCGAAATCTCTGATCGGCACTATCGCGAACTGGGAGGACCTCCTCAGAGCCTCGAAGCCTAGATTCTTCTCTAGCACCATTGATATTAGCATTTTCAAAGTGGTGTAGAAGATACTAGTATACTGCTCAGTCAGCATGGCTATATCCGAATGGACACTGGGAGTGTCTATAATATTGGCAAATATCCCTCCAGGAATGACTGTAGATGACGTTGCCATAGTCGTCGCCTCAACAGATGGTGCGACAAAAGAAGATGCGCCGACAACGAAAGAAGTAACCGGCATACTCAAAGGAGGCATTGTCGTAATGACAGGCTCATCCTCCTCTCGAGATATCGGAACCATTTCGGGCGAGCCAGTCCCCGAATATGTTTCCTCTTCGAAGTCGGGCACCTCCATGTCATCAGCAGGAGCTGAAACAGAGCCAAAATACGCATCAATACTGCCCTCCCCGTAGATGTCTTCCCCTGAAAAGAAGACAAAAGAAAGTTAATATCAAAATGATGTTAATTTTTCTAAGAAAGGCGTAAAGATGACATTTACCCATGGCCGATGGTATATATGTCGCGTCGGCAGCCAGTACAGCTAAATTATTTCTTAATAACGCTAAGCGAGCTGTCATACCTGGAGAAGGGGGTGTGCTAATTGACACTGGCAGGTATTCCTCCAGGTCTTCACCAAGATCCACTCGAGGCTCACCGGGTGGAATCTCGCTGGGTATACTCACAGACGCAGCAGGGGTTTCTCCCGTTGCTGATCTGGATAAAGATATCCTTATTTGGCTCGGCCTCAGAAGCGATCTCGTACCACTTCCTAAAGCGGTAGCAGCGACAGCAGCCTCAAGCAAGGATTCTCCGGCACTGCCAGCTAGGATTGTAGAGGTTCCCTCTCTAAAAGGCGAGGAACCTCTGATCAAAGGATCGTCTCCGACAGGGGAAACAACAGGTTCACTTCTAGGAACCTCAGGGTGGGGAGTCCTGATAAGACGAGTCTTCTTGTGAGGAGAAGTCTCCTTTAGAACATGAGCCCTTCGCTTACCAGAGATAACCAGAGGCCCTGCAAGCGGAGGTATTTCGCCCCTTGGTACTGCCAACAAAGGTTCATCTGGATTGATAGAGTCTTTACCCTCGTCAGAGGAGACTGATGCGACATCGTCTCTTCCCGTGGTCTTAGAAGAGGGCACCCTAAAACTTTCACGCATATTAAAATCGCGATGGAAGGTATTTACGGCCACATAGAACTGGGCGTACGAATGGAGGATGCGCAACTCCATGGAGAGAGAAGTCGCAGGTATGGTGAAGGCCGCTCCAGTACAACCCATTATGAAGTATCGCCATCCTCTCGCTCCATCAATAAGTCCACCTCTAGACTTGAAGCTGGTGATGGCATTGCCTACGTACAGCTGGTCATACCCAAACTTCCTGGCGAACTGACTAGGCAGATAGGGCTCCAAAAAGTAGTGGTCTTCACTTCTGTACAATAAATGGGAGGGTCTAATGCAGACCAACCAATAAAAAGCTTCAGGAGAGAGAACGATCTTTCCTTCACCCGAATCCTGAAGTCTCGTCCCCTGTTGATTGAGATGTACAAAGGGGACGGTACAGAAAATCTTCCAACTGTGAGCAAAATTTAGTGCCCGCCGACAGTCTAAAACTGTGGTCACGTTCCAGGTGGAATTCTTATAATTTAACAAGAAATCACCCCCTGAACTACTACCAGAACCAGAAGACATCACCTTGGGGTTATGGAGAATTAACCATCCCATCAAATACAGGAACGGTAATTCTACCCTGGGAAAGCTGTCACGCCGTGTTTCATCGGCAAGCAGCCTATCAGTAATGGCCCTCAGGCCAGCTTGTATGTAGCAGACCATGGCAGGAAGCAAACCCAGTCTTGCCCCGAATACCAGACGCACGGCAGGCCATAAGGTGTTGCGGTGGATGCGATCCGAAGATGCAATACCAGGCACTACCAAACGACGTAGCCACACAGAGAGGAAGCCAACCAATTGAGCTTCCTTCGAGAGAGGCCTGCGGCAATGCCTCAAATAACTGTATGCCTTAGTGCCTGCAGGATATTTCCCTATCCCTTCATCGAGAATTTGATCTGAAGCCCCAGAGTCTTCAATAAGTTCATCGACTACTTGAGCACTAAGCACGCTCAGAAAGCTCAGAGGCTGATCCTTGCTATCCAAGACTTTCTCTGGCTTAGCAGCCCTGGCCCGGTGAAAGAAGAGGTATGACGCCCATTTATTGGTATGAGCCAAATCAGAGGGCTCATTATAAAAGATGGTGCAAGCAAGGTAGTGGCACATCAGCTCCTGGTACACTGCCACTACCCGAGGGTCAGTATCCCCCAGCTCCCGGTTTGTGGGAACATACTCTTCATAAGGAGTATCCCCCATTGGCAGTCTTGAAATCTCTGCCATTTCGTGAAGGGCCAATCCCAACTCCCCCAGTGGAGTGGCGAAAGTCCCGGTGAACGAGATATATCGCTCCATCAGATCCAGAAATAGGTTAGGGTTGAGAGGTAACCCAACACTGGTAACACTCACAGCCGCGTACAAACCAATGCTCTCCAGCTCAGTCTGAAAATGCTTCAGGGCCCAGTCAGCTAAACGAGCCCATCGAAGATTTGTAGGGGTAACCCACCCATTGGTCCGAGGATTAACCTTGGGGTATACTCCTCCATGCCCTATGAAGTCATTGCAAAAAGTCGATAATTGGACCGGCTGGAGCAGTGAAGTGTCTTCACTCGGGACACTGCCAGGATACAATCCCCTGAATGACATCACAGAGCTGGAAGGACGGCTGACAAATGACCCTTGGTCGGATCCTTTCTGGTAAAATATCTTCCCCAGCTAGCCGTGAAGATTGGGAGTCAAGGTCCACGACATCTTCTTGGGATATGTGGCATGAAAGAATGCCGAGATAGGGTAGTCTCTCAACATCTTGGGCAGATACAGGACCAAGCCCCCGGCAGGGAAAACCTAGAGTTCTTTCTTGGGCTTCGTCTGGGATTGCTTGTCAATCATATCCCCGAAGAAAAAAGCCGATTTTATATATTGTGCCCCGTCTATATGCGTCAGGGGCTCCCCGTTGATCATGCTCAACAGCATTCGTTCCCCTTGGGACGATATCAGATTTTCCCTTCCTTCAGGATACTGGGGTCCGGAGATAGGAAATGTCACATGGGACAAATCCTCCAGGTAATTGGAATGCAGCATCCCAGCGGCAGAACCCATCACCTCAGCCAACGGAGACATATGCAAGTTAACTACAAAGTACAAGAAAAATACGTCAGTTTCTATACTAGACCTCACAATCTTGCAGCATATGCCAAAAAACAACAGTCTGTGCTTTTACGCCAAGACTGTAAAAACTTGATCTTTTACGCTGGAATCTTATTCCAAGGCATAAAATTCAAGACTGGCAGTATACACAAAAAACCTGACAGTCTATATTTTACGCCAGACTGCCAAAGTTAGAGTTATTATGCTGGAATTCTCATCCAAAAGCGTAACACTCGAAGTTTATAGTATACGCCAAGTTTCGACAATCAAAGCTTTTACGCCAGACTGCGAAAATATGAAATTTTTACGCTGACACATTAGAAATATGGGCGTAAAAGATGAAACATCTCTGTGCATCATCTTCCTCGGAAAGGCTATCAGCACAGAAGATGACCTAGCGCGTTCACGTACAACGTGTGTGAAGGGTTTTCCTCGTTCTTATCGTCCCAAAAGCTTTACCTATAATGCCCGACGCACAGCTCGTCGGCGGGATACTTCGTTCAGAATGAGGATCACCTTGCCCGACGGAAGTCACTCTTGCTTGGGCAGAGGAGCAAGAAGAGGAGGCAGCCTTCTTTTCCTTAGAGGAGGAGATTGGTTTTGGTGCCATTACTAAAAACTCCGGATGCTCAGAGAGGAAACAAAGGAGAGAACTCGAAGAGACGAAAGCTTTCTTTTGCAAAAGACAGGTGAAGAGTCTTCTCTCTGAAAGCCTCGGGATATATATAGAGTTCAGATGGACTCCTCGAATCCCTAACCAAATCCGATATTTAATATTCGGTTATGATTGGGGAATACGTCAGCCTATTACTCAGAAAGGCGGACAGTCAGCAAATTCAAAAAGTTTTCGTGCAAAGCAGATTCGTGGTTTTACGCCAAGGAGCTTTTTACGCTCGGCAGCTACAAATCTACGGTTTTACGCTCAGAGGCTATAAGTCTATAGTTTTACGCCCGGATGCTTTTACGCTCGGTAGCTTTTACGCTCGAGAGGCTACAAACCTACGACTTTACGCTCAGAAGCTACAAATCTATGATTTTACGCTCAGTAGCTTTTTATGCTCAGAGGCAACAAATCCACAACTTCACGCTCGGAAGATTTTCTTTTCAGAGGCTACAAATCTACAGTTTCTACGCCCGGATGCTCTCATGCTCAGCAGCTTTTACGCTTAAGAGGCTACGAACTTATGATTTTATGCTCATCCACATTTACAGATCTACGACTTTCCGCATATCTGATAATACGCAGGCCAGAGTATGCGTATGTATGAACAACTCTCAAGGCGTTCAATTGCAAGGGTTCACGCAGAAGATGCTCCTTCTTGGCCTCAAAATATCCCAAGTACCCAAAGCATACAGAGTTCAACATTAAAAATGACTCTTCTTCTTGGGTCGGTTGGAAGTTCATCCAGAATCCAGTCTGAATATTTCATCTATAGTTCAAGATGGCAACTCAGTTTTGATAGCCGTTTCTCGCCCTATTTCAAGAGATTTTCGGGAAATCATTCTTGAAGATGATGGTCTGAACAAAAATTCTCTTTCTCAGAAGAATGACAGTTCAGAATTCTACGCAGTTCCACATTCCAAACAGCAGGATAGTTCGAATATTCGACTTAAATGCTAAGCGACTTTTTGTGCATCTTTAGTTATGCGTAAAAGACAGGACGGGACCAACTGCTCTTTCTATCAGAGTCGGCGTAAAGTTATCCAGACGTGTCAAAGGTACACATATTTAGACTTCATCACAGCAACATACATGGCAAATAATCAGATGCATAGAAGAAGACAATTTTATTAAATCATGATTACATATGAGGGAAATCCAGTCTACAAAGGGTTTTTCTTTATCTTCATGATTACATATGAGGGAAATCTCATCTACAAAGGGTTTTCTCATATCCATTTAAAGATCACCCCTAGAATCTGTTCTTCCAAGTTCTCGTATTGGTAGAGATCTTCTTTCGTCTTCTTCAGCAGTTAGTCGGCCGATTAACAAAAAAATGATTAATGGCGGAAGGATACAAAACTGGGCCTGTATAAATTATTCAGAGCCCATCCTCCATACGCCATGACAGATTGAGTTGAGGTTTTAGACCCAACTCAATACTCGAGGACAGAGCTAGTTTTTCTGCTCTTGTCCACGAACGACAGGAGAAAATACAGCTTGCAAGCTTTGTAGTCTAATGTGACCCTTCCTTTCCTGGACGAATCGCCATATGAAGTTGCTGATTATCCCGAGCAAAAGAAGCTATGATATCCTTCCATGATCTATCGTTGCAGAGGACATTTGCTCGAAGACGCCTTCTTTTTTGGCTCCTTACATGCTGGAAGAACATGATCTTCTTCTTCCTCAAGTCGACCTGACGAACTCTGGCAATCATCTCTATGTGGTAAAGGAAATATAGGAAGAGCAGGTTAACTCCTCAGCCTTTATATAGGCAAAAGAGAACACACCGAATCCCAACAAATCCCCAATAATCCGCCAAGAAATCAGCCTTGAAGAACGAGTCAGACTTGACCGTTTCATGCTTCATTCAAAGTGTTTCAAATTACGAGGAATTTGAAAACTTTAAAGGGGGTCTTGTAGAAGCATAAAAAATACGCTGCAGAGTTGTACGCAGTGTTTCAGTTCTGAGCGGCGTAAAGTATAACTTCAGAGCCATCGGCGTACAAACAGAGCTTTTTCGCTAAGTACAGCATAAAATATAAGCTCAAGGATAATCCGCATAATGCAGTATTTTTAGGCTGCCTCAGCGTACAAAGGTTGTCACACCGCCTTTACGGCATAAAACTCACTACTAGAAAAAGCGGTATTAGCGACGTATTTTAGCGACGTCAAAAGAAACGTCGCTAATAATATATAATTAGCGACTCCTTATTAAAACGTCGCTAGACGTCGCTAAATGGCGACATTTAGCGACGTTTAGCGACTTTTATTAAGATTTTAAAAGTTAAGTCGCTATAAGTTCAATTAAGGTCGCTAAACGTCGCTAATATGTCTAATTTAGCGACGTTTAGCGACGTATATAGCGACCTTTTTATTAAAAATATTTAGCAACGCGTTTAGCGACGTCATTGACGTCGCTAAAATTGAATTTAGCGACGTTTTTATTGGACGTCGCTAAACGTTGCTAAAATTTGGTTAATTAGGGCTCGGTTTCATTTTTCCCCATCTGCTGAAATTTTGAAAAGAAAAAAAATTTCCCCCCCCGCGCTCCGTCGACCCGCTCTCCACCGCGACTACTCCGGTAAACCCTACTCTCTCTCTCTCTCTCTCTCTCTCTCTCTCTCTCTCTCTTTCTCTCTCTCTCTCAGGACACATGTGACATTGACACAAACACGACACACACACAGACACTGACACAGACACAGACACGGCACACACACACACTGACACAGACACTGATCAGGACCTAGGGTTAGGGTTAGGGTTAGGTTTGTTGACATGGGGTTAGGGTTAGGGTTAGGGCCGACTGGCCCAAGTCAACGAGAGAGGTAACAGCAGCAGTGAGCACTGCTTACTAGCAGTGAGCAGGGGGAGACTTGAGGCACATCAACCCAATGTGCAACAGGCAACTTGGGGAGGCACTGCACAGCTGAACATAGTGTGCATTAAGGTTTAGGTGCATTATAGTTGGTTGTTAGCTTCTGCAGGCAGGTGTGAGGGGGTCCTAATACAGTGTAAATACTGTATCCTTGTGCAGCAACTTACTGAGCCAGTCAGCAACTAGTGTAAGGCAGGATGTGGATGTGTTTGAGATGGGGTTTGAACTCGTATGATTTGAAGGACATGAGGGCAAGTGTCAGATATAACACCAACATCTGAGAGAAGATTGGGTATTCATAGTGATACTATAGTGCACACATGAGTGTGTGGCTCAGGATAAGGGGTAATCAAATATTGAGGAAGAAGGTAAGCAGTAGCAGTGGGTGACTGATTTAAAGAGGTGTATTAGTCAGGTGTTTGAGTGAATATATGTGTTGAAGAGAATAAGTAATTGGTGTGAAGGTTGAGCATTCATATAGGTGTATCCCAGATCTGGAAGTATAGATGGAGTGTTTATATGAGTATAGATGGAGTGTTTATATGAAGTATAGAATTTAGAGTACTTAATAGGTGTTGTTGGTACCAGGTGAGTTTTGATTACAGAATTCTTAAGAGTGTATGTGTGTATCAGTGTGCCAGTTTAGGGGGTTAGGTTTTTTTACTAAAGGGAGTGCAGTAATCTGCCGGTAAATGTGAGTGAGTACAGCCATAATGCATGGGGTTATCCATTTTATAGAGCAATAGTCCGTGTACTTGGGAAACTTTTGATGCAAAAATTGTTCAAGCACCAGGAGCCTTAGTGCAATGCCATGACTGCTTTTTCCATAACGGACACTGACCTAGGAGTGTGGTTGGGGGCAGCTGCAGTTCTATAGTATGACACACTATTTGTAGTGTGTTGACTGCACACTTATAGTGCAGTTCATAGTACTATGGGGTTGGGGGCAGCTGCAGTTTTGATAAATAAAAATATGTATTATATCAGTTATGATTTTTATAGTACGGTTAATTTTGCATGTAATGATTTATATGATACATACTGTCAATTTTGCAGAAGTTTCTAGAAATGGATATGAATTACTATCTGCGTCATCGTTCGTGGATGTACAACCGTCATCCTGATGACATGTGCGGTGTGCGGGATGAATTCATTGAGGGTGTACAGCAGTTCCTACAGTTCGCAAAGGCGTTCCCTCAATACATGGACGGTACCAAAATTAAGTGTCCGTGTGTGAGATGTCGCAACAGGAAATATCATCCTGAAGTGGAAGTTATATATCATTTATACTCGAAGGGCTTTACGCCGAATTACTATCAGTGGACCGCGCACGGAGAACTTATATCTCTAGCATCGGAATCGGAGCCCTATGTGGAGCCGTATATGGATGTCCAAGACCACGATGCTTACGACGACGGGTTGGTGAACATGGTTTATGATGCGGTGGGGCCTAGTTTCAATCCTGACAATTATGATACGGCGGGACCTAGTTTCAATTCGAACAATTATGATGCAGCTGAGGAGGCACCGAATACCGATGCTGCAAAGTTTATGGAGTTGCTTGAGAATGCAAGGACTCCACTATATCCTGGTTGTGATGATCATTCACCGTTGGAGGTGGTTACAAGATTATTGAGCATCAAGTCCGATTTTAACATGTCGCAAGAATGCTATAATCAACTGCTCGATTTGATTATAGAGATCTTGCCCGAGGGTGCAAAGTTGCCTAAAGACTTCTATCGATCTAAGAGGATGGTGAGATCGCTTTGGATGGGATACGAGAAAATCGATGCATGTCGCAACGGGTGCATGTTGTACTACAAAGACGACAAGGATGAAGATGCGTGCAGATTCTGTGGTGCTGATCGCTACAAGGCCACTGTTAGAGGAAAGTCTGTCGGTGCAAGGAAGCCTACCGATTCGATGCACTACTTGCCTTTGACGCCGCGGTTGTAGCGGTTGTTTATGGTTAAGGAGACTGCAGAAAACATGAGTTGGCACAGGCGAAAACAGATCGAAAGAGTATTGGATCATCCATCCGATGGAGAAGCATGGAAGCACTTTGATCGAGAGTATCCATATTTTGCCGAGGAAGCGCGTAATGTCAGATTGGGGCTCTGCTCTGACGATTTTACCCCATTCGGACTTTCGGGCTCCCAGTATTCGTGTTGGCCTGTGATCGTCACTCCGTACAATCTACCGCCTTGGATGTGCATGAAGACTCCGTATATGTTCCTAACCGTTATTATCCCGGGTCCGAACAATCCGAAGAGGAACATCGATATGTATTTACAGCCTTTGATAGATGAGTTGAATCAGCTGTGGGAAGTCGGTGCCAACACGTACGATGTTTCTAGAAAGCAAAATTTTCAGATGAGGGCAGCACTTATGTGGACCATCAACGACTTTCCGGCCTATGGAATATTATCGGGATAGAGCACCCATGGTCGTCTCTCATGTCCGTATTGCATGGACCGTTCTCAGGCTTTCCGTTTGAAACACGGAGGCAAACCGTGCTTCTTCGATTGTCATCAATAATTTTTGCCGAAGGATCATCCGTACCGGAGGAATCAGAATGCTTTTCGTACGGGAGTTGTGGAGAAGGCCAATCCACCGCCAAGGTGGCCCGGATGCACGATATGGGAAGAGGTAAAAGATTTACCAAGTGCTATCCAAGAGCCTGCTAAGGGGTACAAGTGTGACGGATTTGGTCGCACCCATAACTGGACGAAGAGGAGTATATTCTGGGATCTGCCATATTGGAGCACCAATCTGATCAGACATAACCTTGATGTCATGCATATCGAGAAGAATGTGTTTGATAACATAATTAATACTGTAATGGATGTAAAGGGGAAGACGAAAGATAATTCGAAGGCGAGGTTGGACTTAGAAGACATATGTAGACGTCCTGCATTGCATTTGATAGAGGAGGGGAATGGAAAGTTAAAGCAACCTAAGTCAGTTTTCTCACTGGATAAAGAGGATAAAGGTAGACTTTGTAGGTGGATTCAGGGTCTAAAGTTTCCAGACGGGTACGTGTCAAACTTGAAAAGATGCATCGACCTCAAGGAGAACAAACTAGTAGGTATGAAGAGCCACGATTGTCACGTATTCATGGAGAGGTTAATTTCGATTGTATTTCGGGAATTCTTACCGCAGGTCGTTTGGGACCCATTGACAGAGCTGAGCATATTCTTCAGAGATCTTTGTTGTACTAAGTTGCTCGTCGATCGTCTAGAAAAGCAAGAGAGGGACATTGCGGTAACACTATGTAAGCTCGAGAAGGTGTTTCCTCCTGGATTCTTCGACTCTATGGAGCATTTGCCAATTCATCTTTCCTATGAGGCACGTGTTGGTGGTCCTGTCGGTTATCGGTGGATGTACCCCTTCGAGCGCCATCTGAATCACCTAAAGAGAAAGGTGAAAAATAAGGCACGGGTTGAAGGCTCTATTTGTGAAGCTTATGTTCTCGAGGAGATTACAAACTTTTGCTCGACGTATTTCAAACTGCATGTTGCTACTAATAGGACGAAAGCTCCCAGAAACGATGACGCATATCAGGAATCTAATGATGCAATACTCAAAGTATTCAATGCATCCGGAAAGCCTTCGAGAAAAATGAAGAAGAGATATTTGAATGACGATGAGCTAAGGGCTGCTCAATTGTATATATTACTCAATTGCGACGAGGATGAAGTAGAGAAGCTAGAGGGGTAAGTAATTAATACATCCACGTTTACATCATCTCAATGTAATAGTATAAGATACTATTATGCTACTAATCAGCAGTTGCTTCATTATTTTTCAGCATATATAATGATGAGTTGAGGTCGGTTAGACCCTACATAACAGACGAAGAAGTAGAACAAGATATGAGATGCCATTTTCCTTCTTGCTTGAGCGCATATGTAAGATGCTTGGTAATTACTTTTTATTTCTGCACTTGCAAAACAAATAACTTACTATCGCTACTTTGGTATTTAGGTCGATCGTCTAATATCACCCGAGACTGAATCTATTAGGACTCTAGCCAAGGGACCAATTACTGCCGTAAAAATATGGCCAAGTTTCTGTGTGAATGGGTTCAGGTTCAAGTCAACAAATGCTCCTATCAGAGACAGCTTTCTGGATCTTGATTCCACGAAAAACAGTGGTTTGTGTATCAAATCTTCAAACTACAAAGACGTCAATCCGGGCAATGATTTTTTTGGCATCTTACGAGAGATTGTGGAGTTGACATATAATTATGGCCCAGAACCTGCTAATATCGTGCTATTCAGGTGTGAATGGTTCGATCCGATTCAAGATCAAGGTTGGAAAATTGACAAGCATGGCCTTGTGGATATAAACTACAAGCGTAGATATCAAGGCTACGAACCATTTGTCCTATCAAGTCAGGCTCAGCTCGTGTACTTCACAACTTATCCTAGACGGGGGACAGCGAGGTCGGATTGGTGGGCAGTATGCAAGACTAAAGCTAGAAATACCTTTGACATTGACGAAATAGCTTATCAGGAGGACGATCTACCTCTTGTAACAAATATTGTAGATGTGGACTCAACGGAAGTTACTCATTACACGAGTAATAATGTAGAAGATGTAGAATTATCCGAAGAGGACGACGAAGTAGATGAAAGTGAAGACGAGGAAGAGCAGGACGAGGAAGGCGAACAAGATAAATTTTCTGAAGATGATTGAAAATATAAAATATTGCATGTAGAATGTAACTATAGTTGGACTGTAAATATTGCATGTAGAAGTAGATGTTGACATTAACGAAAATATGTATTATATTTTGACTGTATAATGCTTTGAGATATGTATCATATTTCGACTGTAGAATATAGTATATATATTTGTGTTTCTCTATATTCATCATATGTTGTTATCAGATATGACAGGACGACGAGGAGGATTCGGCAGGTCCCGAGGTAGACAGAGTGCCACTCCGGTACTGCCTACTATTGGTTCCGGATCATCGTCGCTCAGTACTCCAGTATATCGATCAGTCACATCTCCGACTGCGACGACGTTGCGTGGCATCACTCCGGGGATGAGTAGTTCCAGGCGTGATAGTACTCCCTCGTCCAGCGTTCCTCCTGCTGACGGAACCATGGAGACAGATGAGCATGTAGAGGAGGTCGTGCCGACGTTGTCCCAGCATCAGCAAGATCCTCCATGCGCACCACCGGAGGAGACGAGGACAGAGATTTGGGCCGACGGTACAAAGTAAGTCAATTAGATGGTTTAGTATATATTTATGTTTCTCTTTATTCATCGTATATTGACTTTTTCAGTAATGTAAATTATTATCTCTGTATAGATATCGTCCATCGTCGGTTCAGAGACGCCTGGGCCAATTTCTGAGGAACAACTACGGTGGCCCTTGGATCAACTACTCTGAGGCTCCGGAGGAGAGGAAGGCATTCTGGTTTGCGCACTTCCAGGTAAAAGTATATTAAATAAATCCTCTAATTAATTTATGCATATTCGTGATGCTAACTTAATGAATTATTTATTGTAGCAAACGTATTTTTATCCTCCGTACCGGGCCGAGTTGATCGAGCGGCTCTTTCCTACCGTTGCCGCCAAGCTTATCCGAGATGCTCTGGATGACCAGAAGGCTCGTGATCGTGCTGGAAAACCGATCCAAGGTTGGATCACGCCTGAGCAGTGGACTGCGATGAGGGCTAGATTCGACGATCCGAGCTACAAGGAAAGGTCTAAGAAGGCCAAGGCGGCTAGGCAGAATGCTGCCAAGTGGTGTGGTGGCTCGATTCCGATGACGGAACATTTCCGTCGTTTGGTATGTTTTTTCTTTTAAAATATATTATTTTAATATAAGTACCATAAAATGGTACTTGGAAAAAATATTTAAGTTTAGTAATAAATAATATATTTTTAACAGGTACAGAGGGGTGAGGATGCAAACATGGTGACCATCTTCTTGGCCACCCATCGCAAGGACAAAAATCTCATTGATGAGAGGGCCTCAAAGACCTATGTAAGTATTACTTTACTTTGTGTTTATTTTAATATAACTTAGGCAATTATTGAGTTTCTAAACCTTTTCTAGGCCGAGTATCTTAGGCTTCGTGAGCGGGCGACTGCTAGTGCACCTACACCTGGAGAGGCTGGTGCTTCGTCGCAGCCCGGTCCATCTCCGTCGGCCAACGACCTGTGGGTGACCGCAGCTGGTGGTCTCCAGAGGGGTACGTACTACGGTACGGGCTCCTATGGCGCCCTGGTTACGACGGAGTCATCTAGGGCCTCCCCGACAGCTGTGTATTCCACACACCCCTCGCAGTCGCAGCCCTCGCAGTCGTCGGCCGCCGTCCAGGAGGCCATTGACCGTCAGATTGCGTCTCTCCGTGATGACTTGCTGCGAAGTATGGAGGACCAGTCCCGGTCCCAGCCGCAGGTGGACGATCCGATGCTCTTCGCACGATTGGATATGCTCGACCGCAGCATGACGGAGCTACGGGAATTGACAAATGATATTAGAGCCTCCAATGATCGCAACATCATGGAGCTGCAGGCGTCACAGCTATCGATGGGCGAGAAGCTGACGAGGATGCAGGATTCAATGGGTGATAGCAGTACGAGGCTGTTCTACCCTGGATTCTTACAACCAGCGACTCGCAGACTTGGAGCGGGCACGGCCTCCACCGACGTCACTGCCTTCTCCATCGACATCGGTGTCGATTCCACGGGACGAGTATGAGGAGTTCTTATCCTTCAAGCGCGCCGGTGGTCAGCCTCCTGCAGATCCGTAGTAGTATAGTTATTTTTATTATTATTTATGAATTATTGATACTTCAACAATAGACATGATGTATGATGCTTCTTGTGGTCTTTAATTTTTTAGTTAATTTAATTGGATTATATAGTTATCCATATTTAATTGGATTGATACTTCTTGTGGTCTTTAATTTAATTGGATTATATAGTTAACTAGATTGAATCATGTTGGTGTGTATGATGAAGATGATGTAAAACTGCAGGGAATCACCAATGTTTGCTTCTGGACACTATTTTTTTTTATTTTTTTTTAAAATTAGCGACGTTATTAGCGACGTTTAGCGACGTTAAGTTACGTCGCTAATTACGTCGCTACTTAGCGACGCTTGAAAACGTCGCTAAGGACGTCGCTAAACGTCGCCAATTGCTGACATGGCAGTATTGCCAGGTCATTAAAGACGTCGGTGTAACGTCGCGATAGACGTCGCTAATCAGCGACGTTTAGCGACTTTTCTAAACGTCGCTGTTTAGTGACTTGGCGTCGCAAAACATCGCTAAATTTAGCGACACATTAAAGTCGCTAAAAACGTCGGCATAGCGACGTTTAGCGACATTTTTTGTTTTAGCGACTTGGTGTTTTCCGACTGCTTTAAAACGTCGCTAATTACATCGCTAAACCTAATTAGCGACGTTTTTTGGTTATTTAGCGACGTTTTTAGACGTCGCTAATTTGACTTTTTCTGGTAGTGACTTATCCGCTTTTAATGCAACATGGAAGTGTACGAGGAACGCTTCATATTCCTCGAATGAACCGGTCAAATCATGTAGTGCAGTAAACCTGACGTCTGACTCCTGACAAAGAGTACTGCACGACTATCCAGACGACGGCTGTAATGATGATGTGGCACAGCGACCCAACCCGTCGTTTAGTGACATTTCCTTGGCATAAACTGCTTTTACGCATACAAGGGAGTACGCTGTCTAGTTTTACACAGGCAGATTTGAGCTTTTTATGCTCCGCAGAAGACAAACAGACTGCCACGTCAAAAGCTGCTCTTCGTACAGATCTTCGAGACACGTCTCTGCATTTAATGCTCAGAATGGTGGCAGATCTTCGAGACACGCCTCTGCATTTAATGCTCAGAATGGTGGCAGATCTTCGAGACACGCCTCTGCATTCAATGTGCAGGATGGGGCAGATCTCTGCATTTAATGCAAGAGATTTGATTATATCTCCAAAAGTTATAATTTCCGCTAATACGTCCCCATCATCGCTTTTGCACATTACGCCATCAGGCTATTTTCAGCTATGGGAGCACGTTGTACGCTATCTCCTTGGAATACGCCACCAGGCTACTTCTAGCTATGAGGAGCACGTTGTACGCTATCTTTTTGAAATACGCCAACCCAGGCTACATTTGCATTGAAGCGTACTAAGGCTATTTGGTCCAGAATTCGCTCAAGGCCTCAGCCAAGGATGGAGGATCAGCTATCTTCTACGCCTACCTGGCCTCTATGCCAGTTTGATAACTATTTGGCTTCTACGCCATGGTGACAGTTATTGGCTTCTATGCCAACCTTTTCTACGCGAGGGATAACTACCTACGTGGCTTTTATGCCGTGATCTTTGCAGCCGTTATACGCATTATTCCCCAATGGGACACGCGTCACACGCAGATTCTGAAGATCATTTATACGTGGGTAACGGTTATTGTAACCGTGGCGTAAAAAGTGTCATACTCTCCACTATCCGACTTCTACGCCAACTAGATGGTTACTGTCACTAAAACCCTATAAATAGAGACCTCTATTGACAGAGGTCTGGGGGGTCAAAAGAAGAAACAGGATCGAAAAATAAAGGTCAAAGACTCCAAGATCGAAGAATTAAGATCGGAAATTGATCTTTGAGAGAGAGGAATCCAGAGCTCAGACAGAGTAGTGGTCGACGACTTTGGCATCGAGCACCCACTCCCCCTTTGCAATCTTTGAAGCTTTTTTTGCCTTCTACAGCACTTCTTCATTATCATGTGGTCCAAGGGACAAAGTGATCGACTGCAGATCAGACTCCTATAGCAATATTTACCCAGATTAAAAAATTGTATTTGACATCCTCGTATAGGGTTAATTGTACTTCTTGTTTGTAAACCAAAGAGCGGATTTCGTATAAACCTCGTTTTATTTCTTTCGTTTATTATCAAACAGCTGCTTGTAAAATAAACTAAGGCAAGATAGAAAGACCACAAATAATATGCATGCTTCATATAAACAACGTGTTGATTTGTATAGTTGGGTTAGCTCGCCTTCACCAGTACATTTCGATGTACTGACCCTCGTTGAAATAGGTTTCCCGCACTAAGGAGAGCCGAGCGAGTAGCCAAAGTTGTCTTCCCAATCCAGTCCAGCTGTAGGCGCATCCTGTTCGCGCCATATTTTGAAGCACTTGAAGAAAGGATCTAGCAACTCAATACACAATGCAGCTCCGTGGGAAGGTCGTCATCCCGTCCGGAGGTCTTTATATTTTGAAGTTTAGTAAAGGGATATAATGTACAGGACTATTATCTTATTTTGTGTCAACACTTTTGTAAGCCCGTGCGGCAATTAGCTGACTCGTTCAAGAGTTTGTAATATAAAACTCTCAACCCTCATAAATGTCACGCTCCGATCTCCCGCAGGATAATCGGCCGTCCCCGCTCGGTACGAATCACCGCGCCAATGCTCCCGCGGGATGATCGCTTGACCCATCTGGACGTGATGTCGCACGAGCGTAAGCCGCGTCCGTGCAAGGCCATGATATGAACAGACGGTAAGAGGTCTAAGCTACAGATTCGCACAGAATGTTAGAGTGCAGCGGAATAATAAACGCATAGGCGATTGGTAACAAGTTCACAGAGTCGTCAATAGCGGAAGCATTAAATAACACACGTATAAAAATAAAACAAACTCTTTATTGATATTGAATAAGTGTTACAAGCGGCGCTAGGCCGATATTACAAGTCACTCAAACCTCTCTCTGAAAAAGTAAAAGGCGTGCCAAGTGGCTACATTTGTGAAATGATATATAGGCGATGTTCCAACAATATGTCTTGTATATGTGGTTCAGTTTCAGACGCAATGCTCCAAGGCTTCAGAGTGAACTCCGTGCCTTAGCACGCACGAAGGAGGCATCCGCACCGAACGAGGTTCTCTGCACCCTTCAAGCAATCTGGTGGGTTATCAGTATATGAATGCACTGGTGGGGAGGCTTCTCGTCCGCTCAATAAATCCAAACATGTTATATAGGTTTCGTGCACCAAGTATTTAGTTATCTTTCTAGTCTTGCCTTAGGATCAGTTTCATGGCAATGATAAATAGCCTAACTCGTGTGGCAGTGCGCCGTACGATATAAGAGAAAACTGTCACGCCCCAATCTCCCGCAAGCTTAATAGTCCCCGCTGAACGTGAATCACCACGTTACAGCTCTCCCGCGGGACAATCATTCTCTTCGGGACGTGATGCCGTACGAGCCTGGAGTTGCGCTCGTACAAGGCGATGTTGTTAAACACCAAAGTTATCATTTAAAACAACCAAGTTGCAACGAAAGTCAAGTATTGTGTACCAAGCACACATCAGAGTAATACACAGTAAAGCTCTCGATAGGGCCCAAATAAAATGCCATGAAGGCAACGCCACGAAGGCGATGAAATACTTTTGCTCTTTTCTCTAGCCCAGAAAGGTACTTACAGTTTATACATCATGTCTCGTATATCCAAGCAGCGCCACTACGCCTGCGTACCTGAAATATTGCCCACAAACGTGGGTCAGTATACAGCCGTACTGGTGAACGGGGTAACCCACTCGTCTAAGCCGACACTAAGTAAATAGTGAATGCAAACAGTAATATGGTGATATTTCTAGTTGAATCCTAGATTCATTTCATAGCATATAAATGACATGTTAAGGAAAGCTGTAAAGTAGTTTATGCATGCAAGCATTCAACTCAAACCAAATGACAAGCAATACATAAATAACCCGAAGGATTCTAGCATGCAACCCGTCCTACTCAGCCATCGTTTGTATGATAACATCGAACCATCAACCAAGCCTCAATATCCTTCCTCGACCAAAACTTGTATTCCAATCTCAAGTGCACACTCTTGCCGAGGCAAGGTGGTCGCGCCTACACGAAGCACAAACCAACCAAAGTAAAGCAAACCAACTCTTATCTATATGAAGTCACTGGCCAAGCTATAAAGGATATTGATCGGACTAATCAATCGGGCAGTCCTACCCGATCCAGGGCTGGGCAGCTACTCCCTCCTGGTGGTATCGGACTACCGACACCGCGCCTAAGACGTGATACCCAATGTCTCCTCCATGGCTGAACGGTTCCGGTGCCCAGGAGTCCATCCCGTTCGAGAAAACGAAACCCTGTGCAACACAGGTTGTCCATGACATGCAGACACCAAGTAGGTATGATGAGAGAATCGAACATTCTCGCCCCACCAAGCGATCACAGACTCGTTCAACCAAATAACCAACCAAAATATCCAACCAACATATCCAACCAAAGATCCATAACCAAACCTCAACATATAGCCCAAGGCACCAAAATATCAAGTTATTCCCATATGCACAATATCGTTTCTCAACACAGTGTTCCAAATTGGGTGCAACACCCAAACTCAGAACAAACCCATGGCACAATGCCCCAACAGTGGCACAATGCCCACGTCGATGCACTTGTTCGATTTTGAACCCCAACTGCTCGCTTTGTAAGACAAAGCAACCAAGTGATACTCGTGAACGAATGCACGCTTGCTCGCCTGAATTCTCGATATTCCCAAGGCCTCAATGTATCATTCCAACTGTCCAAGCATAATTTCAATCATTCAACCAACTGCCACAAGTGTATAATCCAACTCTAGCTCAACTATCCAACGCGAAAACCAATTCAAGCCACAATTCCTATCCAAGCAAACGACGTACACTCTATGCACGCCTTAGTGTAGTGGTTCCCAAGTTTCAGCCCAAGTGTTCAAGCCTTTACGTGTTTTTCATATTATTAGGCATAAAGGGGTAGAGGAGAAGGGAAAGAGCCCACTCACTATGTTTGATCCCGTTAAGCATCCTGTCCTGCCGATACGGCCAATCCCTTGAACCCATTGTCCGATGCAAAGCGCGATCTACTCAACTGGTATGACCGTGAGAGCAGGCCGTGCTCTCCAAATCATCCGACCGATCGGACTAAGGAAGATGGCATAATCGCTCCCATCCAGCTATCTCAGTACTATTCTGAATGAACACCTGTTTTCCATCGGACTCCGTTAGCCATCTACGCATGAAACTAACTCAATCAATACTTCTTCCCAAAATCCAACAATTCAAATGTAACCAGCATTTATTTTATTCAATCAGATTCAGCATAACGTACCGTACGGTTGCGAGGTGTTACATAATATACCACTTAGAATCAGGTTCGTCCACGAACCATACTGGTACTCCTTCCTATCATATGCCGCTTGTCCAATTCCAATAACTCTGCTCTATGCGACTCTTATATTCATGATCCTGACTCCGTATCTCGTTCTGCTGAACGCTCATAGAAATTTCACGAATTCCTACATCCTCCTTGTAATACCCCGTTCCACTCAAGCGGACTGCCATTTCAAACGGCAATAGTGCAGCTGTCCCGACCCGCCTTGTCTCAAACGAGAAGCAAAGGATATCCAGACTTGCCCCTACTGGATTTCAGCTTAGGCTTTCAGAGGCTCGCTTGACGTATCGCTCTACCGAGGTGAATCATCGCTAAGGTGGGTGGCTACGGTGAACTTATCTTTGGTTAGCCAGCACACATAAAATCTGGAATATTTATGCTAGTCGCTAGGTGAATCACCCCCTGTATGCTAATAAATCCAACGCACCTAGCTAAGGGAAAAATCTCAACTTGTATTGCTTATGCTAGAACATGAAAAATAAAATACTGCTTGTATTCAGACCCTCACATGCTAAGTCCCCTAACGATCTAACTCTCGGCTTACCTTCGGGTCCGAGCAAACATGCTGATTATGTTCCTTAGAAATGCATGCTTTTCTGCTTGTAATGTTTCCATATTTTCATCCAAATCCCGGGAGACTACTACATAGTCGTTCTGTGCCTGAATGAACCTGCAAGTATCCGGGACCGTTAAGTCACCCAAGGCAGCCCCGAACCAGGGGAATACATCAAGGCAAGTCACTCACTGAACGTAGAATCATGATTCAAGTATATCGTGTAATTGTATTGCCTGAAATTGGTCAAGTAATCGTGTACTCGTGTTGCCTAAAATTGGATTGACCCTGACTTGCATGTCGCGGACAACTCGAAAACGAGGTATAGTTCCACGGACGGTCACCGGGGCACTGGGGCCGCTCCGATCCGGATGAAACTTCAAGTGTGGTCCATCGTATGCAGGCGAGTGGTTTGCAGCATATCGTGTACTTGGTTGCATTCCACTTGGCCTAGGACCACATCATGGGTAGTCTATCGTGTGCTGGCGAGATGGTTTGTAACGCATCGTGTACTTGGTTGCATTCCATCTTGTCCTTGGACTACCTCGTGTGCAATCCCTCGTGTTCGGGCGAAATGGTTCGTAGCGCATCGTGTGCTCTCGTTGCGTTCCATTCTTGTCTGGGATTAGTCCTTTATGGCTATGCTAGCGACTCACGTTCATATAGATAAGTCATCCTCGCTTAGCGGCTATCCGCGTGCGAGCCATTATATCGCATCAAGAACAACTGAGCACTCCAATTATTGTCCCAATAAATGACTCTTGTGTTGCATATGCTATGCTCCTGAATGTTTATACTTGCCCGTGCTTGAATTAACAATATTTGCCTTGGACAGGGAAGGCTAAATGGTAAGTCTCGCCGTGTTTTCTCTCATGTCGCACGGCGCACTGCCACACGAGTTAGGCTATTCAAATATTGCATAAAACTGATCCGAAGGCAACTAGAAAGACAACTTAATAGTTGTGCATGGAACTTATATTACGTGTTTGGATTTGTCGAGCGAGCGAGTAGCTTCCCCACCAGTGCATTCAATGTACTGATAATCCACCAGTTTGTATGCAGGGTGGGGGAGAATCTCGTTCGGTGCGGATGCCTCCTTCGTGTATGCTTAGGCGTGGAGAACACTCTGAAGCAACGGTGCGTCCGGAACTGAAGCACATATACAAGACATAATATTATGAACATCGCCTGAACATCGCATGTACAATCATTCCACAGTTGTAGCTACTTGGCATATTTTTACTGTTTCAAGAGAGAGAGGCTTGAGCGACTTGTAATCTCGGCTATACGCCACCTGTAACACATGTTTATATTAATAAAAAGTTGCTTACTTCAAACTTGTGTTTTAATGCTTCCGCTATATTGTCGACTCAGTGAACCTGTTACCAAAATCTCTATGCGTTCATGACTCTGCTGCACTCGAACAATCTGTGCGACTCTGTGGCTTAGAATTCTTACCGCCAGTCAATGAATTACGGCCTTGCACGGGCGCAGTTCACGCTCGTGCGGCATCACGCCAGGATGGGTCAAGAGATCGTTCCGCGGGAGCACTGGCGAGGGTGATTCCCGCCTAGCGGGAAAGGTCGATTGCCTGCGGGAGATCGGGGCATGACATAGTGGTATCAGAGCCTGGCTTCTACGCCTTTGGACTTCAATTCGATATATCTGTTTCGAAAGCTCGTTTGTGGGTTATGTGCACGCTCTCTCTCAATGCCTCGATGGGATGTTCCAACAATAAGTCTAAATACTTTCAAAATGTGTTTTGAATGATATGCTTGCTTGTCTGTTGTTTGCTGCGAGTGGCCTTTGTGCCAACCTGTGCAAACCCTTGAGAGTATCGCTAATAGCTTGTCCGATTTTCGCTAACTCTAAGTTTGGTTGAATGCATCTATTCGA
Organism: Iris macrosiphon; assembly: GCA_036927795.1. Lineage (NCBI taxonomy): Eukaryota > Viridiplantae > Streptophyta > Magnoliopsida > Asparagales > Iridaceae > Iris > Iris macrosiphon. The sequence goes on from JAYESA010000006.1 coordinate 141,987,994, forward strand.
GGGATGCCTTGAACTAGTGCACCATCCAAGACTTAAGAATAGGTAAAACTCGAGTGCTAAGACTTCGCTATCACTAAGCTAGTTGATGTGTTCACGTTAGAAGTGCACTTCGAAAGTGCGCACGATCCAGTCTAAGCGATATGCTGATTTCGACGCTTGTGCAAGTGAATATCCAAATGAACAAGTACAACGACTTGTCTAGGATTGCCTCAACCCTAGAATACTGCTTGTCCTTAGTAAGTCTCGAGGACGAGACTTTTTCTAGGTTGGGTAGGATGTAACACCCCATTTCTCTCAAGCGGACTGCCGTTTCAAACGGCAATAGTACAGCTGTCCCGACCCGCCTTGCCTCAAACGAGAAGCAAAAGATATCCAGACTTGCCCCTACAGGATTTCAGCTTAGGCTTTCAGAGGCTCGCTTGACGTATCGCTCTACCGAGGCGAATTATCGCTAAGGTGGGTGGCTACGGTAAACTTATCTTTGCTTAGTCAGCACACATAAAATTTGGAATATTTATGCTAGTCGCTAGGTGAATCACCCCCTGCATGCTAATAAATCCAACGCACCTAGCTAAGGGAAAAATCTCAACTTGTATTGCTTATGCTAGAACATGGAAAATGAAATACTGCTTGTATTCAGACCCTCGCATGCTAAGTCCCCTAACGATCTAACTCTCGGCTTACCTTCGGGTCCGAGCAAACGTGCTGATTATGTTCCTTAGAAACGCATGCTTGTCTGCTTGTAATGTTGCCATATTTTCATCCAAACCTCGGGAGACTACTACGTAGTCGTTCCGTGCCTGAATGAACCTGCAAGTATCCGGGGCCGTTATGTCACCCAAGGCAGCCCCGAACCAGGGGAATGCATCAAGGCAAGTCACTCACTGAACATAGAATCATGATTCAAGTATATCGTGTAATCGTGTTGCCTGAAATTGGTCAAGTAATCGCGTACTCGTGTTGCCTGAAATTGGATTGACCCTGACTTGCATGTCGTGGACAACTCGGAAACGAGGTATAGTTCCACGGACGGTCACCGGGGCACTGGGGCCGCTCCGATCCGGATGGAACTTCAAGTGTGGTCCATCGTGTGCAGGCGAGTGGTTTGCAGCATATCGTGTACTTGGTTGCATTCCACTTGGCCTAGGACCATATCAAGGGTAGTCTATCGTGTGCTGGCGAGATGGTTTGTAACGCATCGTGTACTTGGTTGCATTCCATCTTAGCCTTGGACTACCTCGTGTGCAATCCCTCGTGTTCGGGCGAAATGGTTCGTAGCACATCGTGTGCTCTCGTTGCGTTCCATTCTCGTTTGGGATTAGTCCTTTATGGCTATGCCAGCGACTCATGTTCATATAGATAAGTCATTCTCGCTTAGCGGCTATCCGCGTGCGAGCCATTACATCGTATCAAGAACAAATGAGCACTCCAATTATTGTCCCAATAAATGACTCTTGTGTTGCATATGCTATGCTCCTGAATGTTTATACTTGCCCGTGCTTGAATTAACAATGTTTGCCTTGGACAGGGAAGGCTAAATGGTAAGTCTCGCCGTGTTTCCTCTCATGTCGTACGGCGCACTGCCACACGAGTTAGACTATTCAAATATTGCATGAAACTGATCCTAAGGCAACTAGAAAGACAACTTAATAGTTGTGCACGGAACTTATATTACGTGTTTGGATTTGTCGAGCGGGCGAGTAGCTTCCCCACCAGTGCATTCAATGTACTGATAATCCACCAGTTTGTATGCAGGGTGTGGGAGAACCTCGTTCGGTGCGGATGCCTCCTTCGTGCGTGCTTAGGCGTGGAGAATACTCCGAAGCAACGGTGCATCCGGAACTGAAGCACATACATAAGACATAATGTTGTGAACATCGCCTGTACAATCATTCCACAGTTGTAGCCACTTGGCACATTTTTACTGTTTCAAGAGAGAGAGGCTTGAGCGACTTGTAATCTCGACTATACGCTGCCTGTAACACATGTTTATATCAATAAAGAGTTGCTTACTTCAAACTTGTGTTTCAATGCTTCCGCTATATTGTCGACTCAGTGAACCTGTTACCAAAATCGCTATGCGTTCATGACTCCGTTGTACTCGGACAATCTGTGCGACTCTGTGGCTTAGAATTCTTACCGCCAGCCAATGAATCACGACCTTGCATGGGCGCGGTTCACACTCGTGCGGCATCACACCCGGATGGGTCAAGCGATCGTTCCGCGGAAGCGCTGGCGAGGGTGATTCCCGCCTAGCGGGAACGGCCGATTGCCTGCGGCAGATCGGGGCATGACACTCCTTGCAGCTCAATACGAATTTCTCGTATCACTTAGTTTTGGATCGTACACATATTTAAGGCATCCATAAAATACATGCATTTCAGCCGAGCCTTGCGATAGCTAATTTGAACAAATTACAAGGGTATCTTTCTGTCCGAGGCATCCATTTGCTTTACTCCCAATTGAACCAAATCACGATTTCCATTCCAAACTGTTCGATTGAGCACTATTCTCAAATATGATAATTTTCCACTGACTCAATCTGTTGGTGTTCCAACTCAATCCATCCAACTATTTCTGAATCCGCACTAGCAACATCTCCAAATATATCTCGTGCACCGAATGACCATCTCAACCGATACTACCCCAACTATGTGACTTACCCAAATATCAAACTTTGCTTAGATCAGCTCAGTCCAACACCTTTTCCTGCCATCTCAATACCTTACTGGGTGAACATCTATATCGAGGTTCGTGTGATCCACGAAGATCTCGCTGTGTCACTACCACATTTTAGAAAAAAGGGTATTTTAGTAATTTCCTATTTAAATAAATATTGTGCATGGTAAATAATTTTTGTTGTATTATTTAATTGTTGTTAGATATTATTTAATTATTTTGGACTTATTTTAGTGGACCCAACTAGTTTAGTTTGGACCCATGGACCAACATGAATTAATTAGTTAGACTTGGCCCATTTAGAAAGCCCATGGTTAAGAAGATGGATTAAATTAATTAAATGATTAGACTAGAAGCTTCCTTCCTTAATTATTTCTTCATGAGAGGCCCCAAGGGGTACATTGGATATTTTACAATTGCTTTGGGGAGGGGCTTTGGCCGGCCTATTAAAGAGGGGGGGAAATTTCTCTCTCCTCTCATCTCATTCCAAATCTAGATCTAGAATTCTCCCACTACCAAATTCCCTCCATTCCCAATCCAATTCCCTACCAAATTCATTACAAATTCTTCCCAATTCACCATTAGAGAAGGAGGAAGCAAGGATCTAGAAGAAGGAAGCAAGGATCTACAAAGAGGAGCAAGGATCTACAATTTGGAAGCAAGTTCATCTCAATTGGAGGTTTCATTGGAAATCCATCTCCCAATAGGTATAATTCAGATTTTCCCATTTAAATAGCTTCTAAATCTGAGATTTAATCATGTAAAATCAACCTATATGTATGTAGTACCCATAGGACTTTGTTTTGTGTTCATAGGAGACCCATGGAGAAAGTTATGGTGCTTTTTGTGTCAATTTTGTTGGAATTCTGAATTTACATTTTTTTTTGTGTGTCAATTGATCCTATAGATCAATTGGACATGAGGTTTGTGTTTGAGGCTAGTGTCGTGTCCATATTGGGATACTTGTGGTTCGTATCCCAACTATTTGGTGATACGTGTCATTTGGGGGTTTTCCTCCGACACGGGGCTTTGAACATGTCGTATTTTGACACGGACACATAGATCTACTTTTGACGCTTTGATTTGTTCATAAATATTATTTGTGATTTGTTTGTGGCCTTCGGGGTGCATTTAGTTGTGTGTTGGACTCGTGTCGCATGCGTATCCTAGATCTAGTGGGATACGGTGAGATACTCTCCAATTGTGTGTATTTTTGTATAGATCTAATTAATTGTGGTTCAATTCTTCATTTATAATTAGTATATATATATGGATATTAAATATTTATTTTGTGTATTTATTATAGTAATTATTGTAGCATAGATCTATATTTTGGGTGTGCTAATATAATGTACAATATAATATGTAGCTTTCTTGCATGCAAATATATATGTTACTACTTGTTAAATAATATAATTTATACATAAAATGTTTTATAAAATATATTTGTATGTTTAATTGTGTAATTATATTATTTATAATTATTATGTAATTATTTGGATATTAATGTAAATATTTTAGGTGTGCTTCTAGCCATGTAAATTATATGTTCTTTGTTAAATATTTGAAGGTATAAGTTTATGTGTATATTAATATATATATGTACATTTTTGTATTAATGGTTTATATATATATATATATATATACTGTTTTATATATTCTGTTTATATATATATATATATATATATATTGTTTTATATATTCTGTTTTTATATATATAATTATATATATATAACTTGTTTTAGTGACAGTGAATTAATGACAGTAAAAACTGTCATTAATTAGCCGACTAATAGCAGCCGCTGTAGCCTTCGGGCAATTAATGACAAACCTGTCATTAATTGCAGCAGCGGGAAACAGCAGCTTTTCTGCGACGCTTTTCCGCGACAGTTTAACTGTCAGCGAAAACCAAAGCAGTGGCAGTTTATTATTTGGGTTTCGGTGACAGTCCTTCGGTGACAGTCCCGACTGTCACTATTTAAACTGTTTTGATTTAATCCTATTTTATTCACTGTTTTTCAATAACGCTTTGACAGATTTAATGTATATATTATATATTATAATTGTATATATATATGTATATATATGTGTTTTGTGAGGAATAATAATTGTAATAATATATTATGTTATTTATATAAATGTTGGGTTGTATATATATTATTTTAGGGTATATATTAATTATATTATTAGTATACTTTGTGTGAGTTCATTTTGAATCTAATTTGATTCCTAAATTATTGTAGTTTATCTCTATATTATTTTATAGATGTCTTGTGAGGTTGACTTTGGGTTTGACCATGTTTGACTTTAGTGGACTTTAGAGTTGACCATAGTTGACTTTTACCTTAGAATTGACTTATTGACCTAGAAGTTGCCTAGTTTGACTTGTTCTTTTTTCGGGACCTTGTATTAATGTGGTATTCCATGTCTAGGTCTTCGAGGCACCGAGTCAGACATTTGTGAGACTGTTCATTGGACTTCAGGCGAGTACATTCTCTGATAGTTTCTCATTTATGATATCCTCTATGTTCGTTGTATCTAGTGTAGATATACATGTTCTCTTGACACTATGGTTACACGGATTGGTATATCCGGATCTCGTCATGAGATGTTATTCCTTGGTATATGGTGTATATGGTGCAAGTATTGTTTCATTGGTTATCTTGTACATGTACAGACACCGATTCTCGGGGAGACTAGCTATCTTCTTGGGGAATCTAGTGCCATAACGTACCGTGGTTGGATCTATTATACCAGTCGGGGTGGGGAGTATTTTAGTGTAGATATGTGATCATACCCTCCTTGTGCATGTCTTGTTCCTTGTGAGTGTTGATCATACACCGCACGTATAATCAGCCAGGCCATCATACTCTTGTGCAAGTTCCCAAGCCGATCACATGTTAAAGCTAGTACTCACACACTTAGTCATTAGTATTCTTGTTCCATCAGCATATTGTTCATTATTGTATTTCTTTCCAGTATTTCCTTATTGTCTATACATTCTTGTATCTATTTATGCATCTTGTTTATCCACAACTATTTACTGTTACATAGTTTTTATCATTATTTGAGAACTGCTGTTAGGGTTGTACTCTGCTCCTTTCCTGACTGGATATATTTTTCCAGATGACACTGAGGAGTACCCTACCTATTATGGACCCCAGGATGTTGTGGATTTAGATTCTGAGACCCTGGCTCAAGAGGGACTTATCCCAACTGAGACAGTTGACCCTGGAGTTGTAGCTTTATAGTTTTGTAGTATTCTTTGTACTGGATTTGTCTCCAGCATATTTCTGTAATTTTCTTCAGACTCATTGATGTATTATTTTAGACTCATGAGTTGTATTGTGACTATTCTATTCTTTATCTGATTCGTGCTCATTTCCACCTTAGTTCTGTGATTGAGTATACTATCATTATTGGTGGTTCATTATATTGTTAGATAGTTTATCTAGACAGCGTTCTACCGCCGATTCTGCGACGTAGGCTGGGCGTTGTTTCCGACTAGTACCCTTACACCGGGTGCGGATCGTGACACGTTTTTGGTGGTGGCCCATGCAGGTCTAGCTTCACAAGTATGTGATGTCGTGGTAGTGCGACAACTTAGTTGTACTACTGCGAGCCTGCGATAGGATATAGGATATAGGCTGAGATACTCAATCACATCTAGGAAAATTCTTTTGATTCAACTATTCTCCTTTGACGTTGATACTTGATCTCTTAAACTGTCCTTTCCTTGAATATCTTACATCTTGTGCCATATTGATCCTCATTCCGTCTTTTTATGAGGCATACTCGGAGATACTTGCGGAGGCACGCAAGGTTGAGCGGGATCTGAGTTTGAAGACCAAGAGAGACCGTGATTCTTTTCTGGGGGCCAACGGCAGTGCAGTATCTGCCAAACGTCCTCATTTCCAGTCCAGACCTTTCCAGCAGCCACAGCAGAACCAGACTCCAGCTAGAGCGCCTTTTCACCAGGCACCTCAGCAGCAGAGGCAGTTACAGCAAGCTCTATGCAACTTCTGCAAGAAGCCCGGCCACATCTGGGAAGTTTGCAGAAAGAGGCTAGGAGTTTGTTTGTATTGTGGTACTGAAGGGCATCAATTGAGGGAGTGTCCTCATCGTGCAGTTCAGGGAGCAGCTCCAGCTCCGAGGGCACAGATAAGACCACCTGCAGCACAACCGAGGGGACCGCTTCAGACACAGCAGCAGCGTTTTGTCCAGCATCAGCAGCAGGGAGGTGCTCGGCAGGGACGAGCGTTTGCTATGACAGTCGAAGAGGAGGAACCCACAGGAGATGTCATCGCAGGTTCTATTCTTCTTGATTCCATTCCAGCTTTAGCTTTATTTGATAGTGGTGCTTCCCATAGTTTTGTATCTATTTCTTTTGCTCTAAAGCATGGTTTGGTAGCTGAGTCTTTGCTTAGGACTTGCAAGATCATGACCGGGGGAGGCATTATCCTGGTTAATGATATTTGCAAGGATCGGAGAGTTACTCTGGGAGGCCGGGAGTTGAGTGCGTGTCTACTTGTAATGCCACTTCCGAGCTACGACATTGTACTCGGAATGGATTGGTTGAGTAGGCACCGTGCTAGCATAGATTGTAGAGGAGGTAGAGTTTGGTTGGTCCGCCAGGAGAGCCAGAGTTCGAGTTTGCTAGAGGAACTGCGGAGCAGAAAGAAGGTATTATTTGTGGAGCTATGGTGGAAGACAAGGAGTTGCCACATCCGTTGATAGCAGAATTTTTGGATGTGTTTCCTGAAGAATTGCCAGGATTGCCGCCAGATCGAGATGTTGAATTTTCTATAGACTTGGTGCCAGGTGCAGAACCGATTTCGCAGCATGTCTATAGAGTAAACAACAGCGAGCTGGTCGAGTTGAAGAAGCAGGTGAACGAATTGCAGGATAAGGGGTTTATCAGATCGAGTTCTTCACCATGGGGAGCCCCGGTATTGTTTGTACCGAAGAAGGATGGATCGGTGCGCATGTGCATTGATTACAGGGCTTTGAATAATCTCACTATCAAGAATAAGTATCCTTTGCCACGGATTGATGATCTATTTGATCAGTTGAGTGGTGCCAAGGTATTTTCTAAGATAGATTTGAGATCAGGCTACCATCAGGTAAAGGTGAAACCGGGGGACATACCGAAGACTGCTTTTAGAACTCGGTATGGTCAGTACGAGTTTATGGTGATGCCGTTTGGTTTGACTAATGCACCGGCGGTATTTATGAACTTGATGAACAAGGTGTTCCACCAGTACCTTGACAAGTTCGTGGTGGTGTTCATCGACGACATACTCATATACTCGAGGACATCGGAGGAGCATGAGGAGCATTTGAGGATTGTGTTGGATGTGCTGAGGAAGGAGAAGCTGTATGGGAAGTTGTCCAAATGTGAGTTTTTCTTGGACAAGGTGGAATTCTTGGGGCATGTTGTGACTGGTGATGGTATTTCAGTGGATCCGAAGAAGATTTCAGCAGTGGAATCTTGGAAGACTCCGAGTTCGGTAGCAGAGATCAGGAGTTTCTTGGGATTGGCAGGCTACTACAGAAAGTTTGTGGAAGATTTTTCGAGGATTGCCGAGCCGATGACCAGACTCACAAGGAAGGATGTGGAGTTTGTTTGGACGAAAGATTGCCAGGCTGCTTTTGAGGAGTTGAAGAAGAGGTTGACGCCTGCTCCTATTTTGACATTGCCATCAGGGTCCGGAGGTTTCACTATTTATAGTGATGCATCGGGAAAGGGTTTAGGTTGTGTTCTTCAGCAGCATGGGAAAGTGATTGCCTATGCATCCAGGCAATTGCGTCCTCATGAAAAGAACTATCCTACCCATGATTTGGAGTTGGCAGCTGTCATATTCGCCCTGAAGTTGTGGAAACATTATTTGTACGGAGAGCGTGTGGAGATCTTCACAGACCACAAAAGCTTGAAGTACGTTTTCACGCAGAAGGAGTTGAACATGAGGCATTGTCGGTGGTTGGAACTGATGAAGGATTTTGATATCTCTTTGCAATATCATCCTGGAAAGGCCAATGTAGTTGCCGATGCTTTGAGCAGGTATCCGGTAGCTATGTTCTTGACGCAGGATCGATATTTGTTGGAGGACTTAGAGAGCTTGGGCATTGAGGTGATTATTCCGGGTGGTGCTATGCAGATGTGGGGATTGCAGATACATTCAGATTTGATGGATAGGATCAAGGCAGCACAGTATGATGACGTATCTTTGAGGAGTATCAGAGCTCAGGTGAGAGCAGGATTGGAGGATGATTTCACTATTGCAGAGGATGGATCTTTGAGGCATGGAGTTAGATTGTGTGTGCCTAGTGGGGAGTTGCGAGAGGAGATATTGCAGGAAGCGCATCGCTCTCAGTATTCCATACATCCAGGTGCTAACAAGATGTATCGGGATATGCGAGAGAGTGTGTGGTGGTATGGCATGAAGAGGGAAGTGGCACAGTTTGTATCCAGATGCTTAGTGTGCCAGCAGGTGAAAGCCGAGAGGCAGAGGCCAGGAGGTTTACTTCAGCCATTACCCATTCCAGAGTGGAAGTGGGAACACATTACTATGAATTTTGTGTCCGGACTACCACGATCTCCAGGAGGAAAAGACGCGATTTGGGTCATTGTTGATAGATTGACCAAGTCGGCCCATTTTTTGCCTTTCAAGGTGGGTTTGTCTACGGAGAAGCTGACAGAGATGTATGTGAGGCAGATCGTTAGGATACATGGAGTTCCCGTCAGCATAGTCTCAGATCGGGATAGTCGTTTCACTTCTCATTTCTGGAGGAGTTTGCAGGAGAGTTTGGGCACTCAGCTCAAATTCAGTACTGCATATCATCCCCAGACAGATGGGCAGTCAGAGAGGACTATTCAGACTCTCGAGGATATGTTGTGCACTTGTGTACTAGATTTCGGGGGTTCTTGGGAGGACCATCTCCATTTGGTAGAGTTTGCTTACAACAACAGTTACCAGGCCAGTATAGAGATGTCACCTTTTGAAGCTCTATATGGTCGGAGGTGTCGTACTCCTTTGTCTTGGGACGATGTTGGAGAGAGAGTTTTGCTTGGACCAGAGATGGTTGTGGATGCAGCGGAGAAGGTTCAGTTGATCAGAGACAGACTTCGAGTGGCGCAGGACAGACAACGGCATTGGGCCGATAGCCATCGGAGACCCTTGGAGTTTGAGGTATAGTTTAGATTTTATTTTGTGTGCTTGTTCTTGGTTGTTTGTTATAGATAAGTTCTTAAGGTGGTGTTTTGTTCTAGGTGGGTGGTTTGGTGTTTCTGAGGATTTCTCCGACACGAGGCACGATTCGCTTCGGTGGAGGCGGAAAGCTTAGTCCGCGATTCATTGGACCTTTCACTATTCTAGAGAGGGTCAATGCAGTTGCTTATAGACTAGACTTGCCACCTGCATTGGAGGGAGTGCACAACGTGTTTCATGTGTCGCAGTTGAGACGATACGTGGCAGATCCTAGTCATGTATTGGATCACTCAGAGATAGAGGTGGGCCCTACTCTTAGCTATCTAGAGCAGCCAGTTGGGATTCTGGATCGGAGAGAGAAGGTGCTGAGGAACCAGACTATTCCTTTGGTGCGCGTCGCATGGAGGAATCACTCTCCGGGGGAGTCTACCTGGGAGAGAGAGGATGAAATGCGAGAGCGTTATCCATATTTGTTTGTACCTTGAGGTATGTTATTTCTAGTTATGTTCTGTTCATTGTTATGTTCTGTTCATTAGTTAGTTGTGATTCTTTAGTTCTGTTCTGTGATTTTCTGGGGGTAGTTTTCGTCTTTGAATTTCGAGGACGAAATTATTTTAAGGAGGGTAGACTTGTCACTACCACATTTTAGAAAAAATGGTATTTTAGTAATTTCCTATTTAAATAAATATTGTGCATGGTAAATAATTTTTGTTGTATTATTTAATTGTTGTTAGATATTATTTAATTATTTTGGACTTATTTTAGTGGACCCAACTAGTTTAGTTTGGACCCATGGACCAACATGAATTAATTAGTTAGACTTGGCCCATTTAGAAAGCCCATGGTTAAGAAGATGGATTAAATTAATTAAATGATTAGACTAGAAGCTTCCTTCCTTAATTATTTCTTCATGAGAGGCCCCAAGGGGTACATTGGATATTTTACAATTGCTTGGGGGAGGGGCTATGGCCGGCCTATTAAAGAGGGGGGGGGAATTTCTCTCTCCTCTCATCTCATTCCAAATCTAGATCTAGAATTCTCCCACTACCAAATTCCCTCCATTCCCAATCCAATTCCCTACCAAATTCATTACAAATTCTTCCCAATTCACCATTAGAGAAGGAGGAAGCAAGGATCTAGAAGAAGGAAGCAAGGATCTACAAAGAGGAGCAAGGATCTACAATTTGGAAGCAAGTTCATCTCAATTGGAGGTTTCATTGGGAATCCATCTCCCAATAGGTATAATTCAGATTTTCCCATTTAAATAGCTTCTAAATCTGAGATTTAATCATGTAAAATCAACCTATATGTATGTAGTACCCATAGGACTTTGTTTTGTGTTCATAGGAGACCCATGGAGAAAGTTATGGTGCTTTTTGTGTCAATTTTGTTGGAATTCTGAATTTATATTTTTTTTTGTGTGTCAATTGATCCTATAGATCAATTGGACATAAGGTTTGTGTTTGAGGCTAGTGTCGTGTCCATATTGGGATACTTGTGGTTCGTATCCCAACTATTTGGTGATACGTGTCATTTGGGGGTTTTCCTCCGACACGGGGCTTTGAACATGTCATATTTTGACACGGACACATAGATCTACTTTTGACGCTTTGATTTGTTCATAAATATTATTTATGATTTGTTTGTGTCCTTCGGGGTGCATTTAGTTGTGTGTTGGACTCGTGTCGCATGCGTATCCTAGATCTAGTAGGATACGGTGAGATACTCTCCAATTGTGTGTATTTTTGTATAGATCTAATTAATTGTGGTTCAATTCTTCATTTATAATTAGTATATATATATGGATATTAAATATTTATTTTGTGTATTTATTATAGTAATTATTGTAGCATAGATCTATATTTTGGGTGTGCTAATATAATGTACAATATAATATGTAGCTTTCTTGCATGCAAATATATATGTTACTACTTGTTAAATAATATAATTTATACATAAAATATTTTATAAAATATATTTGTATGTTTAATTGTGTAATTATATTATTTATAATTATTATGTAATTATTTGGATATTAATGTAAATATTTTAGGTGTGCTTCTAGCCATGTAAATTATATGTTCTTTGTTAAATATTTGAAGGTATAAGTTTATGTGTATATTAATATATATATGTACATTTTTGTATTAATGGTTTATATATATATATATATATATATATACTGTTTTATATATTCTGTTTATATATATATATATATATATTGTTTTATATATTCTGTTTTTATATATATAATTATATATATATAACTTGTTTTAGTGACAGTGAATTAATGACAGTAAAAACTGTCATTAATTAGCCGACTAATAGCAGCCGCTGTAGCCTTCGGGCAATTAATGACAAACCTGTCATTAATTGCAGCAGCGGGAAACAGCAGCTTTTCTGCGACGCTTTTCCGCGACAGTTTAACTGTCAGCGAAAACCAAAGCAGTGGCAGTTTATTATTTGGGTTTCGGTGACAGTCCTTCGGTGACAGTCCCGACTGTCACTATTTAAACTGTTTTGATTTAATCCTATTTTATTCACTGTTTTTCAATGACGCTTTGACAGATTTAATGTATATATTATATATTATAATTGTATATATATATATGTATATATATATGTGTTTTGTGAGGAATAATAATTGTAATAATATATTATGTTATTTATATAAATGTTGGGTTGTATATATATTATTTTAGGGTATATATTAATTATATTATTAGTATACTTTGTGTGAGTTCTTTTTTAATCTAATTTGATTCCTAAATTATTGTAGTTTATCTCTATATTATTTTATAGATGTCTTGTGAGGTTGACTTTGGGTTTGACCATGTTTGACTTTAGTGGACTTTAGAGTTGACCATAGTTGACTTTTACCTTAGAATTGACCTATTGACCTAGAAGTTGCCTAGTTTGACTTGTTCTTTTTCCGGGACCTTGTATTAATGTGGTATTCCATGTCTAGGTCTTCGAGGCACCGAGTCAGACATTTGTGAGACTGTTCATTGGACTTCAGGCGAGTACATTCTCTGATAGTTTCTCATTTATGATATCCTCTATGTTCGTTGTATCTAGTGTAGATATACATGTTCTCTTGACACTATGGTTACACGGATTGGTATATCCGGATCTCGTCATGAGATGTTATTCCTTGGTATATGGTGTATATGGTGCAAGTATTGTTTCATTGGTTATCTTGTACATGTACAGACACCGATTCTCGGGGAGACTAGCTATCTTCTTGGGGAATCTAGTGCCATAACGTACCATGGTTGGATCTATTATACCAGTCAGGGTGGGGAGTATTTTAGTGTAGATATGTGATCATACCCTCCTTGTGCATGTCTTGTTCCTTGTGAGTGTTGATCATACACCGCACGTATAATCAGCCAGGCCATCATACTCTTGTGCAAGTTCCCAAGCCGATCACATGTTAAAGCTAGTACTCACACACTTAGTCATTAGTATTCTTGTTCCATCAGCATATTGTTCATTATTGTATTTCTTTCCAGTATTTCCTTATTGTCTATACATTCTTGTATCTATTTATGCATCTTGTTTATCCACAACTATTTACTGTTACATAGTTTTTATCATTATTTGAGAACTGCTGTTAGGGTTGTACTCTGCTCCTTTCCTGACTGGATATATTTTTCCAGATGACACTGAGGAGTACCCTACCTATTATGGACCCCAGGATGTTGTGGGTTTAGATTCTGAGACCCTGGCTCAAGAGGGACTTATCCCAACTGAGACAGTTGACCCTGGAGTTGTAGCTTTATAGTTTTGTAGTATTCTTTGTACTGGATTTGTCTCCAGCATATTTCTGTAATTTTCTTCAGACTCATTGATGTATTATTTTAGACTCATGAGTTGTATTGTGACTATTCTATTCTTTATCTGATTCGTGCTCATTTCCACCTTAGTTCTGTGATTGAGTATACTATCATTATTGGTGGTTCATTATATTGTTAGATAGTTTATCTAGACAGCGTTCTACCGCCGATTCTGCGGCGTAGGCTGGGCGTTGTTTCCGACTAGTACCCTTACACCGGGTGCGGGTCGTGACACGCTGCCACGCCAAAGGGATAGTGTTGCCACAATTTCAACGTGGAAACACTCACCACAATTCCTAGGTTGCGCATGGAATAGTTCTTTGTGCTGCTTTTACTGCCTCGAAGCATAGGATATCACCTTTGCCTTCTGAACGAGCACGCTTCCCAGACTAAGTTTCGATGCATCTTATAAATCTGAGGCACGTCTGTTCCTTCCAGTATTCGCAAAGATTTAATCTGAACGAGCCGCTGCTTTAACTTTACGAGCTAGTTTCACAGTCGTCAATTCATATGAATGCTATTCCCTTCCAGGGCACGATGAGTCAGAGGCGATGCCATCGATAAAAATCTGCGAATCTGAATCTCATCAGTTGACTAGGCTATTTCCACCATCGCTCCGATCTTCCGGCTGCATCTTCAGCTGAAGACTATCCCAAGGGTCTCTCAAATCCAACACTCAGTCGATAAGCCAAATCTCCAATACACATTACTCACATCTGCCCTCGACGCATTCCCAAATACGCCGCCTCAAGGGTCATTATGTGGGTCTACCATATTCATCTCTGACCTGACGGTCAAGTCGCTAGGGTCAGCTGTTCCGAAGCTACGCTCGATAATTATAAGTCATCACGATGGACAGTTACTATGAAACATGTTATACCTCATCTGCAAATTTGAGCCAAAATCTAACCATTCCATCCGAGTGAACTTTCGAATCTAAGAACCGCGCTCGTTGAAACCGTCTTCCATCAATCCGTCGTTCTGCCCTGAATCCATCAAATTTTCGAATTGCCATGTTCGTCTACTCGCACTACGACTTGCAATAATTTTAGAAACTCGAGACTTGCTCAAATTCATATCCGTTTGTCGCATTCCATAATGCACGTCCAACTTACTCGAGCAGCATAGTGATTTGTTCCGACGTTGCTCCCACATTTAGCTATCTTTAACAGTCTGTCCGCCACAATCTTTGCCTTTAGTTGTTGCCACAATCCATCAACGTCTTCCGAAGAATCCGTCTACCATCGTTGCACCATCTTGCCCAAAATTCTACTTCCGCTAAACCTGAGTCGACTTCTCGAGCAGCAATATCCAAAATATTTCAAGTTTGTGTGAATTCATCGTATTGTCCCTCCAAACAAAATCGTGTTTCATTGCTCAACCAACAGCTCAAATATGTTGCCCAAAATTGTAGTCCGTGCCCGCTATCCTTCAATTAACCCATCGCTTCGCTCAAGTGTCTCCCAATTGTTCGTTCCGATCCCGTCCATCTCTTAAGCCCAACGATACTTCCATTTACACGAGTCCGTTCTTGAGTTCTCAAGTCTAATGTATCGAAGAATACCCGAGTCAAATTCTATTGCACTATATACCACTTGGAAATATAGTTGCCCTCGTGCTTACTCTGTGTTAACCAGCGTCTATCCCAAACCGACTATTCTGGGGTGATTCTGTCGAATCACAACTCAATACTCACTTGCTCCATTTTTCATTCTTTCCAATCTCAGCCGATGTGCACCAACTAACTACCTCCAACTGATCCACTGATGCAATCAGAACTCCCTAAACGACAAGCCAAGCCAACCCAATGACAGCTCTCAACTTGTTGCACAAATACAACAACGCCACCCAACTTGCTGCACAAATACAATAACGCCTAACGAGGCTAAGAAATCTAACGAAAAACAACCAAAGCAACGCAACGAAGAATAACATACAGCCACAACCAGCAATATATAGACTTATTGCATGAAACATCCAATACGGCACTGAGTAGAGTCAAGAGCTAAATGACACGCGGAAGTTATTTAGAGTTTGTGATGAAACGAAGGACCAAGTCCGAAGAAATGAACTGGGCGCACTGATACCAATATGTCACGCCCCAATTTCTCACAAGCTCAATAGTCCCCGCTGAACGTGAATCACCACGTTGCAGCTCTCCCGCGGGACAATCGTTCTCTTCGGGACGTGATGCCGTACGAGCCTGGAGTTGCGCTCGTACAAGGCGATGTTGTTAAACACCAAAGTTATCATTTAAAATAACCAAGTTGCAACGAAAGTCAAGTATTATGTACCAAGCACACATCAGAGTAATACGTAACGAAGCTCTCGATAGGGTCCAAATAAAATGCCACGAAGGCAACGCCACGAAGGCGATAAAATACTCTTGCTCTTTTCTCTAGCACACAAAGGTACTTACAGTTCATACATCATGTCTCGTATATCTAAGAAGCGCCACTACGCCTGCATACCTGAAATATTGCCCACAAATGTGGGTCAGTACACAGCCGTACTGGTGAGCGGGGTAACCCACTCGTCTAAGCCGACACTAAGTAAATAGTGAATGCAAACAGTTATATGGTGATCTTTCTAGTTGAATCCTAGATTCATTTCATGGTATATGAATGACATGTTAAGGAAAGCTGTAAAGCAGTTTACGCATGCAAGTATTCAACTCAAACCAAACGACAAGCAATACATAAACAACCCGAAGGATTCTAGCATGCAACCCGTCCTACTCAGCCATCGTTTGCACGATAACATCGAACCATCAACCAAGCCTCAATATCCTTCCTCGACCAAAACTTGTATTCTAATCTCAAGTGCACACTTTTGCCGAGGTAAGGTGGCCGCGCCTACACGAAGCATAAACCAACCAAAGTAAAGCAAACCAACTCTTATCTATATGAAGTCACTGGCCAAGCCATAAAGGACATTGATCGGACTAATCAATCGGGCAGTCCTACCCGATCCAGGGCTGGGCAGCTACTCCCTCCTGGTGGTATCGGACTACCGACACCGTGCCCAAGACGTGATACCCAATGTCTCCTCCATGGACGAACGGTCCAGGTGCCCCGGAGTCCATCCCGTTCGAGGAAACGAAATCCTGTGCAACACAGGTTGTCCGTGACATGCAGACACCAAGTAGGTATGACGAGAGGATCGAACATTCTTGCCCCACCAAGCGATCCTAGACTCGTTCAACCAAATATCCAACCAAAATATCCAACCAACATATCCAACCAAGGATTCCATAAACAAACCTCAACATATAGCCCAAGGCACCAAAATATCAAGTTATTTCCATATGCACAATGCCGTTTCTCAACACAGTGTTCCAAATTTGGTGCAACACCCCAACTCAGAACAAACCCATGGCACAATGCCCCAACAGTGGCACAATGCCCTCGCCGATGCAGTTGTTCGGTTTTGAACCCTAACTGCTCGCTTTGTAAGACAAAGTGACCAAGTGATACTCGTGCACGAATGCACGCTCGCTCGCCCGAATTCTCGATATTCTCAAGGCCTCAATGTATCATTCCAACTGTCTAAGCATAATCCTAATCATTCAACCAACTGCCTCAAGTGTATAATCCAACTCTAGCTCAACTATCCAACGCAAAAACCAATTCAAGCCACAATTCCTATCCAAACAAACGACGTACACTCTATGCACACCTCAGTATAGTGATTCCCAAGTGTTCAAGCCTTTACGTGTTTTCCATATTATTAGGCATGAAGGGGTAGAGGAGAAGGAAAAGAGCCCACTCACTATGTTTGATCCTGTTAAGCATCATGTCCTGCCGATACGGCCAATCCCTTGAACCCGTGGTCCGATATAAAGCACAATCTACTCAACTGGTATGACCGTGCGAGCAGGCCGTGCTCTCCAAATCATCCGACCGATCGGACTAAGGAAGACGGCATTATCGCTCCCATCCAGCTATCTCAGTACTGTTCTTAACGAACACCTGTTTCCCATCGGACTCCGTTAGCCGTCTGCACATGAAACCAACTCAATCAATACTTCTTTCCAAAATCCAACAATTCAAATATAACCAGTATTTATTTTATTCAATCCGATTCAGTGTAACGCACCGTGCGGTTGCAGGGCGTTATAGAAACAAGGCGATACCAACTTACCATTTGTCCTTCCCTGTCCAAGAAAAACTAAGTTAATTCAAGCACACAATTCATAATGAAAACCAGAAGCAATAGCATGTGCAAACACAAGTGTTGTGAGTAAGATTATGTTTCGGGTACACGATTATACGGAATATCAGGTGTTTGCATAAGATGTTCAAGTGTTCAATGGATTGCTCAGGTTGTTCATTTTGTATAGATGTCTTATACTCATATCGTTCAGGTGTTTCAGATATTCTCGATATGATGCAATAACTCGCACGCGGATTGCCGCTAAGCGAGGATGACTTATCTATATGAATATTAGGTCACTGGCATAGCCATAAAGGACGACGCATAGTCTCGGACGAAAATGCGGCATAACGAAAGAATCATTGGGTGTTACCCATTATCTCGACCAAACATGGTGAGACTACCGTAGATCATTGAGTCAGTCGGGCATCCAAGTGTAGTATGCACTACCAAGGGCCCGACCACTGATAATATTGCATAGCCCCAAACCGCGAGAGTATACTATCAATTTGGTCACGCAATACCCATATTCCTCCTAGGACGGCACGATCTCGGTGCCTCAATGATCGTCCGAGGAATCCATATTATTATCTCGTGCACGAGTTGTCCGTGACCATGCAAGTCTCTAAGGTTTCAGATTCACGGAATTCATGACATGACATATTGATTCTTGGATTCTTGATTCATGTTTAGTACGAGTATGCTCCACGAGCTGTAATTCTTGGATTCATTGACGTGGTACAAATTTCCTAGTTCGAGAATTGCCTTGGCGACCTAACGACCCCGGAAACTTTCAGGTTCATACTTGCACGGAACGACTATTAGATAGTCTTCCGAGGATAACTAGATGAATGCATGACATAGATAGTGTTAGATGGTCGTAGCATAGATTATGCGACAAGCATTGAAATGAGGTAACGAATACAAGTTAACATATAAGCAGGCAAGCATTATATTCATATAGAACATAAGCATTTACTTTGGCACGAGTTTAAGGGTAGAACGAGGAGTAAAACCATAAAGGGACATACCGAGCGACGTGATCTAGGGACGTGCAGTGTAAACAAGTGAACAATCCACTACGAAGAATATATATATATATCGTTCTACACGAGGCATAGCGGGGTCTAGTTGCACAATGCAAAGGTAGCATGCGAGGGTCCATTTATAAGCAAAGTTTTATTTCCATGTTCTAACACAAGCAATACAAGTTGGGATTATTCCCTTAGCTAGGTGCATTATATTTTTTATTAGCATGCAGGGGGTGATTCTCTAGAGACTAGCATATATCGTCCATATTTTAAGTGTGATGGCTAAGCAAAGACAAGTTCATCGTAGCCACCCACCTAGCGATGATTCACCTCAGTCGAGCGATACTCCGAGCGAGCCTCTGAAAGCCTAAGCCGGAACTCCTGAAGGGCCAAGTCAAAAAATCCTTTTGTCTCAAACGAGTCTTCTCGCTGAGCAAAGCGGGTCGGATCGTTGCACTTTTGCCGTTTGAATCGATGGTCCGCTTGAGCAAAATGGGTCATTATATTATACACCACTCAGAAAAAGTCTCATCCTCGAGACTTCCTGAGAGCAAGTCGTTCTATCGCACTATCGAATCTATCCCAAGCGTATCAATCGGTACTACTATATCCGTTCGAACATAATCTCCTACTCGTTCCTTATACCGTTCGGGTGTATGCTGGGTCGGTCTCATTGAATGACTCTATTATTCAATCCAAGTTCTGACTCAGTCTCAATTAATCCTTGGCGCGAAACATATATCGCTTAACACGGGGTACGTTATAATCCATCTTGAATAATGATCTATGGCTGAGGCAAACTTATACAAGTCGTTATACTTGTCTACTTGCACTAGCATTCGAGATCAGCATATCACGAGTCTGGATCGTGCACATATTCAAAGCATCCTTCAAACATATGCATGTCAACCAACTTAGCGATAGCGAGATCTTAGCACTCGAGTTTCACATATCATTGAGTCTTGGATCGTGCACACATTCAAGGCATCCCTCAAACATATACATTCTACCAAACTTAGTGATAGTGAAATCGGATAAGCTACTTGCAAAAATCTCAAGGGTTCTCGTTTAACAAATCATGATGATATTTCCAACAGGGTCGATCAAATCCAAGTCTATTTTCCATTCCAACTCAAATCAAGTATTTGCACTACCGTTAAGCACGATCTATCCGATTCAATCGACTAGCGTCCATCCATTCAGGTCAAACATAGCATACGCTTACCATTTACAGTCTAACTCTAAGTCTTGTTGCCCCAATTCTATGGCTTTGTTCAAGCAATATGCTAAAGTCAGTTACACAAGTCCTTCACTCGTCACACGGTCGTGTGCCTAATTACTAGGTCAGCTCACAAGGTCATAGGTACAAGTTCAAGCATACGATTCATCGTGCCAATTCGTCGCACGATGCTTGCCTCAATTCCTAAGGTCATACCATTATTCATTTGCACGGGATATTCTACCCAAGCTCGTTTTACTCAGATTTTTAAATATCGAGCACAGATTATCCTACTCTCATTAACACGTTCGTTTGTACAAGGGTCGAGTCCGTTCAGTAAAATCCATGATATATCTAAGTTGCAGGACAAGCCTAATAATTCGCATAGTCTATCTCCTTAAGACATGTTTGATAGTATCCATATATTCATTCCAAGTATAGACCACCAAGACAAGATTCAATTCTAAACCTTTCGATTATAACTCCAAGTCGTCCAACATGATTCACGTATCCGTTCATGAAACCATCAAGCGTGATTTATTCCAGGTTCTAGGCTAACTTATCATCGAAACACTTCCGATTCACTTGCATTCCCATTTCGTCTTATCGTGTCGAACCAAAAGTTACAACGATCCATCAGTTGTCACGCTTCTGTCTCCCATAAGTTCGATCATCCTCGTTGGACGTGAGATCACTACGTCAACGCTCACGCTGGATAATCGTTATAATTCGGACGTGACACATGTACGGCATAGAGTTACGCTCGCACAAGACAACAACGTCGAACAATATGGTTATCTTCGACACGATCGAGACACCTTATAATTTCACTTTTGCTCCATCCAAGTTATATATAAAATCCATCAAGTCAAGTCCGTTCATGTAGTGATTGTAATTCATCTAGCAAAATTATCCAACTTCAACGTTACCGTTCGGTAAATCCATAGTCTACTTCTGGCAATCCTCAAACAACTATGTTTCAAATATTCAAGCCCAAGTTCATCCATTTTTTATACGTTCTATTCATCGAGTTCGTTTGGAATAATCATCGAATATGTTCCCGTGAGTTCGATCATCCTCGTCGTACGTGAAATTACCACGTCGATGCTCCCGCAGGATAATCGTTCTCGTTGGGACTGATTTCGAAGATCATCTTTTCGAACTAGATTTCAAGATCGTTCTTCCAAACTCCAAGTCAAATCTGTTATTGCTTATCTCTTTCATCAAACCACAATATTCATTCTCGGGCTAACTTCTATTCAAGGGATATTGTATTCAAATTATATTTATTTGTTTCAATTTGAAATCGCTCACACGATACTCCAAGTTTCCTTAACCAAGATATCGATTCCCTTTTCCATGAACCCCTATTCAATATAAGCCTTATTACCTGTTCAAGACATTCTTAAATTCGTTTAATCCAATTATCGCACGAGACCTATGAATCCGTTTGGACATTTCTAAGTGATCCATACACCACTCGGAATCGAGTCACCCAATTAAATCCTCAATCGATGTTCGCATCAATCGCTAGCATATTCACCAAGTCATTTCTTAGAATTCCTGCATGAAACTTAGGTATCGCCTGATAAAATCTTAGTCTCTTACATATATTTCTTGTTTATAGTCATCCAAGTAAACCATATTTGATTTGAATCTTCCGACACGAAATACCGTTCGAGCTATTTCCCAAAATCTAAGCACGATTCTCTATGTTCACCTAAGCGATAAATCTGATAATATTTATATCGGTTTCCATTATAAGTCTAACTTATCCATCTTCTGAACGATATCCAAATCTCGTTTGCAACTAGCTTGCACCAAAGGGTCTTGGCGCGTGATACTCTACACAACTTAGCCGAAAGTCTGTGTGCATAGCTAATTGTTCGATCGATATTCTATTCCGCACACTAACCAGTTGGATAATCACGTATAGGTATTAGGGTTTGCACATAACTTGCAATTCTAGCACGGGTCTATTCGCACAAGGTCTAACATAGGTCGGTACAAAGGCCTTCGTATTATGATTTCGTACAAGCAATCATATCATTCACATGCACTTTTTTTTAAAATTATTTACTCATTGTTTGGAACATTCCGATGGGACATTGAGAGAGAGCGTATCACATAACCCACGAATGAGCTTTCAAAACTGAGAAAATTAAAACAAAGTCCAAAGACGTAAAGCCATGCTTTGATACCAATATGTCACGCCCCGATCTTCCATAGGATAATCGGTCGTCCCCACTCGGCACGAATCACCGCGCCAGCGCTCCCGCGGGACGATCGCTTGACCCATCTGGGCGTGATGCCGCACGAGCGTAAACCGCGTCCATGCAAGGCCGTGATATAAATAGGCGGTAAGAGGTCTAAGCCACAGAGTCGTACAGATTGTTCGAGTGCAGCGGAATTGTCACGCCCCAGTCCCAAAATACGTAGGACTAGGAACACGTAAGCATGCCAGCCGTATGTATATGGCAACTCCAATATATGGATACCATAATACACACGTACGCTGTAGAATGAATATAAACTCACATGTGGTATATATATTAATACAAGTCACAGATATGCTAATCTCATCCACACAACAAGTCATAGAAAAGAAATACTAAACTATAATAAGGAGTCTGAAATATCCAAAATAATAGTCGGGTGGAGACAAATCCACTACCAATGACTATATCCAAAACAAAAATGAGAGGGGAGTATAAATCTCCAATATAAAATAATATGATAACAGAAGTGTATCTGCTAAAAGAATCTATCGCTAGATGTAATCAAAGATGCTCAGAAGGTAAGACCTCCTCGGCAGAAAGTAATGCGTCAGGTCCAGTCCCGTACTCCTGCGGATACTCCTGGTCGTCTATACCTGGCAAGGGACCAGGTCCTCAGAGGGACATAACAAGATACAGAAAAGCGAGCCAATTTGAATACAGTAAACATGCATAATATTTGAAAATAAATAAGTACGTTGTACAAGACAATCTATATGAATGCAAATGAGGACAACTTTTTGACGTATGGGCAAGGGTAGGCTACTCGATCTACTTCACAACTCACACACACGTCAATGGATATCAGAAATCGACATACCGCGGGGGTAGCGACTAGCGAGACTCCAGAAATTGACATACCGCGGGGGTAGCGACCAGCGCGATACACGTCCGTAGTGCGAACTATATACTACGGTTTACCAGAGTAGTTAAAAGCCCATACGCCTAATGATTGTCCTCTATGATACTAAGTGTCAAGTGTGTGTCAACATATCTAATATATAGTAATGACTGAAAGGAACTACACATGCAATAAATAAACAAAAATATAATAAATATATAAAAATATACTAAGCATACAAAATACTGTAAATAATTTGGCAAGGTATCTTGCCTGGCAAGAAAACTGCAAAAATGTAGTGTCCCGATGTCAACACCAAGAGTCAGAAGCTGCGGCCTCAGAATGAACGTCTCCGGATGCTGAAATAAACATCACCAACGTTTCCAGAATAAGCAAAATAGCTAAAAAGCACTTCCCTTTCGTCCAATTTGGACACAGGAGCAAAACGATAATTTTGAGTAAAAGTGGGGTCCATGTGTGGCCCACTTTGCACCAAAAAATATGCCAAGGGTAACAGTCTCTAAATGGGACAAATTATAGGTCAAACAACTCTAAATGTTAATATGAACCCAACGGTATATCCAAATATGGATTTCGATGAGCCAAACACAATTTCGTCCAAAAAGTCAACTGTAGGGCCCGTCAATTGGTGACTTGGTCAACTGTCTCAGAATTACGTGAAAATTAGGTTACAGGACCAGCGCGTTACCACGAGTCTAGTGGCGCATGTTTTGTCGCAATCTGACGAGCGCACACAAAATGCGCGCGACTTCCACAAAAGTTACGACACTGGGTGTGTCCGCAGATACAGGCTGATTTCGACGCGCACACGCATCCGAATTAGTTTTCACAAATTTTTACATGTCTGGTTACGCTGTACGCGCCGTTCGGTATACTTGGTACATGGCGGGCCAGTCCCGTTTGGCGGGACGCGCTCCGTTTCACAACTTTTAGAAATATGGGAAAAATGGGTTCGCGGAATTTTGTGACGAATTTAATTCTGTCTACAGTAGTTAATAATCTTGGATTATTTAACAAAAATTAAACTAGGTCAAGTGGTCTACGCATACCAAAAAGAATCATCGAATTCGGATCTCTGTGGTGGGAGACACGAACTCTGAAACATGGGTGGTCACCGCAGTTTTCTGCGATCCCAGAATTCGGTCTGTTTGTGCCAACTTTGGCGCTGTTTTCGCCTAGGGTTTCGTGTTGTTCGAGGTCTACTAACACATAGATATTGAAGAGGGTTAAGGGGTGAGCATACCGGTGAAGACGGGACGGCGTTTGGTTGAGCGAGTCGACGAAAAACAACTCCGGAACACAGGTACCTCCTGTGGGAATCTGTAGTGCGCGGGGTCGCGGTCGTCGGGATTTGTTTGGACGGCCTGGAAGGGTTCTCCGACTGCGGTGGCGGCTCTCCCTAGGTCTAGATGGGAAGGAGAAGGGTTTGGATGTTTAGGTTTAGGGTTTTAGAAAATAAAATAGTATATATATATATATAAAAGGGAGAGAGAAGTGGTTGTTTTAAAGCCGCGTGGGTTGGTTCTAAGTTGCTGTGAGCAAACAAAGAAAGGGGGGCGTTGCTTAATGCTAACTTTGCTGGTTGTGAGCAAAAGGCAGCGGGTAGGTGTGGTTTAGCATGGTAGTTGTAGTAATGGTTAGTTATTAATAATATAGTAATAGTTGTTAAGTTATTAATTAATATTCTTTTCTTTTCTTTTCTTTTCTTTTCCATTAATATATATATATATATATATATATATATATATATATATATATATATATACTTATGAAAAAAATTTAGATTATATTAATGCACACTATTAAGCTAGCAACTGCTCAAGGGGTCTCCTACATGAAATAAATTTCGAAAAATTTCTGATGGTCCCAAAAATCCTCTAAGTGCCCGAACACCTAAAATAAAAATTATTAAAAATCTATTTCTCCCAATTAGCACATAATTACTATAATTAAATTATTAATTAATAAAAATAATAATAAATACGATTTTTAGAAATATGAGTTTTACAGGATAATAAACGCATAGGCGATTGGTAACAAGCTCACAGAGTCGTCAATAGCGGAAGCATTGAATAACACAAGTATAGAAATAAAACAAACTCTTTATTGATATTAAACAAGTGTTACAAGCGGCGCTAGGCCGAGACAAGTCACTCAAGCCTTTCTCTGAAATAGTAAAAGGCGTGCCAAGTGACTACATTTTTGGAATGATACATAGGCGGTGTTCCAATATTATGTCTTGTATATGTGCTTCAGTTCCAGACGCAACGCTCCAAGGCTTCAGAGTGAACTCCGTGCCTTAGCATGCACGATGGAGGCATCCGCACAGAACGAGGTTCTCTCGTACCCTACAAGCAATCTAGTGGGTTATCAGTACATGAATGCACTGGTGGGGAGGCTTCTCGCCCGCTCGACAAATCCAAACACATTATATAGGTTCCGTGCACCAACTATTTAGTTATCTTTCTAGTCTTGCCTTAGGATCAATTTTATGGCAATGATAAATAGCCTAACTCGTGTGGCAGTGCGCCGTACGATATAAGAGGAAATAAGGCAAGACTTACCAACTTACCATTTATCCTTCCCTCTCCAAGGAAAATAATGTTAATTCAAGCACACAATTCATAATAAAAACCAGAAGCAATAGCATGTGCAAACACAAGTGTTGTGAGCGAGATTGTGTTTCGAGTGTACGATTATACGGAATATCAGGTGTTTGCATAAGATGTTCAAGTGTTCAATGGATTGCTCAGGTTGTTCAATTTGTATAGATGTCTTATACTCATATCGTTCAGGTGTTTTAGATATTCTCGATACGATGCAATAACTCGCACGCGGATTATCGCTAAGCGAGGATGACTTATCTATATGAACATGAGGTCGTTGGCATAGCCATAAAGGACGACGCATAGTCTCGAACGGAGATGAGGCATAACAAAAGAGTCATTGGGCGTTACCCATCATCCCGACCAAACGTGGTGAGACTACCGTAGATCATGGAGTCAGCCAGGTATCCAAGTTTAGTATGCACTACCAAGGGCCCGACTACTGATAATATTGCGTAGCCCCAAACCGCGAGAGCATCCTACCGATTTGGTCACACAATACCCATATTTCTCCTAGGACAGTACGATCCCGGTTCCCCAGTGATCGTCCGAGAAATCTATGTTATTACCTCGTACACGAGTTGTCCATGACCATGCAAGTCTCTAAGGTTTCAGATTCACGAAATTCATGACATGACATGTTGATTCTTGGATTCTTGATTCATGTTCAGTACGAGTATGCTCCATGAGCTGTAATTCTTGGATTCATTGACGTAATATAAATCCCCTTGTTCGGGAACTGCCTTGGCGACCTAACGGTCCCGGATACTTTCAGGTTCATACTTGTACGGAACGACTATTAGATAGTCTTCCGGGGAGAACTAGATGAATGCATGACATAGATAGTGTTACACGATCTATACGACAAGCATTGAAACGAGGCAACGAATACAAGTTAACATATAAGCAGGCAAGCATTGCATTCATATAGAACATAAGCATTTACTTTGAAATGGGTCTAAAGGTAGAACGAGGAGTAAAATCGTAAAGGGACATACCAAGCGACATGACCTAGGGACGTGTAGTGTAAACAAGTGAACAGTGCACTATAAAGAGTATGTATATATATATATATATATATATATATATATATATATATATATATATATATATTGTTCTACACGAGGCATAGCGGGGTGTAGTTGCACAAGGCAAAGGTAGCATGCGAGGGTCCATTTATAAGCAAAGTTTCATTTCCATGTTCTAACACAAGCAATACAAGTTGGGATTATTCCTTTAGCTAGGTGCATTGTATTTTTTATTAGCATGCAAGGGGTGATTCTCTAGCGACTAGCATATATCATCCATATTTTAAGTGTGTTGGCTAAGCAAAGACAAGTTCATCGTAGCCACCCACCTAGTGATGATTCGCCTCGGTCGAGCGATACTCCGAGCGAGCCTCTGAAAGCCTAAGCCGAAACTCCTGAAGGGCCAAGTCAAAAAATCCTTTTGTCTCAAATGAGTCTTCTCGCTGAGCAAAGCGGGTCGGGTCGTTGTACTTTTGCCGTTTGAATCGGCTACCCGCTTGAGCGAAACGGGTTATTATATTATACACCACTCATAAAAAGTCTCGTCCTCGAGACTTCCTGTGAGCAAGCCGTTCTATCGCACTATCGAATCTATCCCAAGCATATCAATCGGTACCACTAAATCCGTTCGAACATAATCTCCTACTCGTTCCTTATACCGTTCGCGTGTATGCTGGGTCGGTCTCATTGAATGACTCTATCATTCAATCCAAGTTCTGACTCGGTCTCAATTGTGCCTTGGCGCAGAATATATATCGCTTAACACGGGGTACGTTACAATCCATCTTGAATGATGATCTATGGCTGAGGCAAACTTATACAAGTCGTTATACTTGTCCATTGCACTAGCATTCGAGATCAGCATATCGCGAGTCTGGATCGTGCACATATTCAAAGCGTCCTTCAAACATATGCATGTCAACCAACTTAGCGATAGCGAGGTCTTAGCATTCGAGTTTCACATATCATTGAGTCTTGGATCGTGCACACGTTCAAGACGTCTCTCAAACATATGCATTCAACCAAACTTAGTGATAGTGAAATCAGACAAGCTACTTGTGAAAATCTCAAGGGTTCTAGTTTAACAAATTATGATGATATTTCCAACAGGGTCGATCAAATCCAAGTCTATATTCCATTCCAACTCAAATCAAGTATTTGCACTACCGTTAAGCACGATATATCCGATTCAATCGACTAGCGTCCATCCGTTCGGGTCAAACATAGCACACGCTTACTGTCACGACCCGCTTCCGTAGAATCGTTTGAGGCATCCCCCGAATCATGACCGCCGTGCAGGCCTGGAATTGCGCCTGCACAAGGCTTTAATAATTTACATAGCAAGCACATATTCAGAGTACGCAGATAAATTGAAACACAGATTTGAAACATGGAAAAGTTCTCTTTATTGATAATGAACATCTATTACAAACTCTTGAATGAGTCAGCTAATATGCCGTACGGGCTTACAAAAAATGTTGACTCAAAATGAGATAGCAGTCCTGTACATTACATCCCTTTATAAACTTTAAAATGATAAAGACCTCCGGGCTGGAGGACGGCTTTGCCATGAAGCTGCATTTGTGTATGAAGAGCTGCAAGCTTCAGACTCCAAAATGCTTCAAGGGGCGCAGTGAAGATGCGCCAACAGCTGGACTGGATCGGGAAGACGACTTTGGCTCCTCGCTCGGTTCGCCTTGGTGCGGAGAACCTGTTTCAACGAGGGTCAGCATGTCGAAACATACTGGTGAATGCGAGCTAACCGAACTAAACCAATCAACACGTTGTTTTAATGAAGCATGCATATTTATTGTGGGTTTCTATCTTTCCTTAGTTCATTTACAAGTAAACAGCATATAGAATTTACTGAAATGAATGTGCCACCGTTCGATGGATTTTACCTGTCTGTCTGAATGACCTGCACAATACTTACCATGCCTTCCCTGCCACGAAGACATAAGTTAGTTTGCAACAGGTTTAAATATACACAAGGATCACTGGCATGATGCCACGAAGGGACGGGTTATAGTCTCGGGACAAGAATGATATGCAACGCAGGTGGCGAGCCCCGCTACATAGCATCCCGTCCATGACAAACGACTATACGAACTCTTCCGCCCGGATCGGATCGGTCCCAGTGCCCTGGCGACCGTCCGCGGAAGCCAAAATACCTTGTGCACAAGTTGTCCGTGATTAAGCACACTTAGTTCGAATTATTTCACATGAATTTCAAACAAATATGGGCAAGATCCATAGCATAATGTTTTGCATAGTCTTACTGATCAATCTATGACAAATTAAAGTATGTTCCATATGCATAGCACAATTTATAGAAGAACATGTATTCTAACTAAAATTAAAACATATGATGAACATTCCAAACGAATAAGCATGCAGTGTAAGTAATCGTTCCCAAGTTGAATGACAAGCAATACAAACCAAGTCTATTCCCTTTTTATCTTGATATGTTTTATTATTACTTGGTATCGTTTGATCGGGGCAAAGGAGAATGCACGATTTTAGGGTGTGAAGCTTGGAAGCAGGGCTAGCTAATCGGGTTGGTAGCCACTCACTTAGATTGTTGGAAGGGAGAAGGAAAGAGGTGCTTCACGACTCCGCTCGCAAGCCGCCTACTGCTCGTTCACCTGCACCACGAACAGCTCGATCAATACTCCTTCCTCTTTTTCCAATCTCGGAATTGAAATGCAGTGCAATGAACGAAAATAATGAAAACCATCGAAACCGTTCAAGGAAAATAAGCAAATCCCAAAACCAACTCAAAGCACGAAAGCAACAAGTGACATCAAAAACCGAGGCAATAAAAGATAGCAGCGGAGAGATCCCTCCTGACTCTGCCGCTAAGTCGATCCCGGGGGCACGGTCCACTGAATATGGAAATCGATTCCGAAGAAACAGATCCATAACGAGAACGAGTTCTTAATTCAATATATCCCGATCGAACGATACCGTCTTGTGTTTCTTAGCCGCGCTCCTCGAATAGGAGGAACGGGGCGCTACATCCTACCCAACCAATTGGAAATTTCGTCCGGAAACTTAGGAATAGAACCAACCGTTAGGGATTATTTTGTTGCTGGCGGCGATCTGGGAGCGGACAGTTTCGAATCAAGTGTCCATTTCCGCCACAGTTGTAACAAGACCCATTCTTCAAGTAACAATTAACGATGGTGTGCCCCGGCCTGTTACAGTGTTCACAACGCACTCTTGCGTTTCTCTTATTCCGGCCATCGTTGTTTTGTCGCTTTGCAGCGACAAAACAACGTTGTTTCCTCTATCGTTGCCTTGGCGTTTGTGATTGTAGGTATGCATAGCGCCGGTGGAAACGTGAGGATACTGTGGTTCAAGAGATAGGGCGTGATTCATTACTTCACGTATTGTCCCGTACTGATTATTGATCACGTGCACATGGATGGCAGGGCGCAAACCGCCTTCAAACCTTCTAGCTCGACTCGCTGCATCAGGTAAATAGGCCATAGCGAATTTGGAGTCAGTTGAATTCGGCGGAATATTGCTTCACTGTCATACTGCCCTGCCGCAGCTGTATAAAATCATTCTCCATTTGACGTTGTACTGGAAGGGGTATAAACTCCTCTTCAAACGCGACACGAAAAGTCGTCCACGAGATCGCCTCCTCTCCGTGATCAAATTAGAGAGATCGTCGATGCACGTTCCACCAATCGTGCGCATTGAGGCGGAGCTGAAGTTGCACGCAGGCGACGCGCTTCTCTTCAAGGACCTCTAACAGAGCGAAGTGATCTTCAAGTTCGGCTAGCCAATCTAGAGCTACCACTGGGTCCTCAGTCCCGTTGAATGGGGTATTGCAGACTTTCTTGAAGTGTCCCAAGTTGAAGGCAGTCACGTCCCTCGGCCTTGGAATTTTGGCGTCTCTACTTCAAGCACGGGTTGTTCCACCGGAGTCGTTGTTGTTGCGGCGGAATGGTTGGCAGCCGAAGTCTGAACGATCTGTTGTAGGGCATCTACCTGCTTTTGTTGGACTGAGAATAGGGTCTCTAAATTGCTTTCGAACTTGGCTTGGCGAGCATCATCTCCTTGTCGTTGTGTTTCTAACATTAGCATTATCCGCTCAAGCGGATCGACTTGAGACATGCCTCGCTGGCTCTGAGAGCTTCCCGAAGTACCCGAACTACTTTCTTGTGTTTCGTTCGGTGCTTGCGCTGCAGATTACGCTGGTTGCGCTGCAGATTACGCTGGTGCCATTCCTTCAAAAGAAGGTAATTATATTAGAATCATAATATATTATGGACTTATTGCATGAGCGTATCTCATTTTGGCCTAGCGAGTTCAAGAGTTCGCACAGGAATTTGATCGTTAAAGGAACTTTTCCAGTACGAGTATAAGGAACTTTGAATCTGTGCTCTGATACCATTATGTCATGACCCGATTCCGTAGAATCGTTTGAGGCATCCCCCGAATCGTGACCGCCGTGCGGGCCTGGAATTGTGCCCGCACAAAGCTTTAATGATTTGCATAGCAAGCACATATTCAGAGTACGCAGATAAATTGAAACACAGATTTGAAACATGGAAAAGTTCTCTTTATTGATAATGAACATCTATTACAAACTCTTGAACGAGTCAGCTAATATGCCGCACGGGCTTATAAAAAGTGTTGACTCAAAATGAGATAGCAGTCCTGTACATTACATCCCTTTATAAACTTCAAAATGATAAAGACCTCCGGGCTGGAGGACGACTTTGCCACGAAACTGCATTTGTGTATGAAGAGTTGCAAGCTTCAGACTCCAAAATGCTTCAAGGGGCGCGGTGAAGATGCGCCAACAGCTGGACTGGATCGGGAAGACGACTTCGGCTCCTCGCTCGGTTCGCCTTGGTGCGGAGAACCTGTTTCAACGAGGGTCAGCATGTCGAAACATACTGGTAAAGGTAAGCTAACCGAACTAAACCAATCAACACATTATTTTAATGAAGCATGCATATTTATTGTGGGTTTTTATCTTGCCTTAGTTCATTTATAAGTAAGCAGCATATAGAATTTACTGAAATGAACGTGCCACCGTTCGGTAGATTTTACTTGTCCGTCTGAATGACTTGCACAATACTTACCATGCCTTCCCTGCCACGAAGACACAAGTTAGTTTGCAACAGGTTTAAATATACACAAGGATCACTGGCATGATGCCACGAAGGGACGGGTTATAGTCTCGGGACAAGAATGATATGCAACGCAGGTGGCGAGCCCCGCTACATAGCATCCCGTCCATGACAAACGACTATACGAACTCTTCCGCCCGGATCGGATCGGTCCCAGTGCCCTGGCGACCGTCCGCGGAAGCCAAAATACCTTGTGCACAAGTTGTCCGTGATCAAGCACACTTAGTTCGAATTACTTCACACGAATTTCAAACGAATATGGGCAAGCTCCATAGCACAATATTTTGCATAGTCTTACTGATCAATCTATGCCAAATTAAAGTATGTTCCATATGCATAGCACAATTTATAGAAGAACATGTATTCTAACTAAAATTGAAACATATGATGAACATTCCAAACGAATAAGCATGCAGTGTAAGTAATCGTTCCCAAGTTGAATGACAAGCAATACAAACCAAGTCTATTCCCTTTTTATCTTGATATATTTTATTATTACTTGGTATCGTTTGATCGGGGCAAAGGAGAATGCACGATTTTAGGGTGTGAAGCTTGGAAGCAGGGCTAGCTAATCGGGTTGGTAGCCACTCACTTAGATTGTTGGAAGAGAGAAGGAAAGAGGCGCTTCACGACTCCGCTCGTAAGCCGCCTACTGCTCGTTCACCTGCACCACGAACAGCTCGATCAATACTCCTTCCTCTCTTTCCAATCTCGGAATTGAAATGTAGTGCAATAAATGAAAAAAATGAAAACCATTGAAATCGTTCAAGGAAAACAAGCAAATCCCAAAACCAACTCAAAGCACGAAAGCAACAAGTGACATCGAAAACCGAGGCAATAAAAGATAGCAGCGGAGAGATCCCTCCTGACTCTGCCGCTAAGTCGATCCCGGGGGCACAGTCTACTGAATATGGGAATCGATTTCGAAGAAACAGATCCATAACGAGGACGAGTTCTTAATTCAATCTATCCCGATCGAACGATACCGCCTTCTGTTTCTTAGCCGCGCTCCTCGAATAGGAGGAACGGGGCGCTACACTTGCCGTTTCCAGTCTAACTCTAAGTCTTGATGCCCCAATTCTATGGCTTTGTTCA
This sequence comes from Iris macrosiphon, assembly GCA_036927795.1. Lineage (NCBI taxonomy): Eukaryota > Viridiplantae > Streptophyta > Magnoliopsida > Asparagales > Iridaceae > Iris > Iris macrosiphon. Next base: position 142,021,142 of record JAYESA010000006.1, read on the forward strand.
AGCAATATGCTAAAGTCGGTTACACAAGTCCTTCACTCGGTACTGGGTCGTATGATTAATTACTAGGTCAGCTCACAAGGTCATAGGTACAAGTTCAAGCACATGATTCACCGTGCCAATTCAACGCACGATGCTCGCCCCAATTCCTAAGGTTAAACCATTATTCGTTTGCACAAGATATTCTACCCAAGCTTGTTTTACTCAGATTTCTAAACATCGAGCACAGATTATCCTACTCTCATTAGCACGTTCGTTTGTACAGGGGTCGAATCCGTTCAGTAAAATTTATGATATATCCAAGTTGCAGGACAAGCCTAGTAATTCGCATAGTCTATCTCATTAGGACATGTTTGATAGTATCCATATATCCATTCCAAGTCTAGACCACCAAGCCAAGATTCAATTCTAAATCTTTCGATTATAACTCCAAGTCGTCCAACATGATTCACATATCCGTTCACGAAACCATCAAGCGTGATTTATTCCAGGTTCTAGGCTAACTTATTATCGAAATACTTCTGATTCACTTGCATTCCCATTTCGTCTTATCGTGTCGAACCAAAAGTGTAAACCCCCTGATTTTTCAGGAATTTTAAAATTAATTTTTTATAATTTTCTGGAATTTTTATGGTCTTTTTAACTAAATAAAACTAAGAAATTTTAAAATTAAATGGTTTTTAAATGACGTTAAATAATATTAAAATACTTTGAAAATAATATTTTTATGTGTAAAATAAAAAATTAGACATAGGATAATTTTCCGGGAATTTATTGGATCCCGAAAATATTTTTAAAGACCTAGAAACTAAGTTTTAATTAACCCTAATTAAACCCTAGTAATAAACCAGGTTCAATTGAACCAAACCAACCCGAACCGGACCGATTTAACTGAACCGAACCCAACCTTAGCGGGTCGGGTCGGATCTAAACCCGACCCGAAACCCGAGTACCCTAAACCCGCACCCATGCCTTAGTGGATCGGGTCGGATCCCCATCCGCCCGACCCGGACCCGAACCCGACCCATCTTCTGCTGCTACAGTAATTGGAGAAATTCGACCGCCGTAGCCGATCGTCTTCTCCGACGAAACTGTCGCCGCCTCGACTCCGTACCGGCCGTCTCCTCCGCTTCCCCAACCGCTCCGGCTCACCCGCAACTGCCGCCGCCTCGCCTCCACACCGGCCACCGCTTCCACTCCCACTCGCCTCTATATAAACCCAAGCTCCGGCCAAGCTTTCCCCTCCAGCCGTCTCAGCCACCACGATCCTCCGCCACACCTTACCGTGCCCCGCTTAAGCCAGCTCGTCTTCTCTGTCACCCCGCTCCACCATAGCCACCGCAGCCACCGACGAATTCCCAGCCCCGCTCAGCGTCTCCCCTCCTCCACGACGACCTCGCTGCCGCGAGCTTCTCCGGATCCGCCGTCCTCGAGACTAGCAGCAGCCCAGTCCCTGCCGCCTCAGCTCCGCCTGAGCTTCGCCGCTTCGATGAACCACTTCCCGCAACAGCCGAGCCGCCTCTGCCTCCCTCAGCCCCGAGCAACCCGTCGGAACCCTAACCCTTGTGTAACACCCCGTTCCGCTCAAGCGGACTGCCGTCTCAAATGGCAATAGTGCAGCTGTCCCGACCCGCTTTGCCTCGATCAAGAAGCGAAGGATATCCAGACTTGTCCCTACAGGAATCCGGCTAAGGCTTTCAGAGGCTCGCTCGCAGTATCACTCGACCGAGGCGGATCATCGCTAAGGTGGGTGGCTACGGTAAACTTGTCTTTGCTTAGCCAGCACACATAAAATCTGGAATGTTCATGCTAGTCGCTAGGTGATTCACCCCATGCATGCTAATAAATCCAACGCACCTAGCTAAGGGAATAATCCCAACTCATATTGCTTGCTAGAACATGGAAATAAAATACTGCTTATATATGTTCAGACCTTCGCATGCTAAGACCCTTAACGATTTTATCTCTCGGCTTACCTTCGGGTCCGAGCAACGTGCCTGCTTATGTTCCTTAGAAACGCATGCTTGTCTGCTTGAATGTTACAGTATTTTCATCCAAACCCCGGAAGACTACTAAGTAGTCGTTCCGTGCCTGAACGAACCTACAAGTATTCGGGACCGCTAGGTCACCAAGGCAATCTCCGCCCCAGGAGAATTGCATCAAGGCAAAAGACAGTCACTGAACAACGAAATAGGCAATGCATCTTGTCTTGTACTATTGTTGCCTCAACAGCTTGCCTCTTGTCTTGTATTCTTGTCTTGTACTCTTGTTGCCCCAACCAAGGCCCCGTTTGATCATGGACAACCAGTGCACTGGGTAACGGTCTCGCGGGCGATGCTGGGGCACTGGCATCGACCCGGTCCGGGCGAGACATATTGTTCTTAGTCTCTTGTTCGGCGGAATGGCATGCAGCGCCTCTTGTACTTTGTTGCATACCATTCTCGTCAAAGACTAAATAGTCTCTTGTTCGACGGAATGGCTTGCAGCGTCTCTTGTTCTTTGTTGCAAACCATCTCGTCAAGACTATACCGTCCATTATGGCATACGCCAGTGATCGCCTTGTAATGAACTTGTTGCATGCTTGTTTGAAAATGAAAGATAAACAAATTAACTAAACACCTGAACGATCATGTTAAAACAACCCTCGTGTTTGCATATGCTATGCCTCCTGAATGTTATACTTGCCCGTGCTTGAATTAACAATGTTGCCTCAATGTTTGCCTTGGACAGGGAAGGAGAGATGGTAAGTTGGTAAGTCTCGCCGTGTTTCCTCAAACATCGCACGGCGCACTGCCCGACACGTTAGGCTATTCAATGCTTGCATGAAACTGATCCTAAGGCAACTAGAAAGACAACTCAATAGTTGTGCATGGAACTTATATTACGTGTTTGGATTTGTCGAGCGGGCAAGTAGCTTCCCCACCAGTGCATTCAATGTACTGATAATCCACCAGTTTTTATGCAGGGTGCGGGAGAACCTCGTTCGGTGCGGATGCCTCCAACGTGCGTGCTTAGGCGTGAAGATCACTCCGAAGCAACGGTGCGTCCGGGTCAGAAGCACATATACAAGGCATAATGTTGGAACATAGCCCGAACTTGCCTGAACATCGCCTGTACAATCATTCCACAAGTGTAGCCACTTGGCACGCTTTACTGTTTCAGAGAGAGAGGCTTGAGCGACTTGTAATCTCGGCTATACGCCGCTTGTAACACTTGTTCATATCAATAAAAGAGCTTGCTTTACTTCAACTTGTGTTTCAATGCTTCCGCTATATTGTCGACTCAGTGAACCTGTTACCAAATCGCTATGCATTCATGATTCCGCTGCACTCGGACAATCTGTACGACACTGTGGCTTAGAACTCTTGCCGCCAGCCAATGAACCATGGCCTTGTACGGGCGTGGCTCACGCTCGTGCGGCATCACGCCCGGATGGGTCAAGCGATCGTTCCGCGGGAGCGCTGGCGAGGGTGAATCCCGCCTAGCGAGAACGGCCGATTTGCCTGCGGGAGATCGGGGCGTGACACCTTGCACAGTACAATACTGTGTCGCGGTGTGTCGTGTCGCCTCGCAAACACGAGAAATTCGGTTTCTGCGTAGCCTTGTTCAGGTAACCTTTTCTCTCTCCTCGCTGCCCCATTTCTCGTGCCGTCTGTTGTGACGCGTAGACTGCGTAACCCTCTCGATGCCCGTGTAACCCGCTCGGTGTGTCGCGTCCTGTGGCGATCGCAAACCGCGATCCAAATTCAGAAAAATAAATATCCTGTTTTCCCCCGGAACTGAACGGGACGAGTTGGTCGCGTGCGATCTTCACCGAAAGGTGCGCGTCGTTGATACGGACGTGTGGGATTTCGCGAAAGTTGGTTTGGATGTACGTGCACACCGGAAACAACGTGTATCCGCCGACAACGCCCCGTATCGACCCTATTCCCGAACATGTTGTAACTTTGTGTACACACGTCGGATCAAAATGAAACTTGCGCCATCAGACTCGTAGCAATACGCTGGTCCTGTGACCCAAGTTTGGTTCGATTCTGAGAACGTTGACAAAATCGCGTATCGTAGGCCCTACGGCTCCACTTGACGGGCGATTTTGTGATCGGCTCATCGGAATCCAATTCTGAAAGTTCCGTTGGGTTCGTACCATCATTCTGGACTTGTTGACACAAAGTTGGACAAATTTGGAGAACATTGGTTCTGACACATTTTTCGGTACGAATCGGGCCACATGTGGACCCCGCTTTGACCAGAAACTGTCATTTTTGCCCCTGTGTCCAAATTGGACTCAAGGACAGACGTTTCTAGCTATTTGATATATTGCTGAATCTGATGGTGATATTTATTTCAGCAACCGGAGGACTACCTGCAAATTTTGCTACTGCCAGAGCTACAGTTGGAGCCAAAACCCCAGGCAAGTGTACCTTGCCAAACCATGCAGATTTTGTTACGACTTATTTATATATTATTGTACATGCTTAACCTAGGACCGTGTGACTTTACTTAGCGTTCGATTAATAGTCGGGTGCCAACACCGTACGCGGAGTTGTGTAATGTCACCTAGAGATGGATATCGACACCCTTTACATTCTCGTGCTTGCATTATCAAGTACGTTATACCCAGGATACCTGACACTATTCATGAGACAGAATCTTCTTGAAATATTCATGGTGATTCTGTATAGGTTACAGGATTTGTGACATAGACATTATATTCATAACTAATTATATGACTTGTTGTATTAGTTTTTATCTTGCGTGACATGGACATGAGACATCGTGTACCTGTAACGTGTGATTACATTGGGTGGGAAGAGATTTACCATACAAAAGGCTAATTATATATATATATTATTTTACTGGAAGTGCCTTAGACTCTGATACAGAGCTTTGGTACCGTACTGGCCCTTTCGAGAAAATACTGCTATGGGTTTCCCCGACACAGATCCTATAGTAGTCTCAGCCCGAGTATGACTAAAACTCTCACTTGCATATCACTTAGTTGGTTATATATTTACCCTATTGTTTCATTTATTACTGCACTGCAATTATTTTGGCATGAGTTATTTTGTACCTTGCTATGTCCCCTGAGGACCTGGATCCGGATTATGTCCCCAGGATTAGCAGACGAGATCTATCCCGAGGTATACGGGACCGGAGCATTAGCAGTAACAGAGGCAGGAACAAGTGCATACGTTGGAGCAGAACCAGGAACCGAGGACGAGGTGATTGCAGAGGATTTCTCCTGAGTATATGTTTCTTCTATGCTCAGTCTTGATGCAATTAAACTCTTATAATTCTTGTTTAATGAACAATTGTAACAGACTTATTATCGGGTTGTTCCCCGATTTTATTTACTTGTGACTGATGATGTTTTATTTCCTTTTGTTGTTAATTGATGTATTCATTCCGTAGATGAGATTAGTAGACCCTTATTGTTGTATTACAGCTTAAGTACGCCCCGATGGATCCATTAAATTGGGTTTGTCCATCGGTGTGTGCTGCTGGCCATTGCCACGTGTCTAGTCCCTCGATATTTTGGGACTGGGGCGTGACATAGTTTTTGTGGTGGCCCATGCAGGTCAACGACTAAATTGCTTCGGTTTCAACTTAGGGACCAAACAAGCCTGCAATAAGAATAGGATAAGGATCTCATCCACTTGCTTGATTCGTTCCTGATATCTATATCGGATTCAAATTAAATTTTTGACTTGCATCCTGCCTTGATTCCTGTGCGCCTTTTATAGTTTATTTTTGATGCAGAGTAATGGAATCACGAGCAAACGATAAAACTCTAGCAAGAACACCAATAGGTGCTGTAGCCACCTACGGAGAAGATGAAGTGACGCCATTGAGTGGAGATCCCTCTACTCACCGAAGTAGCCAAGCGGATCAGCATGCTTCTAGATTTCGGCGTGATGACATCCCACCGCCTCCGCAATTCGTTCCACCAATGCCTGTTTTTCCACCAGGACAAGTTATGGATGGGCAACAAATGTTCCAAATGTTTTATGCAATGATGCGAGCCCAGCAACAGGTTTAACACGAGGCTCAGCATCGCGAGGCAGATTATTTGAGGAACAGCCTAGTAACTGCATTGGAGTAGGCCAACCTACCAGCTCGACGGCCATTGACGGGCTCTATCACCGATTTCCGCCAGCTGAAGCCCCGTACCTTCTCAGGCAAGGAGGATCCCACAGAAGTTCATGAGTGGCTTACTAACACTCAATATCAATTAGAAGCAGCTGAGCTTCCATGAGAACGTTGGATGACTGCCGTCAGAATGCAATTGACGGGCAACGCACATCACTGGTGGCTATCTGAGGAGAGACGGCTCGGACCAGACCGAGTCACTTGGAAAGAGTTTTCCAGACTCTTTCAGGAGATGTACATTCCAGCCATCGCTCGATCAGAACTTTGGGACACGTTCAATAGCCTCACTCAAGACAATATGACAGTAGAAGAGTACAACGCAGAATTCATTCGACTGAGTCACTTCGCCTCTTTCCTGATCCCGACAGAAGAAGAAGAGAAGGCTGAGAAGTTCTTTGATGGACTAAACTTCGAGCTACAAAGAATGATCGAATCCGTTGCACCTACTTCGTACACAGACGTCCTTGCTGTAGCTCGACGTATAGAGCGTGTCACCAGGCAAGAGTCCAACCTGAAGAGGCCTTTCACATCAGCACCAGCCAAAGCACCACATGGAGAAGCTGCAAAGAAACCTTACTTGCATCAAGCACCACAGGGAGCTGTATCCAAATCCCTAACTCTTCCTACTTGTCACTACTGCGGCAAGATAGGTCATGTTGAGAAGGAGTGTAGACATAAATTCGGATTATGCTTAGCTTGCGGATCCAGACAGCATGCAGTGAGGGACTGCCCTGAGCGTAGAGAATGAGCACCAATGGTGAACCAACAAGCTCTACCAGCACCAGGAGGATATCAACCAAGGCCACCCTTGGCACCTCGAGCAGCACCCTTCTAGCAAGCCCAGCAACAGTAGAGGGCACCACCTCAAGGACGCGGACAGGCTTTTGCAATAACTTTGGAGGACGCCCAGACTCTTGGAGTAGCTAATAAGCGTAAGTTTTCGTAGTTATCTTGTCTAGTATTGCTTTAGTTCGTGACCTTAGCCTTAACCTGGTAATTTTGAACTTGCTAATAATTGATAGTCTATTGATAACCTAGTATGTTTTATAAGTGATAACCTAGTTTTTCTAAACTGTAGTTTTTCTTTCTTCTGAAAATTGCATAACTTTCATTTGCTTAGGGAAATGATTCCCTATGTGTTTTTGTTTAAACTCGCATCCTTGAATCTCATTAATCGTGTTGTGCTACGAACAACGTTTGTAACCGGGTCATCTCCGTTGACCGGTTATTCTTTGATTGCGAGGACGCAATCCTCTTAAGGGGGGTAGATTGTAAACCCCCTGATTTTTCAGGAATTTTAAAATTAATTTTTCATAATTTTCTGGAATTTTTCTGGTATTTTTAACTAATTAAAACTAAGGAATTTTGAAATTAAATAATTTTTAAATAATGTTAAATAATATTAAAATACTATGAAAATAATATTTTTATGTGTAAAATGAAAAATTAGATATAGGATAATTTTCCGGGAATTTATTGGATCCCGGAAATATTTTTAAAGACCTAGAAACTAAGTTTTAATTAACCCTAATTAAACCCTAGAAATAAACCCGGTTCAATTGAACCAAACCAACCCGAACCGGACCGGTTTAACTGAACCGAACCCAACCTTAGCGGGTCGGGTCGGATCTAAACCCGACCCGAAACCCGAGTACCCTAAACCCGCACCCATACCTTAGTGGATCGGGTCGGTCCCCATCCGCCCGACCCGGACCCGAATCCGACCCATCTTCTGCTGCTACAGTATTGGAGAAATTCGACCGCCGCAGCCGATCATCTTCTCCGACAAAACTGCCGCAGCCTCGCCTCCGCTTCTGCAACCGCTCCGGCTCCCCCGCAACTGCCGCCACCTCGCCTCCACACCGGCCACCGCTTCCCCTCCCACTCACCTCTATATAAACTCGAGCTCCGGCCGAGCTTTCCCCCCCAGTCGTCTCAGCCGCCACGATCCTCCGCCACACCTCACCGTGCCCCGCCTAAGCCAGCACGTCTTCTCTGTCACCTCGCTCCACCATAGCCACCGCAGCCACCGATAAACTCCCAGCCCCGCTCAGCGTCTCCCCTCCTCTACGACGACCTCGCCACCGCGAGCTTCTCCGGATCTGCCGCCCTCGAGACCAGCAGTAGCCCAGTCCCCGCCGCCTCAGCTCCGCCGCCTCGACGAACCACTTCCCGCAGCAGCCGAGCCGCCTCCGCCTCCCTCAGCCCCGAGCAACCAGCCGGAACCCTAACCCTAGCACAGTACAGTAATGTGTCGCGGTGTGTTGTGTCGCCTCGCGGACACGAGAAATTTGGTTTCTGCGTAGCCTTGTTCAGGTAATATTTTCTCTCTCCTTGCTGCCCCATTTCTCGTGCCGTCTATTGTGACGCGTAGACTGCATAACCCTCTCGATGCCCGTGCAACCCGCTCGGTGTGTCGCGTCCTGTGGCGATCACGAACCACGATCCAAAATCAGGAAAATAAATACCCCGTTTTCCCTCGGAACTGAGTGCGTCCCGCCAAACGGGACAACTTGGTCACGTGCGGTCTTCACCTAAAGGTGCGCGTCGTTGATACGGACGTGTAAAATTTTGCGGAAGTTGATTTGGATGTGCGTACACAACGAAAACAACGCGTATCCGCCGACAACGCCCCGTATCGATCTTGTTCCCGAACATATTGTAACTTTGTGTACACACGTCAGATCGAAACGAAACTTGCGCCATCAAACTCGTAGCAATACGCTGGTCCTGTGACCCAAGTTTGGTTCGATTCTGAGAACGTTGACAAAATCGCGTATCGTGGGCCCCACGGCTCCATTTGACGGGCGATTTTGTGATCGGCTCATCGGAATTCAATTCTGGAAGTTCTGTTGGGTTCGTATCATCGTTCTGGACTTATTGACACTAAGTTGGACGAATTTGGAGAACATTGGTTCTGACACGTTTTTCGGTGCGAAGCGGGCCACGTGTGAACCTCGCTTTGACCTGAAATTGTCATTTTTGTCCCTGTGTCCAAATTGGACTCAAGGACAGACATTTCTAGCTATTTGAAATTTTTTGAATCTGATGGTGATGTTTATTTCAACAACCGAAGGACTACCTGCAAATACCGCTGCTGCCAGAGCTACAGTTGGAGCCAGAACCCCAGGCAAGTGTACCTTGCCAAACCTTGCAGATCTTTTTACATATTTCCGTGACTTATTTATATACTGTTGTACATGCTTAACCTAGGACCGTGTGACTTTACTTAGTGTCCGATTAATAGTCGGGTGCCAACACCGTACGCGGAGTTGTGTAATGTCACCTAGAAATGGATATCGACACCCTTTACTTTCTTGTGCTTGCATTATCAAGTACGTTATACCCAGGACACCTGACACTATTCATGAGACAAAATCTTCTTGAAATATTCATGGTGATTCTGTATAGGTTACAGGATTTGTGACATAGACATTATATTCATAACTAATCATATGACTTGTTGCATTAGTTTTGATCTTGCGTGACATGGACATGAGACATCGTGTACCTGTGACGTGTGATTACATTGGGTGGGGAGAGATTTACCATACAAAAGACTGATTATATATATATATATATATATATATATATATATATATATATATATATATATATATATTACTTTATTGGAAGTGCCTTAAACTCTGACACAGAGCTTTGGTACCGTACTGGCCCTTTCGAGAAAATACTGCTATGGGTTTCCTCGACACAAATCCTATAGTAGTCTCAGCCCGAGTATGACTAAAACTCTCACTTGCATATCACTTAGTTGGTTATATATTTACCCTATTGTTTTATTTATTGCTGCACTGCAATTATTTTGGCATGAGTTATTTTGTACCTTGGTATGTCCCCTGAGGACCTGGATCCGGATTATGTCCCCAGGATTAGCAGACGAGATCTATCCCGAGGTATACGGGACTGGAGCATTAGCAGGAACAGAGGCAGGAACAGGTGCATACGTTGGAGCAGAACCAGGAACCGAGGACGAGGTGATTGCATAGGATTTCTCCTGAGTATATGTTTCTTCTATGCTCAGTCTTGATGCAATTAAACTCTTATAATTCTTGTTTAATGAACAATTGTAACATACTTATTATCGGGTTGTCCCCCAATTTTATTTACTTGTGACTGATGATGTTTTATTTCCTTTTGTTGTTAATTGATGTATTCATTCTGTGGATGAGATTAGTAGACCCTTATTGTTGTATTACAGCTTAAGTACGTCCCGATGGATCCATTAAATTGGGTTTGTCATCGGTGTGTGCTGCTGGCCATTGCCACGTGTCTAGTCCCTCGATATTTTGGGACTGGGACGTGATAAAAAGCCACGACAATCCATCAGTTGTCACGCTTCGGTCTCCCACAAATTCGATCATCCTAGTTAGACGTGAGATCACCACGTTAACGCTCCGACTGGATAATCGTCCTAATCCGGGTGTGACGCATGTACGACATAGAGTTACGCTCGTACAAGACAAGAATGTCGAACAATATGGTTATCTTCGACACGATCGAGACACCTTATCATTTCACTTTTGCTCCATCCAAGTTATATAAAATCCATCAAGTCAAGTCCGTTCATGTAGTGATTGTAATTCATCTAGCAAAATCATCCAACTTCAACGTTACTTTTTGGTAAATCCATAGTCTACTTCTGGCAATCCTCAAACAACTATGTTTCAAATATTCAAGCCCAAGTTCATCCATTTTTGATACGTTCTATTCATCGAGTTCATTTGGAATAATCACCGAACATGTTCCTGTGAGTTCGATCATCCCCGTTGTACATAAAATCAGTACGCCGGCATTCCCGCAAGATAATCGTTCTCGTTAAGACTGATTTCAAAGGTCATCTTTTTGAACTAGATTTCAAGATCGTTCTTCCAAACTCCAAGTCAAATCCGTTATTGCTTATCTCTTTCATCGAACCACAATATTCATTCTCGGGCTAACTTCTATTCAAGGGATATTGTATTTAAGTTTAATCTGTTTGTTTCAATCTGAAATCGCTCGCACGATACTCCAAGTCTCCAACAAGTTTCCTTAACCAAGTTATCGATTCCCTTTTCCATGAATCCCTATTCAATATAAGCCTTATTACTTGTTCAAGACATTCTCAAATTCGTTTAATCCAGTTATCGCACGAGACCTATGAATCCGTTTGGACATTTCTAAGTGATCCATACACCACTCGGAATCGAGTCACCCAATTAAATCCTCAATCGATGTTCGCATCAATCGCTAGCATATTCACCAAGTCATTCCTTAGAATTCCTGCATGATACTTAGGTATCGCTTGATAAAATCAGTCTCTTACATATATTTCTTGTTTATAGTGATCCAAGTAAACCATATTTGATTTGAATCTTCCGACACGAAATACCGTTCGAGCTATGTCCCAAAATCCAAGCACGATTCTCTATGTTCACCTAAGCGATAAATCTGATAATATTTCTATCGGTTGCCATTATAAGTCTAACTTATCCATCTTCTGAACGATATCCAAATCTCGTTTGCAACTAGCTTGCACCAAAGGGTCTTGGCGCGTGATACTCTACACAACTTAGCCGAAAGTCTGTGTACATAGCTAACTGTTCGATCGATATTCTATTTCGTACACTAACAGTTGGGTAATCACGTATAGGTATTCGGGTTTGCACATAACTTGCAATTCTAGTACGGGTCTATTCCCACAAGGTCTAACACAGGTCGGTACAAAGGCCTTCGTATTACGATTTCGTACAAGCAATAATATTATTCACATGCAGTTTTTTTTGAAATTATTTAGACTCATTGTTTGGAACATTCCGATGGGACAATGAGAGAGAGCGTAAGCACATAACCCACGAACGAGCTTTCAAAACTGAGAAAATCGAAACAAAGTCCAAAGGCGTAAAGCCATGCTCTTATACCAATATGTCACGCCCCAATCTCCGGCAGGATAATCGGCCATCCCCGCTCGGCACGAATCATCGCGCCAACGCTCCCGCGGGACGATCGCTTGACCCATCTTGGCGTGATGTCGTACGAGCGTAAGTCGCGTCCATGCAAGTCCGTCATATGAACAGGCGGTAAGAGAACTAAGCCACAGAATCGTACAGATTGTCCGAGTGCAGCGGAATAATAAACGTATATGCGATTGGTAACAAGTTCACAGAGTCGTCAAAAGCGGAAGCATTGAATAACACAAGTATAGAAATAAAACAAACTCTTTATTGATGTTGAACAAGTGTTACAAGCTGCATTAGGCCGAGATTACAAGTCGCTAAAGCCTCTCTCTCTGAAATAGTAAAAGGCGTGCCAAGTGGCTATATTTGTGGAATGATATATAGGCGATGTTCCAACATTATGTCTTATATATGTGCCTCAGTTCCGGACGCAATGCTCCAAGGCTTCAGAGTGAACTTCGCGCCTTAGCATGCACGAATGAGACATCTGCACCGAACGAGGTTCTTCCGCACCCTGCAAGCAATCTGGTGGGTTATCAGTACATGAATGCACAGGTGGGGAGGCTTCTCGCCCGCTCGACAAATCCAAACACGTTATATAGGTTCCGTGAACCAACTATTTAGTTATCTTTCTAGTCTTGCCATCAGTTTCATGACAATGATAAATAGCCTAACTCGTGTGGCAGTGCGCCATGTGATATAAAAGAAAATACGGCAAGACTTACCAACTTATCATTTGTCCTTCCCTGTCCAAGGAAAACCAAGTTAATTCAAGCACACAATTAATAATGAAAACCAGGGACAATAGCATGCGCAAACACAAGTATTATGAGCGAGATTTTGTTTCGGGTGCACGATTATACGAAATATCAGGTGTTTGCATAAGATGTTCAAGTGTTCAATGGATTGCTCAGGTTGTTCAATTTGTATAGATGTCTTATACTTATATCGTTCAGGTGTTTCAGATATTCTCGATGCGATATAATGACTCGCACGCAGATTACCGCTAAGCGATGATGTCTTATCTATATGAACATGAGGTCACTGGCATAGCCATAAAGGATGACGCATAGTCTCGGACGGAGATGAGGCATAACGAAAGAGTCATTAGGCGTTACCCATCATCCCGACCAAACATGGTGAGACTACCGTAGATCATGGAGTCAACCGAGTATCCAAGTGTAGGATGCACTACCAAGGGCCCGACCACTAATAATATTGCGTAGCCCCAAGCTGCGAGAGCATCCTACCGATTTGGTCACGCAATACCCATATTCCTCCTAGGATGGTACGATCCCGGTGCCCCAATGATCGTCCGAGAAATCCATGTTATTACCTCGTGCACGAGTTGTCCGTGATCATGCAAGTCTCTAAGGTTTCAGATGTAACACCTCGTTCCGCTCAAGCGGACTACCGATTCAAGCGGCAAAAGTGCAATATCCTGACCTGCTTTGCTCAGGCAAGAATACTCGTTTGAGGCAAAGGATATCCAGACTTGGCCCTACAGGAGTTCGGCTTAGGCTTTCAGAGGCTCGCTCGGAGTATCGCTCAACCGAGGCAAATCATCGTTAAGGTGGGTGGCTACGGTGAACTTGTCTTTGCTTAGTCAGCACACTTAAAATATGGAACGATACATGCTAGTCGCTAGGTGAATCACCCCCTGCATGCTAATAAGAATCCAACGCACCTAGCTAAGGGAATAATCCCAACTTGTATTGCTTGTGTTAGAACATGGAAATGAAATATTGCTTATATTCAGACCTTCGCATGCTAACTTTGCCTTGAGCAACTGGACCCTGCTATGCCTCGATAGAACGATATGAACATTACATACTTCGTTGTGCACTGATATGCCTCGATAGATCGATATATACATGCTCTTTTTAGTGCACTGTTCACTTGTTTACACTGCACGACTCTAGCTCATGTCGCTCGAAAAGTCCGCTTACGATTTCACTACTCGGCTTACCTTCGGGTCTGAGCTAATGTAAATGCTTATGTTGTACAAATGCATGCTTTTATGTATTGCCGCGATTCAGTGATTGTCATATAAATTGCATGCCAACATCTAGTGAATGTTATCTTGCCTTATTTTCATCCAAACCACCGGAAGACTATCTAATAGTCGTTTCGTGAAAGTATGAACATTGAAAGTATCCGGGACCGTTAGGTCGCCAAGGCAATCCCCGAATCAGGGGAACGCATCATGTCAAGTTACATCTGGACAATGAATCATGGATTGTTATATCAACTTATGTGAAATTCAGAATAATGAACCACTGAGTCAGGAACGGCCTAGGATGGCTTGTAGCGAGGATCATGACCTGCGCCTACAACCATTGTCGTTTACTCAGAATAATGAAAGAACAACCAAAGAACTCATTCATTCAGTCGCGGACGCTTGTGCACAAGTTTGATCTCCTCGGACGGGGCGCCGGGGCACCGGGACCGATCCGGCCTAGGGGGAAGATCCGGTAGTCGTGCTAGCTTGTTCCTAGCACGGATAAGTTCGGTCGGGTTGCCGAGGCATCGGGACTACCGTCTTATTGCGACTATGTCCATAAATGGCTACGCCAGCGACTCCTGTGAATTCATGATCATACTCGTTTAGCGGCAATCCGTGTGCGAGTCATTGCATTGCATATATGAATCTGAATCCAAGTATCCTGATAAAAAAACAATGAATCTGTGAATCATTCCTGAATCTGAGTAACAAGTACACTTGTGTTCCATAAATTAAATACAAGGACTCGTGCACCCGATATGAAATCTCGTACGAAACACTTGTGTTTGTATATGTTAATGCCCTGATTCATTCTATATATACTCGTGCTTGAATTAACTTGGTTCGCCTTAGACAGGGAAGGACAAGTGATAAGTTGGTAAGTTCTGCATGGTTTTCTCTTATATCGCACGGCGCACTGCCACACGAGATAGGATATTCATCTATGCCATGAAACTGATCCTAAGGCAATACTAGAAAGACAACCAAGTAGTTGGTGCACGGAACCTATATTACGTGTTTGGATTTGTCGAGCGGGCGAGTAGCCTCCCCACCAGTGCATTCAATGTACTGATAATCGACCAGATTATTTGCAGGGTACGGGAGAACCTCGTTCGTTGCGGATGCCTCCTTCGTGCGTGCTAAGGCATGGAATTCACTCTGGAGCCTTGGAGCGCTGCGTCCGGAACTGAAGCACATATACAAGACATAATATTGGAACATCGCCTGAACATCGCCTATATCATTTCACAAATATAGCCACTTTGCACGCTTTTACTGTTTCTGAGAGAGATGCTTGAGCGACTTGTAATCTCGGCTATACGCCGCCTGTAACACTTGTTTATATCAATAAAGAGTTTGTATTACTTCAACTTGTGTTATTCATTGCTTCCGCTATTGTCGACTCAGTGAACTCGTTACCAAATTGCCTATGCGTTTATAATTTCGTTGCACTCGAACAATATGTGCGACTCTGTGGCTTAAACTTCTTATCGCCAGCCAACGAACCAGGGCCTTGCACGGGCGCGGTTCACGCTCGTGCGGCATCACGCCCAGATGGGCCGAAGTGATTATCCCGCGGGAGAGCTGGCGCGGTGATTCTCGCCTAACGGGGACGGCCGATTAGCCTGCGGGAGTTCGGGGCGTGACAGATTGGTATCAGAGCTTGGCTTATTCGCCTTTGGACTTCGTTTCGGTTTTATCAGTTTCAAAAGCTCGTTCATGGGTTATGTGCACACTCTCTCTCAATGTCCCAAACGGATTGTTCCAACAATAAGTCTAAATAATTTGAAAAGTGCATGTGAATAATGTGATTGCTTGTATGGAATTGTGTTACAAGGGCCTTTTTGCCAACCTGTGCTGGACTTCGGGATTTGACTCATGCCAGAATCGTGACTTATGTGCAAGTCCGAAATGCCTATACATGTTTGCCCAACTGGTTAGTACGGAATCGGATATTATCCTGAACGGATTGCTATGTACTCAGCCTTTCGGCTAAGTTGTGTAGAGTATCGTGCGCCAAGACTCTTTGGTGCAAGCTAGTTGCAAACGAGAATTGGAAATCGTTCCGGAATAAGGCAAGTCAAACTTAGAACGCTAACCGATAGAACATTCTCGGATTTATCGCTTAGGCGAATATTGTGAACCGTGCTTGGATTTTGGAAATAGCTCGAATGGTACTTCATGTCAGAAAATACAAATCGAATATGGATTTAATTGGATGACTCAATTCCGAGTGGTGTATGGATCATTTAGAAATGTCCAAACGGATCCATAGGCCTCGTGCGATAGTTGGATTGAACGGATTTGGAAATGTCTTGAATGAAGTAAAGGCTTATATCGAATTGGAATTCGTAGAAACGGAAGTCGATATCTTGGCTAAGGAAACTTGTTGAAAACTTAAGGATTGTGCGAGCGATTTCGGATTGAAATAAACGAACTGAACTTGAATACAATATCGCTCGAATAGAAATTAGCCCGAAATGAATATTGTATGTCGATGAATGAGATGAACGAAAATGGATTTGGCTTGGAGTTCGGAAGAACGGTCTTGAAATCAAGTTCAAAACGATAACTCTCGAAATCAGTCCCAACGAGAGCGGTTATCCGGTGGGAGTGCCGGCGTGGTAATTTCACGTACAGCGGGGATGATCGAACTCATGGAAACATGTTTGATGATTATTCCAAACGAACTTGATGGATAGAATGTATCAAAATATGGAATAAACTTGGTTCTGAATAATTGAAACTAGTTGCTTGAGGAATGAAAGGAGTAGACTATGGAATTACCGAACGGTAACAGTGAAGTTGGATGATTTTGATAAACGAATTAAAATTATTGCATAACATACATGACTTGGTGAAAATATAAGGTGTCTTGATCGTGCCGAAGATAACCATAACATTCAAACGTTCTTGTCTTGTGCGAGCGTAATTCTATGCTCGTACATGTGTCACGCTCGGATTAGGACGATTATCCAGCGGGAGCGTTGACGTGATAATCTCACGTCCAACGAGGGTGATCGAACTTGCGGGAGACCGAAGCGTGACAACTTATGGATCGTCTTGACTTTTGGTTCGACACGATAAGACAAATTTGGAAATGCACGTGATCAAAAAATATTTTGTGGATGAGTTAGCCTAGAACCTGAAATAAATTATGTTGGATGGTTTCGTGAACGGATATGTAAATCAGGTTGGACGACTTGAAGTTTAACTAAGGGCTTAGAATCGAATCTTGGCTTGGTGGACTAGACTTGGAATGGATAGGAATTCTATTAAAACGTGTTTGGAGGGATAAACTATGCAAATCACTAGGCTTGTCCTGCATCTCGAATATAGTAGATTTTACTGAACGGACTCGTCCCCCGTACAAACGAACGTGTGATGAGAATAGAAAAATTTGTGCTCGATGTTTAGAAATTTGAGTGAAACGAGCTTGGGTAGAATACCCCGTACAAATGAACAATGGTTTGACCCTAGGAATTGGAGTGAGCATCGTGCGACGAATTTGCACGATGTATCGTGTGCTTGAACCTGTACCTATGACCTTGTGAGCTGACCTAGCAATTAGGCAGACGACCCTGTGCCGAGTGAATGAACCTGTGTTACCGACTTTACCATATTGCTTGAATAAGCTATTGAACTGGGACAGCAAAACTTAGGGTTAGACTTGGGAACGATAACGTGTGCTAAGTTGACCCGAATGGATGGACGTTAGTCGGTATCGGATTGATCGTGCTTAACGATAGTGCAAATACTTGAGATTGAGTTGGAATAGAAACGATATGGAATTTGATGGCCCCTGTTGGGAGTGTCTTTGTGAATCATAAAACGAAAACCCTTGAGATTTTTGCAAGTAGCTTGTCTGATTTTACTATCTCTAAGTTTGGTTGAATGCATATGTTTGAGGGATGCCTTGAACGTGTGCACGATACAAGACTAAAAGAGATGTGAAACTCGAGTGCTAAGACTTCGCTATCGCCAAGTTGGTTGGCATGCATATGTTTGAAGGACGCTTTGAATATGTGCACGATCTAGGCTCGCAATATGCTGATCTCAATGCTAGTGCAAGTAAATATCTACATGAACAAGTATAACGACTTGTATAAGTTTGCCTCAGCCTTAGATCGTTAAGCAAGATCGATTGAAACGTAATCCGCGTTAAGCAATGTCCCGCGCTAAGTCGCAAATGAGATTGACTCAGTATACACGCGACACAGCATAAGGATCGAGTAGGAGATTGTGTCCAATTGGATCTAGTGGTGCCGATTGTTACTCATTGGATAGATTACATAATGCGATAGTACGGCCTGCCCTCAGTAAGTCTCGAGGACGAGACTTTTTCTGAGTGGTGTATGATGTAACACCGCTCAAGCGGACTACCGATTCAAGCGGCAAAAGTGCAATGTCCCGACATGCTTTACTCAGTCGAGAATACTCGTTTGAGGCAAAGGATATCCAGACTTGGCCCTACAGGAGTTCGGCTTAGGCTTTCAGAGGCTCGCTCGGAGTATCGCTCAACCGAGGCGAATCATTGTTAAGGTGGGTGGCTACGGTGAACTTGTCTTTGCTTAGCCAGCACACTTAAAATATGGAACGATACATGCTAGTCGCTAGGTGAATCACCCCCTGCATGCTAATAAGAATCCAACGCACCTAGCTAAGGGAATAATCCTAACTTGTACTGCTTGTGTTAGAACATGGAAATGAAATATTGCTTATATTCAGACCTTCGCATGCTAACTTTGCCTTGAGCAACTGGACCCTGCTATGCCTCGATAGAACGATACGAACATTACATACTTCGTTGTGCACTGCTATGCCTCGATAGATCGATATGTACATGCTCTTTTTAGTGCATTGTTCACTTGTTTACACTGCACGACTCTAGCTCATGTCGCTCAAAAAGTCCCCTTACGGTTTCACTACTCGGCTTACCTTCGAGCCCGAGCTAATGTGAATGCTTATGTTGTACAAATGCATGCTTGCTTGCTTATGTATTGCCTTGATTCAGTGCTTGTCATATAAATTGCATGCCAACATCTAATGAATGCTACATTGCCTTGTTTTCATCCAAACCACCGGAAGACTATCTAATAGTCGTTCTGTGAATGTATGAACATTGAAAGTATCCGGGACCGTTAGGTCGCCAAAGCAATCCCCGAACCAGGGGAACGCATCATGTCAAGTTACATCTGAACAATGAATCATGGATTGTTATATCAACTTGCGTGAAATTCATAATAAATGAACCACTGAGTCAGGAACGGCCTGGGATGGCTTGTAGCGAGGATCATGACCTGCGCCTACAACCATTGTCGTTTACTCAGAATAATGAAAAAACAACCAAAGAACTCATTCATTCAGTCGCGGACGCTTGTGCACAAGTTTGATCTCCTCGGACGGGGCGCCGGGGCACCGGGACCGATCCGGCCTAGGAGGAAGATCTGGTAGTCGCACTAGTTTGTTCCTAGCATGAATAAGTTCGGTCGGGTTGTCGGGGCATCGGGACCACCGTCTTATTGCGACTATGTCCATAAATGGCTACGCCAGCGACTCCTGTGCATTCATGATCATACTCGTTTAGCGGCAATCCGTGTGCGAGTCATTGCATTGCATCTATGAATCTGAATCCAAGTATCCTGATAAAAGAACAATGAGTCTGTAAATCATTCCTGAATCTGAGTAACAAGTACACTTGTGTTCCATAAATTAAATACAAGGACTCGTGCATCCGATATGAAATCTCGCACGAAACACTTGTGTTCGCATATGCTAATGCCCTAATTCATTTTATATATACTCGTGCTTGAATTAACTTGGTTCGCCTTAGACAGGGAAGGATAAGTGGTAAGTTGGTAAGTTCCGCCGTGTTTCCTCTTATATCGCACGGCGCACTGCCACACGAGATAGGCTATTCATCTATGCCATGAAACTGATCCTAAGGCAATACTAGAAAGACAACCAAGTAGTTGGTGCACGAAACCTATTTATGTGTTTGGATTTGTCGAGCGGGCGAGTAGCCTCCCCACCAGTGCATTCAATGTACTGATAATCGACCAGATCGTTTGCAGGGTGCGGGAGAACCTCGTTCGGTGCGGATGCCTCCTTCGTACATGCTAAGGCATGGAGTTCACTCTGGAGCGCTGCGTCCGAAACTGAAGCACATATACAAGACATAATGTTGGAACATCGCATGAACATCGCCTGAACATCGTATGTATCATTCCATAAATGTAGCCACTTTGTACGCTTTTACTGTTTTTGAGAGAGATGCTTGAGCGACTTGTAATCTCGGCTATACGCCGCCTGTAACACTTGTTTATATCAATTAAGAGTTTGTATTACTTCAACTTGTGTTATTCATTGCTTCCGCTATTGTCGACTTAGTGAACTCGTTACCAAATCGCCTATGCGTTTATAATTCCGCTGCACTCGGACAATCTGTGCGACTCTGTGGCTTAGACTTATTACCGTAAGCCAACGAACCAGGGCCTTGCACGGGCGCGGTTCACGCTCGTGCGTCATCACGCCCAGATGGGCCGAAGAGATCGTCCCGCGAGAGCGCTGGTGCGGTGATTCTCGCCTAGCGAGGACGGCCGATAAGCCTACAGGAGATCGGGACGTGACATCAGATTCACGGGATTCATGACATGACATATTGATTCTTGGATTCTTGATTCATGTTCAGTACGAGTATGCTCCACGAGCTGTGATTTTTGGATTCATTGATGTGGTGCAAATCCCCTGGTTCGGGAACTGTCTTGGCGACCTAACGGTCCCGAATACTTTCAAGTTCATACTTGCACGGAATGACTATTATATAGTCTTCCGGGGAGAACTAGATGAATGCATGACATAGATAGTGTTACACGGTTGTGGCATAGATTATGCGACAAGCATTGAAACGAGACAACAAATTCAAGTTAACATATAAGCAGGCAAGCATTGCATTCATATAGAACATAAACATTTACTTTGGCACGGGTCTAAGGGTAGAACGAGGAGTAAAACCGTAAAGGGACATACCGAGCGATATGATCTAGGGACGTACAGTGTAAACAAGTTAACTGTGCACTACGAAGAGTATATATATATATATATATATATATATATATATATATATATATATATATATATATATATATATATATATATATATATATATCGTTCTACACGAGGCATAGCGGGGTCTAGTTGCACAAGGCAAAGGTAGCATGCGAGAGTCCATTTATAAGCAAAGTTAACACATGCAATACAAGTTGAGATTATTCCCTTAGCTAGGTGTGTTGTATTTTTTATTAGCATGCAGGAGGTGATTCTCTAGCGACTAGCATATATCGTCCATATTTTAAGTGTGCTGGCTAAGCAAAGACAAGTTCATCGTAGCCACCCACCTAGCGATGATTCACCTCGGTCGAGCAATACTCTGAGCTAGCCTCTGAAAGTCTAAGCCGGAACCCCTGAAGGGCCAAGTCGAAAAATCCCTTTGTCTCAAACGAGTCTTCTCGCTGAGCAAAGCGGGTCAGATCGTTGCACTTTCGTCATTTGAATCGGCTGTCCGCTTGAGCGGAACGGGTCGTTATAACAAATACTTTAGAGTTCCATGCACTGGTAGTGACTTTAAAGGGTATCAGAAAAATTCATGTTCAATCCCTCTAGCACACTTTTTAAGTAGATTTTATATAAAAAATTACATCGCTGTGTGAATCCATTTATCTGCCCAAAATGGACATTCATCGTGCTGGGACGTGTTAGAATAATATCTATATATTACATTAAAATAGTTATATTGGTAGCTTGCTGGTTGTAGGTTGGACCAAGTGGCATATTCTACAAACAAGTAGCAAAATTTTGCTATTTAAAAAAATCCATTAAAACTACTAATAAAATTCCTACTTAAAACCTATTTGAAATCATTGCAGATTTTCATATTGAAGTTATGCAAAAAACTAATTTTTAATCAGTTTTTTTTTCCATGGTTAAGATGGATTTAGTTTTAAATATATTTTGTTGGCTAAGATATTCGTCTTGTGTATTTAGCAATGGAGTTATGATTTATCTTACATTTTAATTTCAAATTAATAAGTCAAAATTTTACACTCGACTCTTCATGTGTAACGCATGTGCCCCATAACATGTACATATATAACTCTCAAACCTCACCAACACTAGATGGTGCAGTGACATGGTTTATAACAAAGTTAATGATCTTTCAAGAAATACAATAAAAATAAATGTAAGTTTCAAAACAAATTCTACAAGGTTTTCCGATTCACGTATGTAATACATCAGCCAGATATGACATGCACCGATTCTAAGTCCAAGATGTCTTTGACCTAGACATCAACACCAACCAACAAATCAACATCTATAAGTGGCACATTTTAACCTAAAAATTGAATGCAAAAATAAAAGTGTACTGACAAAATTTTAGGCTCGAACAAAAAAAATATGAGGGAAGCCTATACTATTCAATCGATATAAAGTTCATCGATCAGGCGATGTTGATGACAGATAAGCTAAAAATTATATAATAACCTTGTACAAGATAGACTTGATAGTGATTATTACTATTTCTTAAGAAATGTCTAAGAACTTCATAACAGCTTCAACAGAATGAAATCTTCAGATAGAGGTATGTGAATTTATACCTAAGGAATTCTCACGGATCAATTTGCATATCTAACTTGCAATTGAATTGCTCATTATTGGTTATATAATCAGCTTCGATATGAAAAACTTTGTGAAAAGTTGGAGAATATATTGCTCAAATTGCAAGATACCATTTTTCACAATTGTCTTTTTCAGAATGAAGAAACCAAATGGCTTTTACTTTGATATCAGCAATTATTATTTAGTTAATAATTTTTGGACACAGAAATGGGTATCAATTTTCTGATTGTATCCTTACAAAAAAAGGAGATGAATATGTATTGTGCAGGTGTTAGATCTCTGTCTTTATGCATATCTATTGATAAATCAACCCAACTAATCAGTTATAATTGACAGAGTTAATTTAGACCATTTCCACAGGAGGTACAATTGACCTGGCTTATAAAAGTAGCTAAACTGAAGTGCAGAGTGACACACTATGACATAATGGCCCCAGGGAATGCCACAATGTTTTCCAGATGTCTGAATGTCCAAGTGTCAATTGAACTTCAAAGTGTCCAAATAACATTGTAACCATGCAAATAATACTTTGATTACGCATCAAAAGTTCAGCATCCTTGCATAGTCATATATCCTAATGACAACATTTTAAAAAACATTGCTCTTTCTACGCAAATCAAAATCAAGCATTTGTTGTTTTTTTTAAGTTCCAATCTTATTCTTAACTATATACAGGTTTGGGATTTTGTCATATATAGATAACAGGGTAAACTAATGAATTCTACATTAAAAGAAACACAAAGTAGAAAGACCTTTCTAATATTAAAAACAGCAGTGAGCTGTTACACCAAGTGTTGGTTCATTATCACCATGATCATCATCCAAGCCTTCTCCCACTAGAATGGGATGGGTTATGGAGCATAAGAAAGTTCTATAAAAGAAATGACAAATTTTATGGTTGGTTATCCATCCGAAACCAACCCTCTATAGTGATGTCAAATTTCTATGCCAGATAGCTATGAACATAATGTTGGTGTTGGCAGGAACGGACGTAAAATTTTAAGAGAGGAGGTCAATCTCAAATGTCTCCAAAAATAAAATTACATACTAAAGCATAAAAAAATGATATAAGAAAGGTAAGATATACTTACCTGGATAATAGTCCAAATATGTCGCATTGAGATTGTGATAAGATTCTGGTCTCAGACCTAATTAATCCAAAGAGACTATTAACAGAAATATAAGTTTATTTATTGCTATTAAGTTAAATATTAAACTATATATATTAAACTATTTATTTTTCAGTTATTAACTTAGGTTATAATTCATAGGTTCACTTATTAACAAATAACTTACAAAAGGTAACACACAAACAAGGATTAAAGAGGGAGGGGGTTGGTGCAAATTTTTTTCCAGTAGGGTCAATTGGCCCCACTTGTCCTAGCCTAGGTCCGTCCCTCAGTATTGGGTGGGATTTCCAACCTCTGTGGAGAACATATCGGAGTGCGACGAGCGTCATCCGTGTGTCGAAAAAGCTCAAAAAGTCGAAGGTGACAAAGAAGGGCTCGGTTTGAACGTGTATCGAAAGCTATTGGAAAAATGCAGTATCAGAGTCAACGACATACCATCGGTATACCGTTGCTGGTGTACCGTCTGTATACCAGCCTGATAGCATTTTGTTCCAGTTCTGTCACGAAATGACATTCTTCTGTATACCGCTACCAGTATAACGATGTCAAAACTGAAGGCCAAAATTAGGTATTTTTATTGAAAAAATTGGATCGTTATCAACAGTCAAGATCTAGACTTTAAATAGGTCTTTTCTAACCCTAACCTATTATCATTATCATTTATCATTTATCATCAGAGTTGATTAAAAGGATACAGTTCTCAAGTTTGTAATTTTCTAAGAGAGGAAGAGAGATTCGGAGTTTCAAAATTTGAGTCGAAGAGAAATTATTTCGAGTGCTTTATTGGTTCTTCCATGTCATCTAGTATTCGGTAAATTTAATCCACTCATTGTAATCTATTTCCATCTATTGAAGTATTGTGGTGGTCCGTGTGGATTGGTAGAGGAGTTTGTAAAGGAGTCGGTGTATTTTTTTATTCCATTAATGGAGGCTTTTTCGGATTGGACTCTGATCGTTCCGTAATTTTTTTCATCTAAATTTTCTACGTAAAAGTCTGGTATTTGTGTTTTGGCTTTTTATGTGATTTGGCATATTGATTTGTGCATTTTTTTTTCTTCGGTCCTCATAAGTTTTCTCGATTTGGGAAACGATTTCTACGTTTCGTTCCTATAAGAGTAGTATCAAAGCCATGTAAGAGAAGTTTCAAAGCGGTATCAACTATCAAGGTAGTAGTTGCCATGTGTCCGGAGTTGACAGACAAACTGAGTAGAAGAGAGGATGTGAAGTCGGTACGCATAATAAACTTAAATGGTTCCAAAAATCACTATTGGCGAAGAAATTAAGATGAAAGATTTATCGTTCGTTAAGAAGTTGCATCTTCCGATATTTGCTTCTGAGAAATCCAGTGAAAAAATGATAAGAACTGAAATTTTGAGTATATACAAGTGTGTGGTTATATCAGGCAGTTCGTGGACGAGGATATGTATAATTACATTGCCAATATTAAGCACATCCCAGTGCGTTCGAGCAAGCGGACGAATGGCCCATAAGGAACAAAGAACGAAGGAGCTCGACAGATATTGTGGGAGAAGCTGGAATCCTTGTATGCGAAGAAGACAGATAAATAAATTGTTCCTGATCTGACAGATAATGAGTATTAGGTATAAGGATGGTCCATACATTATGGATCATCTGAGTGAGTTCCAAGACGCTCTATGGGAATAAAATTCGACGATGAAGTATAAGGACTTTGGTTGTGTACAGTGTCAGTCTCGTGGGAGACCGTATGAGTGTCCAAGATCGCTTCTGCTCCTGAGGAGGCCCGAAGACCACAATCATAAAAAAAGCACCTGAAAGAGGGACGGAATAGAACTCTTTCTATTTATTTGTAGCTACTTCCGGGGGAAAGGAAAAGTCCCCTTTCTCTCTTTCTTTTGACTGCCTCGTGGACGGACGAAAGAAGGGAAGTTACAGAACGGGGCTAGTTTGGAGTTCGCCAAAAACGGGGTATTGAATGAAGAGATACTGAGAAAATCTCAAGGCACTTCATCCACATTCCATCATGAGACACTTGTTTCAGAGAGGGGAGACAGGAGTAAAAGTAAAGGTCTGGTTGGTGGCAGAGACAAGAGCAGAGGCAAGTCCAAAAGTCGGTACGAGAACTCCGAGTGTTACCATTTTGGCAAGAAGTGCCAGATCAAGCGGAACTATTTCGCTTAAGATTGAGAAGAATGGCTCAACAAGAAGGGCTACATCAAATTGGTTACAGTGCTGACGAGGCTTGGACTAGGGTGTTCGGGGTCCAAATTCGATTCTAAGTTTCTCTAAGATAGGCTCAACGGTTAAGGGAAGCTTCAATAGGGTTCCTACATCAATTGGAGCCTAGGTTTTAGCTCGACACTTCAATCTAGGCCCCAAACACATGGATTTATCCCTAGGTATGTTGAATTATCCCAAATCAAAATCCAAGCCACTCATGAACCATGGCCCAAATCCACCACAAAATTTATAGGAATCCGCAAATAATCATAGGGAAGT
Organism: Iris macrosiphon; assembly: GCA_036927795.1. Taxonomy (NCBI): domain Eukaryota; kingdom Viridiplantae; phylum Streptophyta; class Magnoliopsida; order Asparagales; family Iridaceae; genus Iris; species Iris macrosiphon. The sequence goes on from JAYESA010000006.1 coordinate 142,047,532, forward strand.
AGGAAATAATAGTTTTAAGAACATAAAACACAAAGAAAACAAAATCATTCACAAGTACAAAATGTGCTTGCCTTGGCACTAGAAAATCACTAAGCTAGACTTCTACTCATTTTCCAGGATGGATCCAGAAACCATAATACTAGCCTCAAGGTTGCTCCTAACTCTTTCTCTAAGAATAAGAGATGAAGAAGAAGAATAGCCGTGGAGAAGGAAAAGAATAAGAGAGAGAGAGAGAGATTAAATAGGAAGGAAGAGAGATTGAATGATTTGGAGCCATTAGATGGCTGGCAAGTCATCAATCCTAACCCCCAACCAATCATATCCCTCCAAAGAAATCCAATTGTCCAATGGGTGTCAGCAAGCTGACTCGGCTTAGCAGCATGTAGACAGTATACTGGATAGTATACTGTTCAATATGTTGTTTGCAGGGTATCATGTCTAAGCATAGGTCCTAATATGAGTCTAGGGCAATGTCTAAGGCCTATCTAAGGGTCTATGATAGTCTCCCATATAAATCGAAATTCAAATAAATTATATAAGTGACTTAATCAAATTTAGACATGTCGATTACCTTAAGGACGATCTGTCCGTACGACCCTTGAATTGTTACAGAAAATCAATAACCATGATACATGGATACAATATCGGATACGAATACTGTAACGTCCCGTCCCACCCAGCTCAGCGAGATGATTCAAATGGCGCAGCGATGTTCGAACTTGGCTTATGCAGTGGCTTGCTCGAAGTCCTGCTTGGCCGAGGCAAGTCCTCGTTCGGGTAGGTGACTTCGGTGAATTCGTCTCTGCCTAGCCTTCATACTTAATAAAAAAATGGATGTTACTTACTAGTTCGCTAGGCCATAACTTGATGCATGCTAATAAAAGAGACAAAACCACATAGCTAAGAGAATAATTCCATCTTATATCACATCGTATAGAACATGGAAAGAAATAACTTGCTGCTAGAGATAGTATTTTCATATGTATTTTATTCTGTGTAAATTAGATTTGCTTATGTCGCCATAGTATAAACTTTTGCATGGTTGCAATGCTTGTCACGTAGATTATGTCACGGTTTGGAGTATTTCGTAGATCATGGTTCATCCAGTTAAATAGGGAGATTATCAAGTAGTCGTTCCGAGTCAGAGATAAACAAAACATTGCTACTTTTCAGAAAGACTATAATTAGTCATTTCTGTGTTCAGAGATAGAAACATAAAAAGGGACCGTTGGGTCGCCAAGATAATTCCCGGACCAGGAGCTACATAAAGATGGAAAGTTTGAGATAAGAATGGCTCGGATAGCATAGTAAAGATTGGAGAAGAGACTTGTATGATCGCGGACAACTTGTGCACAAGGTTTACGTTCCTCGAACGAATCCCGAGGAATTGGGATCATGTCGGCCTAGAAAGAACATGGTATTAGGGGACCTTCGGTCGTGTGGCGTGACTACCTCCCCCCCCCGAAGGGTGCATTGCAATACCGGGATATTTCGGGATCCCGTGTAGTTCACGCCTACACTTGGTTGCTCGTCTTACTAGAAGTTCAAGATGGCTTGTGGTACCAATGGCGACCCCCTTATATAGATTAAGTCGGCTAGCTAGCGGCAATCCGCATACAGGTCGTTAGTTGAACAAGATAATGGATGCAAGGCACATCACAAGTTTATTGAGCCTAACACATATTATGTCGAGACACGTTCTTGACACTTTGAGTTTATATCTTTTGATTCATTATGTATATTGAATATCATCGATATATCTTTGGACAGAAAATGACGAATAGTAAGTAGGGGTAAGGTGAACTCGGTTACTTGTTACGTTACACTTATGTATGCTTGTGACACAAGTACTTTATATTTGCTATATGCCATGAAACAGATTCTAAGGCAAGATTAGAAAGACAACATAATAATTTGGTGCACTCACATAATGGACGTGTTGGTTTTGTTTAGTGGATGAGAGGCCTCCCCACCAGTACATTTCTATGTACTGATACCCTACCAAATTGCGTGTAGGTTGCGGAGAATAACTCGTTTGGTGCGGAGTTCGCTTGGACGTGCTGAGGCACTGGAGCGTGTTTTGGCGTCTTGGAGGCATTGGCGGCCGGACCTTGAAGATCATGTATACGGAACATAATGTATGGAACATCATCTATTGTATTATTCTCTAAGTTGTAAGTCTTGTGGCACGATCCATATTAAGAGAGAGAGCACTTGAGCGATTGTAATCTTGGCCTAGTGTCGTTGTACTTATACTTCACATCAATAAAGAGTTATATTTTCCTTTATACTTGTGTTTATTCAACTTTTCTGCTTGGGAACTTTCTGTGTGACTTTGTCACTTAGCATTTCGAACGGTCGTTTGGTATTTGCCTTGTGCGAGCACAAACTTAGGCTCGCACGGCATCACGTCCAGCGAGGACATTCGGTTTTGCGGAAACGGGACGTGACAAATACTAACAATACGAACACACAATATCGTATCGGTACTGGATACATAATAGATACAAAGATACAGGAACTGAATAAAATATCTATAGAACTACGAAAGACTGGAACGGGGAGTGATAGTCATCGCGGTAACCATTAATCTCACAATACCACTTTCCTTGTTTCATAATTTATTAGTATTTTTAATTATGATTTTTCAATAATGAATGCTACAAGGTTGGAGAGTATCAAAAGTTGTGGTCATGCTAGTATCAGACCTGATAATGCAAGACTGGCATACCAGCGGTGTGTCGCTGGCATATCGTCGGCATGCTTCAAATCGGCGAATTCGTCAAGTAGCTTTTGGAGCAAAAAATTGGTGCTCACAAAAGCATGCTACTTGCCGGAATTTGGCACAAATTTGATTTATTTTCAATAGGATTAGAGCCTTGAATTTATATGGAATGTCAAGATTGAATAAATAGGGGTTTCTTAGTCTATATAGGGAGGCTAAAAGGGCGCTTGTTCTATAATACTCATCGAGGATTCAAGGAGACATTCCACCAATTTAACGAAGAGAACCGTACTCGTTCGTAAGGCTCTCGCACTTCAAGACAACAGGAGAAAGAAGGTTTCGTACGAAAAATCTACTTCGTTCAGGGAGTCGTCACATGATGGTGAACGATCGATCTCATTGTAACCTTCTTACCTTCTTTGTGAGATTTGTGAGGGGTTGAATCGTGGAATAAATAATCTTACATATATTGTAATATATCTTTGATTTCTGTGAAATAGAGGAGGGATTTTGATTTGTCCTGTTGACAAAGTCAAAACAATTACTGTGTTCTTTTTTTTGTTATCTTCCAACAGAGTTTTGGTGTTGACAATGTTTAGATCCCTACATATTTAGCTTCTATCTACATCTTTTTTAATATGTTGCCGCAAAAACGAGGTCCAACAATTGATAGGTGCATGTCTCTACCGGCAATTTGGCAAATGTTCGGAACGAATACAAGTTTTACGATGTAGTCCAAGTTCGATGAGTTTTAAACTTAGCCAACCTGAATGTTGTTTTGACAAAACTAAAATAAATTGAAATCAACTGCATGCAATATTTTCAGAGTGTCGAGTCCTTTGATTTTTTTCAAAATTTACTACTCTCATTTTGACTTCGTTTGCCAGTAGCTGATTCATTCTTTGTGCCAATAGAATTTGATCTTTTATTATAATGAGTGATTGGTTTTTTATTAAGTTGGGAATTGGTTCCTAACTAAATTAAAATGAATAATCAACTTAATTATGATTATCATTACAAGTGGCAATAGGTGCTTGTGCACTTGTTATTAGCCTGAACTTGTAAAAGAAGTCAAGTATTTATATAAGTGAAAAAGGAAGGGAAAAAATCTGGTAGCAAATTGCTGGAAAAAAAAAAAAAAAAAGGGTTTATGGTATGAACTGAAATTTAGCCAAGAAAATAAAATAGTTTATCTCAAAGGACGAAGGTTCCCACAATTCCATAAACTAATCCTTAATCGTCCATACTAAGGTCATAACAGTACCAGAAGGCCTGCAGGAGGGAAACATATATAACAAGTAAAGCATATTTCATGTGCGAAAAAAAGAGTAGTGCAAGCAAAAGAAGGAACCTTGCTCTTTACCACCTCCAAGAGGTGATCTCCACATAGAGGCATTATCATGGTATTCTTAAACCCAACCAAAACGAATAACCCCTACCTGAGCTCTACTACCATCAGAAGTTCCTACATTATATATATAAACTCCAACCACATTCCTCATATTCACTACTACACTCAAAACCAACAACATACATACATACCTCTACCTCTAGAGCACTTTGCAAACTTGTATTAGGAAGGAAGATTAATTCTCGATCACATATGGATCCGATTAGATCATCGCTTGCACCTCGCTCCTACGAGGACTTCGTCCCCCCTTCCGATTGGATTCGAGAGGAAGGATTCGACATGCTACTCATGGAGCTACCAGGCATGCATTCTAGCTCTTCTTCTCTTAATCTCCTTTCCTCAAGTTTTGGGCTCAAAGTTGTGTAGTCTATGCACTTGCAGATTGAGGAGTCATCTAAGTCTACTTTTGTATATATTCATTCTTGACTAAAAAGGAACACTTGTGCATATATATCTATGTTGTCGACGCAAACGATAACACTATATTGTATATAAGGAGGTTGATACCTGTGCATATATATGAATGCAGGATTCAGAAAGGAGCACCTGAAGGTCCAGCTCGACAACTTGGGCAACCTCCGAATCTTCGGCGAACGGCCCCTGGACGGAAACAGGCACCGGCGCTTCCGAAAGGAGTTCCGCCTCCCCGACAACTGCAACACGAGTGAGATCCGTGCCAAGTTCGAGGACGGAATCCTCACCGTCACCATACCGAAACCAACCACCACCCATGCCGAACCAGTCATCCCTACACCGGCCACCGCAAAGCCACCACCTGCTCGAGCTGAATCACCGGCCACCGCAAAGGCACCACCTAGAGACGAACCAACTCTCCCTGCACCACAACCTAGACATGAACCAACCACCCCCGCATCATCGCTGCCACCACCTAGAGACGCACCAACTTTCTCTGCACCGCTGCCACCACCACTACCTAAAGACGAACCAACTTTCGTGACACCGCCACCACCAACTAAGACCACTACTCCAGAGCCTCAGGTAATGCCGAAGCATCCGAGCGAGCCCACTACAGAAAATGACGGTGGGAAAGTTGAAGAAGTTAAAGAGGAGACTATGGAGGCTATGAGAGAGGAGAAGGCCAATTATGAAGCTGGGGGTCTTGCAGTTGGGATGAAGAGGAAGAGGAAGCAGTTGCTGGTGGTGAACATTGTTGTGGCTGCTCTACTGTTGGTGGGGGTTGGATTGTATGTGGCCTACAAATTCAAGAAGGCAGCAGAGGCTGGGACTTCACAAGGATTACTACACTATGAGCTCTAGTTTCCTGATCTATGCAAAAGGAAACCAAATATTTGTAATTTGTAAATGAATACAATGGACTAAATAAGATGGGGAACAAAAGACTTGTACTACTTGAAAAAACAAATAATAGTCTCTTATTTCTTACTTACTTGAGTAGAGCAAACAATCGCCTCTTACTATATTTCTTTCTTCACGGACATTTTATGTTAACTATTTCTATATTTTATAATTATTATAGTAACCATCTCTATTTTGAAACTTACACGAACTACTCCTATGTTTTATATTTGCTATAAAAAATTATAACACTAACTATCCTTATCTCAAAAATAAAAATATAACAGAGACATAGTCCGTATAATTATTTTCAAATTAGAGGTGATTCACATACCCATAAAACATAGGAAGATTAATATATTTATTTTTTCAATATATATATATATATATATAGTCTAACGGTTAAGACCGATGCATCTGGACGGGGAGGTCTTGAGATCGAGACCCTCCGGCGCCATTGGAGGAATTAAATGATGGAACGGTGGATGGGTGCAGTGCAAGCGTGTAGAGCAGTGCGGTGCGGTCCGGTCGGTGCGCGAATACGATGCGGGTGCAGGTGCGGTATTGGTGGATATGGTGCAGCGCGACGTGGTACGACTACGGCTGCGAGAGGCCTTCGGACCGGATGGAGCCTTCGGGCTAGGTTGGTGGTGCCCTCGGGCCGGGAGGTAAACCTTCGGGCTGGGTGGAACCTTCGGGATGTAAACCTTCGGAATGGATTGGTTGTAAGTCTCTGCGCTGAGTTGTAACCTCTCGAATGGAACTGAATAAATTTTACATTCTTCAAAAATATATATATATATATATGAAGCGGATCCGAAACCCAGCTTCTGGAGGCCTGCGGGAGCCCCGTCGATCTCAATCGTTGGATCGCGGGGGGGCCATGCGAGCCCCCCGATCCGATGGTGCAGGGGGGGGCAGAGCTTCGACGGGAATCCGAAAACGGATCTTTTAATTCGCTTCTATATATATATATATATATATAGAGAGAGAGAGAGAGAGAGAGAGAGAAAGAGTAAACGTGATATGAGCCATAGTGTTCATATTGCTACATGAATCATGCACATGTGGACCAATAGAAATAGCCTCATACATCCTATATGCACCTGTTTATCCATATATATATATATATATATATATATATATATATATATATATAGGGAAAACGGGGTATGAGCCATAGGTTCATACTATTATATGAGCCATCCTACGTGGCTTTTATGTGGCCCAATAAAAATGAAGTGACATGGAAAAGAAAATTTATATAGATAGATATAAAAGGTTTGATAAATAATAATGAGCAAAATCTTTTGCCTAGGAACTTACCAAATCTTTGTCTTGGAATAATACATAATCTTTCAATTACTGTTCACCAGTTGGTCAATCTTAATTTTTAGTCATAACGGTCAAAGCCGACGCTGAAGCAGTTGGAACACATAATGGTTGCCATGATTGAGACAAATAAAGATTAGATTTTCATTCAACCCGTTTGATCTTTTCTCCAATGTAAATTGACTCATGATATATAGTGGCAACTGTTTGTTTCATTTTATTTCCGTACTACGTAATATATTCATGTTAATTTCTACTTACATCTACTTTGAAATAATAGTCAAATGAATGCATGCCTTGATTTTTTTTATATTATAAAATACAATCCACTCTGACTCCGAGTATCTCACATATAAAAAAAAATGTTCGCTTCCTTCGCACCAAACTTTGACGGCTACATTAGATCATTGCAAGCTGTGATATTGTTGGGCCACCGAACACAAGACCAAAGTTTGCATTCCAAGTAATCACTGCGTTCCTGGGAAAGTAGGGCGAAGTGCATGAACAGTCAATAGTGAAGTATGGATTCAAGGAGACCATATATTAGGAAGAGACAATTTCCGTAATTAGCATCACCCAACAGTTAACTCTATATCGATTGCTATGGCTCCAATGGTCCAGGGAAAGTTCAGGGAGAGCAGTATCCCCATTCAAGAACTGCATAACTTGTCGCATGCTCGGCCTAGCTGCTGGCATCAGATGTGAGCATAACAACCCGAGCTTCAAAACCATCTTCATCTCGGACTCCGGATAGTCATCTCCCAATAGCCGGTCCGTCGTCGCGAGCACCGTCCCCTTCTTCCAGTTGTCCAGCACCCAATCCACCAACATCACCCGCTCCGCGGGCGCTTCGGTCTCCAGTGGCCTCCTCCCGCATGCCACCTCTAGAAGAAACGCCCCAAAGGCGAACACGTCGGTCGCGGTGGTTGCCCTGCCTTTGCTTCCCAACTCCGGTGCGATGTAGCCGATCGTCCCAACGACATGCGTGGTCTGGGGATCGGTTCCGTGATCGTACAACTTTGCTAGACCGAAGTCTCCGAGCCTGGCGTTCATTTCGCTGTCCAGCAGAATGTTGCTGGACTTGATGTCGCGGTGGACGACAACCTGCTCCCAGCCTTCGTGCAGATACAAAAGACCCGACGCTACACCTTTGATGATTTGGAACCTCTGGTTCCAGTCGAGAATATTAGGCACGGTCCGGTCGTACAAGAATTTGTTGAGGCTACCGTTGGGCATGAAATCGTAGACCAGGAGGAGCTCGCCTCTGCGGCGGCAGTAGCCCAAGAGATGGACGATGTTCCGGTGCCGCAGCTGGCCTATGCTCAAGATTTCAGCTACGAACTCCTTCATCCCTTGTTCCGATTCGTGGGAGACTCTCTTTACTGCTATTTCGGTGTTGGAAGCCGACAGGACCCCCCGGTAGACTCTACCAAAGCCTCCTGCCCCGAGTAGCTCTTTCTCCTTGAAGCCTTTGGTTGCTTGGAAGAGATCCTTATACGAGAACCGATGAGGCCCGTACTCTAGCTCCCAATCTTCAAGTAATTCGGCGTATTTGAATCGACGACTCACAACAAACGCTATAGAAGAAATGACCAGTAGCAGAAGGGAACACTGAACAATTGGCAACAGTATTGTCAGCGATGCACCTTTCTTCGCGTCGTCGTCGAGAGGAAGTCGAGGAAGCTTTGCGTCGTCGAGAGGTTCGGCTTTTCCATTCACCGCGAAGCTCCACCCGAGAATGCAGTGAGAAGTCAGAGCATTACCGGTAGCAGAAGAGAAGCCGACATACACATAATCGAGCACCACGCTCGAGACGTCGACGGTATAGGAGAGGAGAGGCCCGTACTCTAGCTCCCAATCTTCAAGTTCCAAGGCAAAGATTTGGTAAGTTCCTAGGCAAAAGATTTTGCTCATTATTATTTATTAAATCTTTTATATCTATCTATATAAATTTTCTTTTCCATGTCACTTCATTTTTATTGGGCCACATAAAAGCCACGTAGGATGGCTCATATAATAGTATGAGCCTATGGCTCATACCCCATTTTTTCATATATATATATATATATATATATATATATATATATATAAAAGAGCAGAAAATAGTCCTATAATTCTTACCACTACAGGCCAAATGCCAATCGAGGTCAATTATTGAAATGAACAGGAAGTCGACATACGTTCTCGTCATCAATTACATTTCACATTTTAGTCAAAAGGCTCGGCTGCAGATACATGGTTTCAGATGGTCCGCGTTTAGCAGCTAAAGACATCAATATACGTGTGAAACACAAATTTACATCACTAGGAAAAATCACATAAAATGTTGGTAATTAAATAAACACTTCGTAGGCCATGCTCTTGGAACTTACACTTCGGTGGGGCTAATTTCTTATTTCTTCATTGGATGTGTCAACTGTCTGTAGACCCCAGCCTTCTCTGTTGTAAATTTGAATACCCAGGTCAGGCATCCAAGAGGAGATCCCAGCCAAATCAATCATCAGAGATCATGGTGTGTATTGGATCGATCCGAGCCATTCCGTGGCCCGAGTTAACCAGATTTGACCGGGTTCGATCCGGGCCGAGTTCAATCCAAGAGGAGAGACAGGCCGGACGGACCTGATCGGATTGAGACCCGACCCAGCCAGGTCCCGTGATTCGGTCTGAGGTGTACCGGACCGAACCGGTTGGCTCGATTTTTTTTTGATTTTTTTTAAAACATTTAGCAAAATAACAAAAATACTCTTAAAACGTTCAAAAAACAACCACTAAAATGGGAGTAATTGGTAAAAATATCCCCCAACGGATATATCAAAAAAAAAAAAAATAATCAGCCGAACCTGGCTGACCTGGACTTGAACCTAGCCGGTCCGGACCGACCGGGCCGACCGAATTGGACCCAGCCCGAACAAGGTCGAGACCGGACCGGACGAGGCCGAGCTTGCGGGTCGGATCCTCCGACCCAGTCCGAACCCATAGGGAAGAATGGGCCGGAGCGGGCCGGTCCGTTGACCGGGTCCGAACTGGGCCGGACCGAATTCCGGACCGCCCGTCCTTTTACACACCTTGAACCAGAGGAAGGATGGGATGAAGGAGATCCCAGTTATTGAATTCATAGTAAAGCGTTATATTATATGCATCAGTACAATCATAACATCAACATAGCCTCAAAGCAATAGAGAAGTACCACTATTGACTTTGATTTATCAACATGAGCAAAGATCTCATTACCGCCTCCTTTGTTCCGTTTTCTTTCCCCATCTAAGGAATGGCTGCGGCGTCTGCCTCCCCATTGGCAGAGGAAGAAATTAGGGATAGGGTTGAGGTTAGTCCGAAAATAGCACAATACTGAGTAAAAAACACATGATGAACCCCGTAGGCCTAAAAGCAGATCATGGGGATGGAGAAGAAGAAGCTCAGATATTAGGCTTCGTTTTGTTATAATGTCACATTGTGGAGATGATCCCCATACTCTCTCCATCTTCCACAAAGAAAACAGGCCCCGAGTTCAAATCATCCTAGCCTTAAAGCAACATCAGAAGAAGAGAATGCTCAGATTCCATTACCACCTCTCACCATTATCGGAGGAAGAGAAGGCTGAGAGGAAATTTGGGTATTATAGTGAAAATTAACCCCCCTTAAAAACTCAGATTCAGTCTATAGAACAATCATCACCCGCTTCACTCGCTTTGAAAGGCAGCAACAATCCCAAAACCAGGACTTACAAATTAACAAAGAAAGATTGGAAGAAGAGGCTCAGACTCGGCTTGATCCATCATCACTCTCACAATATGCCTCAGCATTCTCTTTATTTTCCCCTCTAACGAATGGCTGCAACATGGAGCTCCCTCGCCATCTGAAGGAGGATATCTCATCTAAATCATTATCGCCATTTTGTTTCCCTCCTAGACGAAGGATGAGATTAAAAAGAGGGAATACAGATTAGATTGAAAGTAAAGCAACATAAGTAGTACCATCGTCTTAGATGTCTTATCCTCAGAGCGGTAGAGAGCAATTATCATCATCATATACTAGAAGCAATAGATTGAAGCAGCAGCCAGGACTCCGAGTGACACTTGGAAGATGAAGATATCCATGCTCTACAACTCCTCCGTCCTAATGAATATGGCTGCAACGAACAGTGTTCTAAAAATCGGTCTAGACGGCACCTAGACGCTAGGCGGCCGGCCTATGCGCCCCTAGACGGCGCTTAGACATTTGAAAAAAATAAAATAAATTAACTTATTAGACCAGAGTTCGGTGGTGGCGGCGGCGGCAGCGGCAACAGTTTGATTGGTGGTGATGGTGGCATAGCTGCAGCTGGTGGTGGTGGTGTTGGTGGCGACGGTAATGGCGATGGCGGTAGTAGCGACGTAGGGAGGGGAGGAGCCGGGAGAGGAGAAAGTGGGAGAGGAGAAGGGGAGGAGTCGTGACAAGGAGAAGGAAAAGGAAAGTCTCGAACCCAAACCTCCCCATCCGTGACTCTTTATTATCCTACTGCCGAATGGAAAAAAAAAAAATTAACTTACCTTGTCGGAGTTCGGTAGTGCCTTGCCGGAGTTCGGTGGTGGCGGCGGTGGCTCCGGTGGTGGTGGTTGTAGTAGCGACTAAGGGAGGAGAGGAGCCGGGAGAGGAGCGAGGGAGGGAGGAGTCGTGAGAAGAAGGAGAAGGAAGTCTCGAACCCAGACCTCCCCAACCGTGGCCCTTCATTATCCTACTGACCAATGGAACAAGATTTGTTATTGTTTAAGTTTAACACACACACACACACACACACATACATACATATATATATATATATATATATATATATATATATATATGAGATATTGCATCAAGAGTTATTGTAATAATTATTGTACCAAACAATCTCAGCTATACATTTTTTTAAATATGAGGTTTTAAAGCATGCTGACGTGGCACATACTTTATGGAATGATTTATAACCACATTATTGAAATAAATGTGTTGTTGAAATTGTTTTGTGTAATAATTGTTGTAATAATTTAGTACAATATCTCACCCCATATATATATATATATATATATATATATATATATATATAATTACAAAAAATTAGTTCGGCTTGGGCGGCCTAGACGTTGGGCGCCCATTAGCACAACAGATAAAGAAGAAAAGAGGAAGAAGAGGATCAGATTTGCCTTTGATCCATCGTATATGGAAATCCAATCCCGTTTTCTCCTTCCTTTCAATAAAAGGGTGCAGCGGAACAGCCTCACCATCAGAAGATGAAACAAGTCAAGGTGGTATCTGAGAAACGCCTCTTTTTATCACCATTCTCTCTCTCTCTCTCTCTCTCTCTCTCTCTCTCTCTCTCACGCATCACGCACACACACACGGGATTATTATTCTAGGTGACAGGGGATAGAAAGAAAAATTGTCATTACCTAAGCTGTTGGGTGCCACTTCAAGTCTTATGTGCAGTGCACCAAATCGGACTAAATATACATGTGGCTATTAGAGGAAAGACACCACAATATTTCCTTGTATCCCCTGGCGACCTAATCCGATATAAAACGCAGAGAGAAACACACGCTGACAGGCGCATGCACACAAAGGAAATAAAAGTCAGATGTTTATGCTCACCTTTAATCCATCAAATTTTCCACTTCACCACTTCTTCCTTGTAACAAATGGCTGCAGAGTTGTCACCATCAAAAAAAGAGTAGGCAGATAAGTTGAGATTGGTCATAGATTAGGGTTTGCTTAACCCCTTTAGAGAGAGACGACTGTCTGAAGGTGAAAGAGGAAAACTCATCAACTGGGAAAGATGAATTGGTGGCAACCTCTCCATGGCATCCAACTGCACTTCTTATATGTGACTACTGTCAATCATAGTCACAAATTTGACATTTGGGAATAATTCGGAGAAATAAAAAAGTTCGGATTTCTGCAAAATTCCAGATGTATCCGAACACTATATATAACATTATATACAATTGCATTGAAAATCACATCTTTATAATAATTATCAAAAGATACGTGATGACTACCAATCTTTTTCAGGAAACATATTCCACCATCATACCATTAATTAAAAATGTAAGGAAATAAGCAATTCGTCAAAATGTCCTATCAAAATGAATATTAGAACCAATTTTATAAATATTATGCTTAAGATTTTTAAAATCAAAATAACTTGTGTTTAAGCACCAATCTTGGGCATTTGTTCAGAACAGGAAGAAAATGGAAAAGTAGCTTGAAAAATTAGCGAAAGAGAGAGAGAGAGAGATCCAAACAACGCCAAGGACAATAGATGGAGTTCATACTGTTGCAATCCAATAAGATAATCCTTTTCCCCATGAGATGGTTACACCAACATCATCTACAATCAATCTCTTAAAAAACCACACGCAAACCAATTGAAGCATGGCTTCATAATAACTAATCCCTCCCAAACAATCCATACTTTCCATACTAAAAATTAAAACAAAATCTCAATCATGTTCTATGATAATATATTAAAGACATAAAGCTCAATGTGAGCGTATAAACAAAGTAATCTCTTAGTTTACTATTAAAATTAACACTAATTAAAAAATAAATGTGTGATATTAATACATTGTTAAATATAGAATCAACTTACCATTGAAATAATCAGCAAAGTGCTTCACGAAAAGGAAGTTGGGGTTTCATGGAGCAGGCAAATTTTAGAGATACTGGTAAGTTTTGGCAGGTAAGTACTTTAGCCAAAATCATAATAATGTGGAAAAGTTCATGATTTTTAGTATCAAATTAGCAAAAAGAAAGAACAGAGGAAGAGGCTCAGATTCGGCGTTGATCCACCATTGTTCATAATCTGGAGAAGGAACCCCCATTATCTTCATTTGCCCCTTTCACAAACAGCTGCAACGGAGCTACCTCGCCATTGGATAGAGAAAATCCAGCCAAATAATCAATATCATTTTTTATTTATTTTATAATTAATTTTTTGACAGAAGATGGGTAGAGATCCCATATAAATTGCATTCATAGTAAAACAATAATATTATAGTCAGTAGTACAATTATCGTAGTCGTATCCTTTTAAGTAGAAAGAAGTAGCAGCAGAGGCTCTCTTCCACTGTGATAAAAGAATGGCTGCACCGGCTGCCTCGCCATTGGCGTTGGGAGAAAATAGGATTAGGATTGGGGCTTACTAAGCCTGAAGTGGCACAATGCTGAATTCAAAAACATCACCATCACCATAGCCTAAAAGTAGCACATGGAGATAGGGTGCCACAATGAGGTGACGATCATCCCAATACATTCCATCTCCTTCCTCCAAACAAATGGCTGCAAGCTGCCTTGCCTTTGGCAAAGGGGCAAAGAATAGACATAGAATTAGGGTTTACTCATGATCATCATGAGAGAAAAGAAGCAGATGCAGCCTTGACAAGCAATCCCAAGCCCAGCCGAAGTCCAAAGAGTGATTAGTTCGCCAGCTGATAAAATCTTCGGTACCGGAGGAATGAAGGAGAAGAGAAGCACAAAAAGCTTCCAGTGCTGCTATTGAAAAGAAAAAAACAGATGCAGCAAATATAAGGATATGGGTTTTGTTAAGCGTTACAGAGCACATGCCTTCTCTTAATATAGCTGAATGGAAGAAGAGAATTCCAACAGCCCGCCATAAAAATTCCAACAGCCAACCGATGTCACCAGATTTCATGACCACCCCTCCTCTACTCCTCTCTCTCTTTCTACTGCTAGCTAATGGCTGCAGCAGTTGGCTGCCTCGCCATTATTGGAGGAAGAGAAGGCAGAGTATAAATTAGGCAATTAAGTGAACACCGGGCAAAGTACAACGCATTGAAAATTAGCCACCACCACACTGTCATCATCATTGGGAAAAGTTCATGATATTTAGTTGCAAATTAACAAGAAGAGGCTCAGATTCGGCTCCAATCCATCATCACTGACAATGTGAAGATGGAACCCCCATTCTCTTCATCACTCCTGACGAATGGCTGCAACCGAGCTGCCTCGCCATCATGAGGAAATCCCAACCAAACCTCATCATCAAAATTTCCCTACATTGCATTAGCAGTAAAGTAACATAATATAGTCAGTAGTACCATTACCATCTTCATAGCCTCGTAGAAGTAGAGATGAAGAATAAGAAACAGAAGCAGTTTGCAGTAGCAGCAGAGCAGCAGTAGCAGCAATATATACTAGAAACAGAAGCAGTTTGCAGTAACAGCAACAGCAGCAATATATACTGCTCTCTTCCCATTGCTAAAAGAACGGCTGCAGTGGCTGCCTCGCCAATAGCAGAGTAAGAATTAGGGTTTAGGTTTGGGGCTACTCGGTCTAAAGTAGCACGATGTTGAGTTGAAATCGTCATCGTCATCACCATAGCCTAAAAGCAGCACATGGAGATCATGATACCCATGCCCTCCGTCCCCTTCCTCCTGATGAATGGCTGCATCGGAGCTGTCTCGCCATTGGTAAAGGAAAAAAGAATAGGCGGACAATTAGGGTTTACTCATCATCATCAACACTCGAGATAAAGGAAGAGTAGAGCAACACCATCACTAACAACAACAACAACAAATAAGCAGAAGCAGCCATGTTAAGCAATCCCAAACCCATCCTAATATTCATCTTTCATCCGTCACCTTATTTAATAGCACATCTCCTTTGCTCCGCTATCTCTTCCCCCTCGCCATCATAAAAGGGAAGAGGCAAACAAGAAGGTTCCAGTTTAGCCAACACCACCACCACTATCATGGGGGAAAATTCATGATATTTAGTTGAAAATTAGCCAAGAACAAAAGACGAGAGGCTCAGATTCGGCCTAGGTACATCAGCGCTCACAATGCGGTGATGGAACCCCCATCCTTTTCGTCCATATCCTCCTAACAAACAGCTGCAGCATAGCTGCCTCGCCATCCGAAGGGAGAGACCTTTGCCTACAAGTCCCTTAAATTTTGCTTATGTTCTAAAAAAGTCCCCAAAATCTTGTTCCGAGTACTGGTTAGGGGAAGGGGAAGGGGAAGGGGAAGAGGAAGAATGAAGAGTGAGAAGAAACCATCACCAGAAGCAGAAGAAGAGGAACATATCCCTTTTTGATCCATCATCATCATCACGAGCGATCGATCCCAGATTACCACCCACCCTCTGCCAACAAATGGCTGAAGTGTCCATGTGCCACACCATTATCAGAGGAAGAGATTGGGTATTATAAGTTAGGCAATTAAAGTGAACATAGGCAAAGTTCAAGACATTAAAAACTAGCCACCACCATTGCCGTCATCATAGGGAAAATTTTCATGATATTTTTCTACAAATTAGACACCACCACCATAATCATCGAGATGAAAAGTTCAGGGTGTTAAG
Organism: Iris macrosiphon; assembly: GCA_036927795.1. Taxonomy (NCBI): domain Eukaryota; kingdom Viridiplantae; phylum Streptophyta; class Magnoliopsida; order Asparagales; family Iridaceae; genus Iris; species Iris macrosiphon. The sequence goes on from JAYESA010000006.1 coordinate 142,063,655, forward strand.
AAAGAAAGAAAGAAAGAAAGAAAGAAAGAAAGAAGAGGCTCAGTTGTTGTTGTTGTTGTTGTTGATAAAGGATGGGATTAATGAGATCCCCAACAAACTGAATTCATAATGAAGCATCAATCTATATTCAGTAGTACCACCATCATCATCATCATCATTATAGAATCAGAGAAGAGGTTCCGAAGATTTAATTTTTTTCATCACCAAGAGCAAAGATCTAACTACCACCTCCTCTGTTGTCTTTTCTCTATCTCGCCATTGGTAAAGGGGGAGAAGGCAGCGGTTACTTGGACTAAAACAGCATAATCTGGAAGGGAAGGCGGAAATACACACACACACACTCAATTTTAGAAATCCACATTGGAGATAGCTTAGCTACCATCACCAACACCATGGTCATATGGAGAAGTTCATGATATTAAGTTGCAAGAGGGCTCAGATTTGACTTAGATCCATCATCATCATGGACAATGTGGTTAATGGAACCCCCATTCTCTTCATCACTCCTGACAGATAGCTGCAACCGAGCTACCTCGCCATCATCAGGAGGAAATCCTAGCCAAATCATCATCACCATTAATGTCACCATTAATTTCCCCACATTGCATTAGCAGTAAAGCAATATATTATACTCAGTAGTACCATTACCATCTTTATAGCGCCTCTGAAACAGCAACAGTAGCAGCAACAGCAGCAATATATACTGCTCTCTTTTGCTAAAAGGATGGCTGCAGTGGCTGTCTCGCCATTCGCGGAGGAAGAATTAGGGTTAAGGTTTGGGGCTACTCGGTCTAAAGTAGCACGATGTTGAGTTGAAATCATCATCGCCATCACCATAGTCTAAAAGCACATGCTCTCCGTCTCCTTCCTCCTAATGAATGGCTGCATCGGAGCTGCCTCGCCATTGTTAAAGGAGGAAAGAATAGACGGACAATTAGGGTTTACACACCATCATCAACACAACAAAGAAAGGAAGAGTAGAGCAGCAACAGCAACAGCAACAACAACAACAACAACAACAAATAAGCAGAAGCAGCCATGATAAGAGCATCTCCAACCCTATTATTGTCTTGTAAAGTGTTCTGATTCCCATGTGGCATGAGGCATGAGCGATCGATCCCCCATTGCCACCACCCTCTGCCAACGAATGGCTGCAGTGTCCGTGCGCCATGCCATGGAAGAGATGGGGGAGTATTAAGTTAGGCAATAAAGTGAACATAGGACAGTTGAAGGCAATAAAAATTGAGTCCATTTTTGTTCACCAACCAAATTTGTGTGGATGTTCACTATCCCACCACAACCATTGTCATCATCATAGGAAAAAATGCATGACATTTAGCTGCAAATTAGACACCACCACCATCATCATCAATATGAAAAGTGTCAGGTTCTTTAGTAGCAAATCACCGAAGAAAGAAAGAAAGAAAGAAAGAAGAGGCTCAAATGAGGCTTCGACCCATCATCATTTACGATATGGAGAAGTTATCCCATTCTCTTCATCCCCATTCTCACAAATGGCTGCAACAGAACTGCCACGCCATCGGAAGGAGGAATAGACGGAGAAGAAATTTGGGGGATAGGGTTTACTCATCATCATCACCTCTTCCTGTAATATATCCACAATGTAATCCCATTCCCTTTATCCCTCCTCCTGACAAACGGTTTCAACCTGTTATATTAAGCATGAGACGAGACGAGACGAGGCGAGGCGATGAAGATGGCGCCTCGCTTAAGCGAGCTTAAGCGTCGTCTAAGCGCTTAGTTAGCACTTACCTATTTTTATCTACCTACATATAAAATACTCTATATACACCTAAATTTTAATATATTTTCCATACAATCATATTAGTATATGCATGAATAATAATACCAATTATCAATCAAACAAAGACACAATATAAATACTATAATCAAAACACAAAGTCATCAAAATACCATGGTCAAGTGATTTTTTTTCGTTTTTTTAAAACTTGGTGCTTTTTCCAGTGCCAAGCGGTAGGCGAGACGCTATTAAGCGCTTGGGACGAGATTTCCCTAAGCAAGGCGTCCAGGTCTCCAAAACCGCTTTAGCGTCGCTTAAGAGCCACTTAAGCAAGCTTTTTAAAACATAGGTTTCAACGGATCTGCCTCGCCATCAGTAGGAGGAAATCCAAGTCAAACCATCATCACCATTTTATTTAGGATCTGCGTGGATTGAAGGGAGAAATTCCACGTCCAAACTTTCAAATTGGATATGTCACGGCTTAAACTCTAAGCTGATATAAAATCCAGGATCTAAAAGCTAATTAACCATATATATATATATATATATATATATATATATATATATAGAGAGAGAGAGAGAGAGAGAGAGAGAGAATAAGTAACAAGCCCAAACTAGGCCTTAGCTACCAACGCCACAACCATCGCCATATGGAGAAGATCATGATATTAAGTTGCAAGAGGGCTCAGATTCGATTTGGATCCATCATCGTCACTGACAATGTGGTTGATAGAACCCCATTCTCTTAATCACTCCTCCTGACAAATGGCTGCAACAGAGCTGCCTCGCCATCAGACGGAGGAAATCCCAGCCAAATCATCATCACCACTAATTTTCCCACATTGCATTAGCAGTAAAGCAATATATTATAGTCAGTAGTATCATTACCATCTTCATAGCCTCAAAGAAGCAGAGATGAAGAAGAAGAAGAATAAGAAACAGCAGCAGTAGCAGTAGCAGTAGCAGCAAGGTGGGAAGTGTGTTTTTTGGGTGCAATTTCTATATAAAAACTCTGCCAACTAGGACAGAAATTTCCTTAAAGTACAATGCCAAGTAGGATAGAAACTCAATTTAGAAATCCCCATTGGAGAGAGCCTTAGCTACCACCACCAACACCAACACCATATGGAAGAGTTCATATATTAAGTTGCAAGAGGGCTCAGATTCGACTTGGATCCATCATCGTCATTGACAATGTGGTTGATGGAACCCCCATTCTCTTCATCACTACTCCTGACAAATGGCTGCAACCGAGCTGCCTCGCCATCAGGAGGAGGAAATCATAGCAAAATCATCATCACCACTAATTTCCCCACATTGCATTAGCAGTAAAACAATATACCATAGTCAGTAGTACCATTACCATCTTCATAACCTCAAAGAAGTAGAGATGAACAAGAACAAGAAACAGCAGCAGTGGCAGCAATATATACTGCGAAGTTGGTCTAAGGCGCCAGATTAAGGTTCTGGTCCGAAAGGGCGTGCATTCAAATCCCCCTGTCATCAGCTTCATCATAGAATCAGAGAGGAGGCTCAGAAGATTTACTTTGTTTAATCACCATGAGCAAAGATCTCACTAGCACTTATCCTCTGCTATCCTTCCTCTACCTCACAGTTGGCAAAGGGAGAGAAGGCAGTTGCGGGTGAAATTATTCAGTGGGACTGGCTCACCACATGGTGAATGGTGAGCCCGCCCAATGGTATATATCTCTACTAATATAATGTGGCTTGGAAACGACTCAAAATTGAGAAGTTCATGATATTAAGAGCATCTCCAACCCTATTGTGACTTTGGAAAAAAGTTTTTGCCACAGGAATGACAAATTTATTTAAAAATCCTTCTCCAATGCCATTGTGAAGTAAATTCATGATATTTAGCTTCAAATTAGACACCAACACCATCATCATCAATATGAAAAGTTCAGGGTCTTTAGTAGCAAACCACCGAAGAAAGAAAGAAAGAAAGAAAGAGGCTCAGGTGATGCTTCGATCCATCATCATTCACAACATGGAGATGTAACCCCATTCTCTTCATCCCCTTTCTCACAAATGGCTGCAATGAAAATGCCTCGCCATTGGAAGGAATAGGCAGAAAAGAAATCTGGGGTTGGGGTTTACTCATCATCATCGCATCTTCCAGTAATATATGCACAATGTAATCTCATTCTCTTCATCCCTCCTCCCGACAAGGCTGCAACGGAGCTGCCTCGCCATTAGTAGGAGGAAATCCCAGCCCAGCCAAACCAATATCACCATGAACTAGCACAATGTTGAATTAGCACAATTTGTGGAGACGACGACGATTGTGATGATCCCCATGCCCTCTATCTCCTTCCTCCCAAACGAATGGCTGCAACGGAGCTGCCTCGCCATTGGGGAAGAATAGACAAGAGAATTAGAATTAGGGTTTACTCATGATCAACACTCCAGGGAAAGAAGCAGCAGAGAGAACTGGGCTCAGATTTGGTGAAGATGAATGAAGGACATATTATATATATATATATATATATATATATATATATATATACGAATCTCTCTCTCTCCCTCTCTCTCTCTCTCTTTTGGTGATGGAAGTACACAGTAAGAGAGAGAGAGGAGCTGAACCAGCCAAACCATCATCACCATTTTATTCAGTAAACTTTCCACCTTGGTAAAAGAATGGCTGCAGTGGCTACCTCGACATTCGTAGAGAAAGAAATTAGGGTTGGTTTGGGAAATTTAGTCCATTTTTGTTCACCCACCAAAACTTGTGTGGCTGTTCACCATTCCACCACCACCATTGTCATCATCCTAGGGAACAATTCATGATATTTAGCTGCAAATTAGACACCACCATCATCATCAAGATGAAAAGCTTAGGGTCTTTAGTAGCAAATCAACAAAGAAAGGAAGAAAGAAGAAAGAGGCTCAGATGAGGCTTCAATTCATCATCTTTCACAATAAGGAGATGTAATCCCATTCTTCATCCCCTTTCTCACAAATGGCTGCAACGGAACTGCCTCGCCAAAGGAAGGAATAGGCTGAGAAGAAATTTGGGGGTTGGGATTTTGTTGAAATTAGTTGATTATTTTATTGATTGTCTCATTGGCATTATAAAGCCTTACAATCATTGATACAATGATCTCAATCATTATGACAATAATCTCATAATGGAATATCCTGTGACATATTCTGGCATCCCAAATATGTCCTCGGGATATTCCCATGTGCTTATACTATACTTAAATATGACACCCAACATACCATATCAACAGGTTTACTCATCATCATCGCCTCTTCCAGTAATATATCCACAATGTAATCCCACTCTTCATTCCTCCTCCCGACAAATGGCTGCAACAGAGCTACCTCGCCATCAGTAGGAGGAGGAAATTCCAGCCCAGCCAAACCATCATCACCATGAACTAGCACAATCAGTGGAGACGACGACGATGGTGATGATCCCCATGCCCTCTATCTACTTCCTCCCAAAGGAGTGGCTGCAGCAGAGCTGCCTCGCCATTGGAGTAGAATGGGGAAGAATAGACTAAGAGTTAGAATTAGGGTTTATTCATCATCAACACTCCAGAGAAGGAAGAGAAACAGCAACAGCGATAAGAGGCTCAGATTTGGTGAAGATGAATGAAGAACATGATGGTTATATATATCAATAATGCTAAGTTTACTACCAAATGCTTACAACCTTCTTACAACCCTCTCAACCCCCCTGCTAGGTGGGCCACTCCCGGCCCCACCTCTCCCCAAATGAACAATCGCCACGTAGCGTTTCGGCCACGTGGCGACCACCCGGACAGCCACCGGGTCCCACCTCTCCCCCCCCTCCAATGAGCGGCCGCCACGTGGGCGCCACATGGCTTCCACGTGGCGGTTGTAAGAAGGTTGTAGTCATAGCATAGCCCTATATATATACAACAATGCTAAATTTACAACCAAATGCCTACAACCCTCTCTCCCCGTTGCTATATATTATATATGGGTCCCAGCCCCCTCTACCCCAATGGAGGTGCCACGTGGCGGTTGTAACCCTCTTAGTTGTAAGGGGGTTGTAGGCATAGCAAAGCCCATATATATATTGCCAAGTTCTAAAAATTAAGAACTCATGAGTTACTCTAGGATTTTTGATATACAGTTCGACTACAGAAACTCAAACTCAAATAATAACCAAATCTCTCTCTCTCTCTCTCTCTCTCTCTCTCTCTCTCCTTTGTAATCATTTTTGAAATAAGGGAGGTCCGTGTAATAATAACCATTAAACATAGGGAAGATTTAGTGTAAATAACCCTTTTTCCAAACTCACAATAGGGTTGGAGATGCTCTGAGAGAGAAGAGCTGGACCTTCTTCTTCCTTTTTTCTGAGTTGTGTTGCTCCTGGAACCGGAAATTACTAGGGGCGGCCCACAAATTGATAGGGGCTGCCTCCAAATGAATGGCTGCAACGGAGCTGCCTGGCCATTAGAATTTGGGGATCTGAAGGGTCGGTGGAAGAAACCCACAAATTATGAAACCCTCGTATATTTTATTTTATTTTATTTGGCTAAATTTCAACTTGATACTCTCAACTATTCTTCAATCCATCATCATTTACGATATGGAGGCCCAGATGAGGCTTCGATCCATCATCATTCACGATATGGAGAATTTATCCCATTCTCTCCGTCCCCTTTTGATAGACCCCTTTCCCTGTCGACTGGGATTTGGGGGTGATCTGACAATGTGTGACATGATTAATGGCAGAAACAGAGGTACAGGGAAGAAGAACTAGGGTTTATTCATCTCGGAATAGCTTTGTCTACAATGAGGAGAAGAGAAGGAAGAAGAAGAACTAACAAGAAGCTAAGTACACTAACAAGCTAAGTACAAATTCATTCATACCTCTTTACAATTCCTTTCCCCTATTTATAACTGCTACTAACTGTTTATTCTTGAATCTGACAGTTGGATGGCAGTTGGTACAGTTGGCTCTCTTGTGCTGACGAGGCAAGGTGGCAGTTGGTACAGTTGGCTCCTTGGCAGTTGGTTCAGTTGGATCTGTTACTTCTAATACCTGTCCCTGATACTTGTATGTCCTCCTGTGTCCTCCTGGTGTCATCCCTGACCCCGTGTCCTCTCAGGACACACATAAGGAAGGCATGTATCAAATAGTCCCCCCTCAATTAGACCTTGCCTCAAGGTCGAAATAGGGAAAACGTCTCACAAAGTCCTCATATGCAATCCACTGAGCCTCCTCCTTGGTGTATTCCTTCCATTGCACCAACAACTCTAGTAGCTGTTACGTAATATATAGGTGGTCCCTGGATCCCAGACCATCCTCAGTTTAGACATCACCCTGTGTGCATCTGGTTCATCAAGGAATGGGGTAGCAGTTGCATGCTCACCTGAACTCTCTCCGGCCCAGTTTCCCACAAGATCGATACTGAAGTCTGGAGCTGGAGCTCTGCAGCAAAAGAGAAGAGAACTAGGAGTAGCTGAGCTTGGACTCTGGTAGTGGCATATCTGAGCTTGAACTCTGACACTCTGGCTAATTGCAGCTTCAAGGGAGACAACCTCAAATACACTGACACATCCTTCCTTCTTCAATGTCATGTGGATAAAGGAAGGACGAATTTTGATTCCTGGATCCCATATCATCCAAAAAATCAAACCACGTTTCCAGGTAGCAGGGACAATGTTCTTAGCAGCCCACTTCTTTGTAGTTGGGTTAAAGAAATTCTCACCCCAAGGCCTCTTCATCATCTTACCTTCATCAACTCTAAATTTTGAAGCATACATCTTGATGGAGTTGATCAAGGTGAATGCCCAACCATGCAATCCTTCAATGCACTGATCTGACTTGCTCACCAGGGCATTTTGCAGGTCCCTGACTACAATTTCTCTAGTTTTTGACTCCAAGATAAACTCAGCTGCAATAGCACTTGGTAACATATTAAGAGCATCTGTGCAAGCATCAGAATTATTTGCCACAGCCATCATTTTTACCTCTCCATCTACTTCTCCACTTTGGATTTTGTCTAAGCACCCATCTTGATGATCACCAGTATCACCAACTAGGTGTTCATTCTGAGAAGTTTCTTGCATAGAAGCATCCATAAAGTTGCAGGCAGAATCCATCAACTGCATGTTCACAGTACTTGATAAACCTGTCATATTTTCATCTCCATCTTCTCCAGGTTGGTTAGCTTGCCCGGTAATAAGATTGGTAGGCATTCTGGAAGTAGTGATGGGGTTGTAATTTGGCATTGTTGGATTGCCAATTCCCATAGTTTGTGGAGTGTAGGGATTGTATGGTGCAAAGGGGGATGCTCGGTCAAACTGGGAAGTAGCAATACTAAATTGGCAGTAAGATGAAGTTGTTCCAAGGAAATTCGACACTTGAGGTTGTGGCAAGGGTTGTGTCATGTGAGTTTGCAGATTTGATGAGTACAAACTAGAGTTCCTCTCATAATTTTGGGAAATTGGAGGTAACATGGGGTTATGCACTCCATGGGAATTCATTCCAATGTACATGGGGCTCTGCACATACTGATTTGAGGGAATGAATGTAGCTACACCAGTTGAACTTGACCCAAACGGTGCTGGATTTGAGTAATCTGTGGTACCTATGGGTACAGTACTTGATGTGGGGTATGCAGGAACACTCATCTGTGCACTTCCTACAGGTGATGGTGCCGAGACTTCCATCTGTGCAGGGTTTAGGGAATTCAAATGGCCCAAAGGTGCAGCTATTGGGTTAGTGTATGCAGGAGTTCCTACATAAGTATAACCTGTATGCTGCTGAGCTGATGGATTCTCAAATGAAGCGTGTCCAGTGGTTACATTCCCAAATGAGGAAGTTAATGGAGAAAAATTCATCCCAACTGATACTGGCTCCTGTGCTACTCCTGGTTGGTGGTTAGGTTGCTGGGTTAACACAGGTCCTTGAGTGAAGCTTGGGTGTCCTTGATTTTGTTGGTGGTCGTAATCAAAACTCTGGAGTGGGTATTGATATTGATAAGGGTTCTGAACAAGTGGTTCAGATCTTGAGTAATAATAAGGGTTTTGATAATGAAGTTCTTGATGTGTTCCTGGATTGGTACTCAAAGGTGAAACATAATGGGATTGGTAAGAGTTTGAGACAGTATGTGGTATTGGAGAGCTCATGCCATGAACATTTGACAAGTTCATTTGGCTAGGGTTTTGAACACGGATAGGTTTGGGATTGACCCCTGTCAATGGAGAACCCATGCCAATAACATTTGGAAGATTCATGGAACTAGGGTTTTGATTAACCCAAGAATTTGGAAGAGAAACATTCCTAGATTGCTGAGACTCTCTTTCTTTCCTTTCCCTAACCAATTGCTCCAAGAATATATCATATCTGTCATTGAGTTGATGAATTTTACCTTCCCAAGATTGGAAAGGGGTCTCTTCCGCCACGATTGGTGGCTGGGGTGGTGGTTCCGGTGGAACTTCTTGCCGAGATCCATGGTAGCTTGAGCTCGGATCTCCATGTGCTCCAAGAACGGCGTCGAACGGCTGTGTTGGCTGTTCCGGAGAAGCTCTGTGTCGAGGACCATGGCCGTCATGGCTGCTCGAGGCTTGCCATCCACCGGCTTCAAGAACCATCAAACACTCCTCCTCGGTGGCGCTCCGGCGATCCTCCGGTGATCCCCGTCGGAAGCTCCGGCTCCTTTCTTGACTGGTTTCAAGAACCGGCGAGTAGCTCTGATACCAATTGATAGACCCCTTTCCCTGTCGACTGGGATTTGGGGGTGATCTGACAATGTGTGACATGATTAATGGCAGAAACAGAGGTACAGGGAAGAAGAACTAGGGTTTATTCATCACGGAATAGCTTTGTCTACAATGAGGAGAAGAGAAGGAAGAAGAAGAACTAACAAGAAGCTAAGTACACTAACAAGCTAAGTACAAATTCATTCATACCTCTTTACAATTCCTTTCCCCTATTTATAACTGCTACTAACTGTTTATTCTTGAATCTGACAGTTGGATGGCAGTTGGTACAGTTGGCTCTCTTGTGCTGACGAGGCAAGGTGGCAGTTGGTACAGTTGGCTCCTTGGCAGTTGGTTCAGTTGGATCTGTTACTTCTAATACCTGTCCCTGATACTTGTATGTCCTCCTGTGTCCTCCTGGTGTCATCCCTGACCCCGTGTCCTCTCAGGACACACATAAGGAAGGCATGTATCACCTTTCTCATCACAAATGGCTGCAACGGAACTGCCTCGCCATCGGAAGGAGGAACAGGCGGAGAAGAAATTTGGGGGTTAGGGTTTACTCACCATCATCGCCCAATGCTATCCCATTCTCTTCATCCCTCCTCCTGACAAATGGCTGCAACGGAGCTGCCTCACCATCAGTAGGAGGAGACGACTGCGATGGTGATGATCCCCATTACCTCAATCTCCTTCCTCCCAAACGAATGGCTGCAACGAAGCTGCCTCGCCATTGGTGTAGAATAGAAGGAGAATTAGAATTAGGGTTTACACATCATCATCATCGTCATCAACAACACCTCCAGAGAAAGGAAAAGTAAGGTTTTTGATAAGGGCACTACAAAGTTTACTTAGGGCTAGTCCAGGATTGGGGTAGCCCATTAATGAATAAAATTTACTCATACTAGCCCAAAAGTTTACTCATACTAGTCCAAGATTTGGACTCGCCTCCGCCTCCTCCCCCGTCATCCACCGCCGCCCCCGCCTCCTCCCCCGCCTCCCGCCGCCTCATTCCCCTCCCCCTCGACTACCTCGGCACCCTCGGCGTCTGCCGCTTCTCCCTCCCCTCCTTCCTCCCCCGCTACCACCAGATCCTCCACTCCAGCGTCGTGAAGGACTGTCAAAATTTTGACAGTCCTAACTTATTTCAACAAACCATATCTGATCCTTTTACTAACTGAATACTGCATAGTCACATAGACATTGGTCAGATGACATGAATAATAGCACAATGATAAAGAAAAATAACAACACACATGAAACCAAAAAAGAAAAAAAAAATGGAAGGACTGTCAAAATTTTGACAGTCCTTCAAATTGGTAGGACTGTCAAAATTTTGACAGTCCTAAAAAATTTGGAAGGACTGTCAAAATTTTGACAGTCCTAAAAATGGATAGAACTGTCAAAATTTTGACAGTCCTGATTATAAAAAAAATCAGAAGTGGGCAGCCCCGAGTAATGTTTGGGAGTGGCAAACTTGTAATTATCCATGGTAAATATTTGGGCCAGCCCCGAGTAAATTTGGTAGTGCCCTTATCAACAGCCAAAAGTAACAACAACAGCGAGAAGAGGGTCAGATTTTGTGAAAATTATTTTCAAAATAAGAGAAGTCCGTATAATAACCAGAAAAGTTAGTGTAAATATATTAGTCGTTGCACCTTCGAACCGTATCTACCTAGTCGCTTTGCAAGATAATTTGGCTATGATCAACTGTACATGGAAAGTACTACTCCGTGCTTAGCCAATTCTGGAGGTTTAATTGATGGCATCCGGGAATGGAAATATTTTATCTTGGGTTGCACGGGAGCTACTTTTACTCTACCTGCACCCAAACCTCATTTACGCCTATTGCATTCCTTAGCCCAGTTTTATTGTTCCATAAACCAATTTTACTGGGACTTTGATATGCGGGATAGTTTTCGAAACCCGACGGAAGTAGTCAATCCGGAGTCAATAAGACCTTCTTTAGTCGAAGAGGAGGATGACGCACCACTGGATGAGATATTTGAAGCTTTTCCACATGTACAACCAAATGCACCCTCCCCTGCCATAGTGGTGCAAAAATCTCGAAAGAATAAGGTTAAGTCCCCTATTGAGGACCGGCCTGCCAAGAAGAGGGCTACTGTCGCGAAGCCTAGGAAGTCAAAATCGAAGATTTCTGCTCCTTCAAGAAGGAGTTTGATTGACGAACTGATTAGTTTGCCAAAGCGGCCTGGAGTTCGTCTCTTCTCCAGTGGTGCAAAGAATTAGCACTTTCGTTCCTTCCCCTACAGGAATAAGTATCGCTCATGTTGCTGCAACAGTCAATTTTACGGATCCTATCATTGATGTTGCGGCTCAATTTATCACACCGATTGCACTTATACCTCCCTCTTCACTAATGGATCTAAAGGATCAACCTGCTCAGGAAAGCCCTGATTTTACCTTCTCGGTTGAAGTTGGTGAGCAGATCGAGTCACAATCTGACATTGTGCTACAGCCCCCGAAGATATGCCTGGTCATGATATTCAGGCTCAGCCTCAATCTTCTATAGTTACAACTGGGCTTGAAGATGCTATAGAGCAGATTGATATTGAAACTATAGTTTCAGAAGCAAGCATGACTTTGAGTGATTATGATTATTTGCTCATTCATGCCTACTCGTCTGAGGTAGAGGCTTCGTTGACAGGCCTGAGAAATTCCTTGGAGGGGCAGACTCCTGAAGACGAATATGTACCACCTGGTGCTGGTACGTGTCTCTCAATTCTTTCTATACCACAAGTTCTTGCATTGAATGCTTCATTGTCACGAATTCATGCAATGATAACTCCGGCTAGTACATGCCACGGTGTCACTTCTTTCCTTAGCTCGACGTACATATATCATAATTATAATATATTATTTATTGATCATATTGTTTGCTTGATTTTTCTTTTTAGGTGATGAGATTATGGTAGGAGTTGCTCCGGAGAGGGCTAAAGAGATAGTTGTTTCACAGGCTGAAACAACTTCAGTTGCTGATATCATAGTTCCGGCTGTGAATATCGCATTAATGCCACCAGTAGATTTAACTGCTCTTGTGGTAGAATTGACCAGTATTGCTGAAATGGCTTCCACTATTAGCCCGAGAGAACGAGCAGCGGATTCTTCATCTTTTGTCCCCAATGTCGAGGCTACAACTGTCATGACAACTGTCTTCGTGCACCATGGTCGAGGATTAGCAGAAATTGTCGCGACTCCAAGTTCAAGCACTCGTTTCAATGCTTTAGTAGAAGCTTATACATCTGCTTTCTACGCAACATTAAAGTAGTTAATAAATCTGGTGCTCGAGAAAGGTTTATCCTTTGGGGATGTGAAGGATGTTTAGCTTGTCCATGATTCAACTTATCAAAAATTTCAAGGATGAAGCTAGGGCTGTTGCTCTTGAATAAATCTTGATAGGCCTTGAGCAGCCTATTAATAAATATCTACAGCTTAATAGTGGATGTCACGCCCCAAACACCCGCAAGCTCAATAGTCCTCGCTGAACGTGAATCACCACGTTGCAGCTCTCCCGCGGGACAATCTTCTCTTCGGAACGTGATATCGTACGAGCCTGGAGTTGCGCTCGTACAAGGCGATGTTGTTAAACACCAAAGTTATCATTGAAACAACCAAGTTGCAGCGAAAGTCAAGTATTGTGTACCAAGCACACATCAGAGTAATACGCAGCGAAGCATCTCGATAGGGTCCAAATGAAATGCTCCGAAGGCAATGCCACGAAGGCGATACCACGAAGACGATGAAATACTCTTGCTCTTTCTCTAGCCCACAAAGGTACTTACAGTTCATACATCATGTCTCGTATATCCAAGCAGCACCACTACGCCTGCGCACCTGAAATATAGCCCACAAATGTGGGTCAGTACACAGCCGTACTGGTGAGCGGGGTAACCTACTCGTCTAAGCCGACACTAAGTAAATAGTGAATGCAAACAGTTATATGATGATCTTTCTAGTTGAATCCTAGATTCATTTCATGGCATATTAATGACATGTTAAGGAAAGCTGTAAAGCAGTTTACGCATGCAAGCATTCAACTCAAACCAAACGACAAGCAATATATATCCAACCCAAAGGAAACTAGCATGCAACCCGTCATACTCAAGCCATCGTTTGCACGATAACATCGAACCATCAACCAAACCTCAATATCCTTCCTCAACCAAAGTTTATATTCCAATCTCAAGTGCACACTCTTGCCGAGGCAAGGTGGTCGCGCCTACACGAAGCCAAACCAACAAAAGAAAAGCAAACCAACTCCTAACTATATGAAGTCACTGGCAAAGCCATAGAGGACATTGATCGGACCAAGATCAATAGGACAGTCCTACCCGATCCAGGGCTGGGCAGCTACTCCCTCCTGGTGGTATCGGACTACCAGCACCGCGCCCAAGACGTGATGCCTAATGTTTCCTCCATGGTAGAACGGTCCCGGTGCCCCGGTGCCTTATCCCGTTCCAGGAAACCAAATCCTATGCCACACAGGTTGTCCGTGACATGCAGACACCAAGTAGGTATGACGAGAGGATCGAACATTCTCGCCCCACCAAGCGATCCTAGACTCGTTCAACCGATATCCAACCAAAGCATCAATAACCATTCTTCCAACATATTCAACCAAGGATTCCAAAACCAAACCTCAACATATAGCCCAAGGCACCAAACTATCAAGTTATTCCATAGGCACAATGCCTCTTCTCAACACAGTGTTTCAAATTGGGTGCAACACCCCAACTCGAGACAAACCCATGGCACAATGCCCCAACCGTGGCACAATACCGTTTTCGTGGCACAATGCCCCAACAGTGACACAACGCCCTCGCCGATGCAGTTGTTCGGTTTCGAACCGCAATTGCTCGCTTTGCAAGACAAAGCGCCCAAGTGATACTCGTGCACGAATGCACGCTCGCTCGCCCGAATTCTCGATATTTCCAATGCCTCAATGTATCATTCCAACCGTCCAAGCATAATCCCAATTATTCAACCGACTGCCTCAAATGTAATAATCCAACTTTAGCTCCAACTATCCAACGCGTAAATCATTTTAAGCCACAATTCCTATCCAACCAAGCGACGTACACTCTATGCACGCCTCAGTGTAGTGAATCCCAAGTTCCAGTCCGAGTATTCAAGCCTTTACGTATTTTCCATATTATTAGGCATGAAGGAGTAGAGGAGAAGGGAAAGAGCCTACTCACAATGTTTGATCCCGCTAGGCATCTTGTCATGACGATACGGCCAATCCCTTGAACCCGTGGTCCGATGCAAGCGCGATCTACTCAACTGGTATGACCGTGCGAGCAGGCTGTGCTCTCCAAATCATTCGACCGATCGGACTAAGAAAGACGGCATTATCGCTCCCATCTAGCTATCTCAGTACTGTTCTGAACGAATACCTGATTTCCATCGAACTCGCTAGCCATCTGCACATGAAACCAACTCAATCAATCCTTCTTCCCAAAATCCAATAATTCAAATGTAACCAGCATTTGTTTTATTCAATCCGACTCAGCGTATCGTACCGTGCGGTTGCGGGGCATTACATAATATACCACTTAGAATCAGGTTCGTCCACGAACCGTGCTGGTACCCATTCCTATCACATGCCGTAATCCAATTCCATGGATCTGCTCTATGCAACTCACATATTCACGATTTCTGACTCCGCCTCTCGTTCTGTTGAACGCTCGTACAAATTTCATAAATTCCCACATCCTTCTTGCAGCTCAATACGAATTCCTCATATCGCTTAGTTTTGGATCGTACATATATTTAAGGCGTCCCTAAAATACATGTATTTCAACTGAGCCTTGCGATAGCAAATTTGAACAAGTTACAAGGGTATCTTTATGTTCGAGGCATCCATTTGCTTTACTCCCAATCGAACCAGATCACGATTTCTATTCCAACATATTCGATTGAGCACTATTCTCAAATATGATGATTTCCCACCGACTCAATCAGTTCGGGTTCCAACTCAATCCATCCAACTATTTCTGAAATCGCACTAGCAACATCTCCAAATATATCTCATGCACCGAACGATCATCTCAACTGATACTACCCAAGCTAGGCGACTTACCCAAATATCAAATTTTTGCTTAGATCAGCTCAGTCCAACACCTTTTCCTGCCATCTCAATACCTCACTGGGTGAACATCTATATCGAGGTTCGTGTGATCCACGAAGATCTCGCCTCCACGCCAAAGGGATAGTGTCGCCACGATTTCAACGTGGACACACTCGCCACAATTTTTAGGTTGCGCATGGAATAGTTCTTTGCGCTACTTCCACTACCTCAAAGCATAGGATATCACCTTTGCCTTCTGAACGAGCACGCTTCCCAGACTAAGTTCTGAGACATCTTGTAAATCTGAGGCACGTCTGTCCCTTCCAGTATTCGCAAGGATTTGATCTGAATGAACCGCTGCTTTAACTTCACGAGCTAGTTTCATAGTCGTCAATTCATATAAATGTTATTTCCTTCCAGGGCATGATGAGTCAGAGGCGATGCCATCGATAAAAATCTGCGACTCTGAATCTCATCAGTTGACTAGGCTACTTCCACCATCGCTCCGATCTTCCGGCTGCATCTTCAACTGAAGACTATCCCAAGGGTCTCTCAAATCCAACACTCAGTACTCGCATCCGCCCTCAATGCATTCCCAAATACACTGCCTCAAGGGTCGTTCTATGGGTCTACCATATTCCTCTCCGACCTGACGGTCAAGTCGCTAGGGTCAGCTGTCCCGAAGCTATGCTCGATAATTGTAAGTCATCACGATGGACAGTTACTATGAACCATGCTATACCTCATCTGCAAATCCGAATCAAAATCCAACAATTCCATCCGAGTGAACTTCCGAATTCGAGAACCGCGCTCGTTGAAACCGTCTTCCATCAATCCGTCGTTCTGTCCTGAATCCATCAAATTTCCGAATTTGCCATGTTTGTCTTCTTGCACTACCAATTGCAATGATTCTCAAAACTCAAGGCTTGCTCAAATTCTTATCCGTTTGCCGCGTCCCACAATGCACGTCCAACTTACTCACACAGCACAATGATTTGTTCCGACGTTGCTCCCACATTTAGCTATCTTTAACAGTCTGTCCGCCACAATTTTTGCCTTTAGTTGTTGCCACAATCCGTCCACGTCTTTCGAAGAATCCGTCTACCATCGTTGCACCATCTTGCCCAAAATTCTACTTCCACTAAACCTGAGTCGACTTCTCGAGCAGCAATATCCAAAATCTTTCAAGTTTGTGTGAATCCATCGCATTGTCCCTCCAAACCAAATCGTGTTTTATTACTCAACCATCAGCTCAAATGTGTTGCTCAAAATTGTAGTCCGTGCTCGCTATCCTTTAATTAACCCATCGCTTCGCTCAAGCGTCTCCCAACTGTTCGTTCCGATCTCGTCCATCTCTTAAGTCCAACGATACTTCCATTTGCACCAGTCCGTTCTTGAGTTCTCAAGTCTAATGTATCGAAGAATACCCGAGTCAAATTCTATTGCACTATATACCACTTGGAAATATAGTTTCCCTCGTGCTTACTCTGCGTCAACCAGCACCTATCCCAAACCGACTATTCCGAGGTGATCCCTTCGAATCACAACTCAATAATCGCTTGCTTTATTTTTTATTCTTTCCAACTCAACCGACGTGCACTAACCAACTTGTATTCCCGTTACCCGAGTCCATTCAGGAAATTCCTATAAATGTCCAACCAAAATATTTTCAATGCCTTGCTCAATATGTGGTATCCCATATACCACTCCGAATCAAGTCGCTACTCGCATTACGATTTCTTTGCAGAAATCCAAAATCCGTTCGAACCATCCCTTATGCGTGATCCTGCCATTCATAACTTAAGTCTGACTCAAAACTCAGGCAATGCCTGAATTATCCAAATCTTTCCATCAATCTCGTGATGCAACTCGCGCTATATCCCGTTCTCAATACTTCCAACAAATTCTCAACCGTCTGATACTTTCGCAACACGAGCAATCATGCAACGATTATCTTCCAAGTAGTCCAACCCAATACCCAATGGTTCCACATATTTGTTATACGAGCAACTCGTTTCTGGTATTCCCAAGCCAAAATCAAACATGCTCAACCAACGCGCCACAGCCAAAATTCCAACTTCTATCAAACACAATCGCTACACGAGCAACTCGTGCAAAGATCCATTCTCATCGAATGTTTCTACTCATAACATGCTGCATTTCCAAATCTCGTATGCCAACCAACTGATCCACTGATGCAATCAGAACTCCCCGAACGACAAGCCAAGCCAACCCAACGAAAGCCCACAACTTGTTGCACAAATGCAACAACGCCACCCAACTTGCTTCACGAATGCAACAACGCCTAACGAGGCTAAGCGATCTAACAAAAACCAACCAAGGCAACGCAAACAAGAATAACATGCAGCCACAACCAGCAATATATAGACTTATTGCATGAAACGTCCAATGCGGCACCGAGTAGAGTCAAGAGCTAAACGACACGCGGAAGCTATTTAGAGTTTGTGATGAAACGAAGGACCAAGTTCGAGAAAATGAACCAGGCGCTCTGATACCAATCTGTCATGCCCCAAACTCCCGCAAGCTCAATAGTCCCCGTTGAACGTGAATTACCACGTTGCAGCTCTCCCGCGGGACAATCGTTCTCTTCGGGACGTGATGCCGTACGAGCCTGGAGTTGCGCTCATACAAGGCGATGTTGTTAAACACCAAAGTTATCATTGAAACAACCAAGTTTCAGCGAAAGTCAAGTATTGTGTACCAAGCACACATCAGAGTAATACGCAACGAAGCATCTCGATAGGGTCCAAATGAAATGCTCCGAAGGCAATGCCACGAAGGCGATGCCACGAAGGCGATGAAATATTCTTGCTCTTTCTCTAGCCCACAAAGGTACTTACAGTTCATACATCATGTCTCGTATATCCAAGCAGTGCCATTACGCCTGCGTACCTGAAATATTGCCAACAAACATGGGTCAGTACACAGCCGTACTAGTGAGCGGGGAAACCCACTCGTCTAAGCCGACACTAAGTAAATAGTGAATGCAAACAGTTATATGGTGATCTTTCTAGCTGAATCCTAGATTCATTTCATGGCATATGAATGACATATTAAGGAAAGCTGTAAAGCAGTTTACGCATGCAAGCATTCAACTCAAACTAAACGACAAGCAATATATATCCAACCCGAAGGAAACTAGCATGCAACCCGTCCTACTCAAGCCATCGTTTGCACGA
Organism: Iris macrosiphon; assembly: GCA_036927795.1. NCBI lineage: Eukaryota > Viridiplantae > Streptophyta > Magnoliopsida > Asparagales > Iridaceae > Iris > Iris macrosiphon. The sequence continues at coordinate 142,082,418 of JAYESA010000006.1, forward strand.
TAACATCGAACCATCAACCAAACCTCAATATCCTTCCTCAACCAAAGTTTATATTCCAATCTCAAGTGCACACTCTTGCCGAGGCAAGGTGGTCGCGCCTACGCGAAGCCAAACCAACAAAAGAAAAGCAAACCAACTCCTAACTATCTGAAGTCACTGGCAAAGCCATAAAGGACATTGATCAGACCAAGATTAATAGGGCAGTCCTACCCGATCCAGGGCTGGGCAGCTACTTCCTCCTGGTGGTATCGGACTACCAGCACCGTGCCCAAGACGTGATGTCCAATGTTTCCTCCATGGTAGAACGGTCCCGGTGTCCCGGTGCCTCATCCCGTTCCAGGAAATCAAACCCTGTGCCACACAGGTTGTCCGTGACATGCAGACACCAAGTAGGTATGACGAGAGGATCGAACATTCTCGCCCCACCAAGCGATCCTAGACTCGTTCAACCGATATCCAACCAAAGCATCCATAACCATTCTTCCAACATATCCAACCAAGGATTCCAAAACCAAACCTCAACATATAGCCCAAGGCACCAAACTATCAAGTTATTCCATAGGCACAATGCCTCTTCTCAATACAGTATTTCAAATTGGGTGCAACACCCCAACTCGAGACAAATCCATGGCACAATGCCCCAACCGTGGCACAATGCTGCTTTCGTGGCACAATGCCCCAACAGTGGCACAACGCCCTCGCCGATGCAGTTATTCGGTTTCGAACCGCAACTGCTCACTTTGCAAGACAAAGCACCCAAGTGATACTCGTGCATGAATGCACGCTCGCTCGCCTGAATTCTCGATATTTCTAATGCCTCAATGTATCATTCCAACCATCCAAGCATAATCCTAATTATTCAACCGACTGCCTCAAATGTAATAATCCAACTCTAGCTCCAACTATCCAACGTGTAAATTATTTCAAGCCACAATTCCTATCCAACCAAGCGACGTACACTCTATGCACGCCTCAGTGTAGTGATTCCCAAGTTCCAGTCTGAGTGTTCAAGCCTTTACATGTTTTCCATATTATTAGGCATAAAAGAGTAGAGGAGAAGGGAAAGAGCCCACTCACAATGTTTGATCCTGTTAGGCATCCTGTCCTGCCGATACGTCCAATCCCTTGAACCCGTGGTCCGATGCAAGCGCGATCTACTCAACTGGTATGACCGTACGAGCAGGTCGTGCTCTCCAAATCATCCGACCGATCGGACTAAGGAAGACGACATTATCGCTCCCATCTAGCTATCTCAGTACTGTTCTGACCGAACACCTGATTTCTATCGAACTCGCTAGCCATCTGCACATGAAACCAACTCAATCAATCCTTCTTCCCAAAATCCAACAATTCAAATATAACCAGCATTTGTTTTATTCAATCCGACTCAGCGTAATGCACCGTGCGGTTGCGGGGCGTTATAGTAGAGACATCTCGGCTCTAGTTCAGACTGAATACGAGTCAATTACTACTGAGTTCATGGAACTTCAGACCACCTTCTACGAGCATATGAAGATCTATGCTCAGAAGACTGTCCGAATAAATGCTTCTACGAAAGAAGTGACTTCTTCTCTGTCTTTTCATTATTCTATCCACAATGAACATAATGATAGGGCGATACAACTCAAGACTCAGATTCAAGAACTCGAAGCCCATCTCAAGCAAGCGAGAGAGGAGTTGAAGGTGACTGCGGAGCAACGTCGGGATAAGCTGGTACATTATGACCTAGCAAGAGAACAACTTTTAGAGCTTGAGCATAACAAAAATGAGCTTGGCCATGCTCGAAATAAGATGATAGAGTCATATGGTTCTATGGCTGTAACACCCCGTTCCGCTCAAGCGGACTGCCATCTCAAACGGCAATCGTGCAGCTGTCCCGACCCGCTTTGCCTCAAAGGAGAAGCAAAGGATATCCAGACTTGTCCCTACGGGAATCCGGCTTGGACTTTCAGAGGCTCGCTCAGACGTATCGCTCTACCGAGGCGAATCATCGCTAAGGTGGGTGGCTACGGTGAACTTGTCTTTGCTTAGCCAGCACACATAAAATCTGAAATATTCATGCTAGTCGCTAGGTGAATCACCCCCTGCATGCTAATAAATCCAACGCACCTAGCTAAGGGAATAATCCCAACTTGTATTGCTTGCTAGAACATGGAAATAAAATACTGCTTATATATGTTCAGACCCTCGCATGCTAAGTCCCTAACGGTTTCATCTCTCGGCTTACCTTCGGGTCCGAGCAATCGTGTTTACTTGTGTCCCTTAGAAACGCATGCTTGTCTGCTGATGAATGTCTAACGTTATTATATTGTGCAATGTTTAAGCAATCCTGAACGCATGAATGGAACGTAGATACAATATAAATAAATCATGCTACTACTTGTCTTGTATACTCACGTAGCCTCCGGGCGATAATCACGTAGCCTACGGGCGCACGTAGCCTACGGGCGATATTCACGTAGCCTACGGGCGATAGTCACGTAGCCTACGGGCGCACGTAGCCTACGGGTGATAATCACGTAGCCTTCGGGCGAATAAATGTTATTGTTCGATCACGGACAACTTGTGCACAAGGTATAGTTCCTGCGGGCGGCTGCTGGGGCACTGGCACCGTTCTGGCTCCGGACGGAACTAACGTTTAGTCTCACGTACTAGGACAGGGTGGTATGTGGCGCCTAATGTTCTTGCACGTAGCAAACCATCTTTGTCACAGACTAGTGTCCATTATGGCATACGCCAGTGATCACCTTGTACTTAACTTGTTGCATGCTTGCTTGTAAACGAAAGATAAACCATTCATCCTCGCTTAGCGGCTATCCGCGTACGAGATACTGTATCGCATGAAACAAATAAAATGAACACATGAACGATCTTGAAATAAGTACTCGTGTTTGCCTATGCTATGCCTCCTGAATGTTTATACATGCCCCTGCTTAAATTAACAATGTTTGCCTTGGACAGGAAAGGATAAATGGTAAGTTGGTAAGTCTCGCTTCCCTCAAACATCACACGGCACACTGCCCGACACGTTAGGCTATTCAACGTTTGCATGAAACTGATCCTAAGGCAACTAGAAAGACAACTTAATAGTTGTGCACGGAACCTGTATTACGTGTTTGGATTTGTCGAACGGGCGAGTAGCTTCCCCACCAGTGCATTCAATGTACTGATAATCCACCAGTTTGATATGCAGGGTGCGGGAGAACCTCGTTCGGTGCGGACGCCTCCTTCGTGCGTGCTAAGGCCAGGAGTTACCTCTGAAGCCTTGCAACGGTTCGTCCGGGACTGAAGCACATATACAAGACATAATGTTGGAGCGTCGCCTGACCATCGCCTGTACATTCATTCCATAGTTGTAGCCACTTGGCACGCTTTTACTGTTCAGTGAGAGAGGCTTGAGCGACTTGTAATCTCGGCTATACGCCGCCTGTAACACAAGTTTATATCAATAAAAGAGCTTGCTTTACTTTAACTTGTGTTTTTATGTTTCCGCTATATTTGTCGACTCAGTGAACCTGTTACCGATCGCCTATGCGTTCATGACTCCGCTGCACTCGGACAATCTGTGCGACTCTGTGGCTTAGAACTCTTGCCGCCAGCCAATGAACCATGGTCTTGCACGGGCGTGGATCATGCTCGTGCGACATCACGCCCGGATGGGTTAAGCGATCGTTCCGCGGGAGCGCTGGCGAGGGTGATTCCCACCTAGCGGGAACGGCTGATTTGCCTGCGGGAGATCGAGACATGACATGTTGGTATCAGAGCCTGGTTTCTACGCCTTTGGACTTCGATTCGATATCTCTGTTTCGAAAGCTCGTTCGTGGGTTATGTGCATGCTCTCTCTCAATGCCTCGATGGGATGTTCCAACAATAAGTCTAAATACTTTCAAAATGCATTTTGAATGATATGCTTGCTTGTCTGGTTGTATGCTGCGAGTGGCCTTTGTGCCAACCTGTGCGGACCCTTCGAGAGTATCGCTAGTAGCTTGTCCGATTTTCACTAACTCTAAGTTTGGTTGAATGCATCTATTCGAGGGACGCCTTGAACTAGTGCACCATCCAAGACTTAGGAAAAGGTAAAACTCGAGTGCTAAGACTTCGCTGTCACTAAGCTGGTTGATGTGTTCACGATAGAAGTGCACTTCGAAAGTGCGCACAATCCAGTCTAAGCGATATGCTGATTTCGAAGCTTGTGCAAGTGAATATCCAAATGAACAAGTGCAACGACTTGTCTAGGATTGCCTCAACCCTAGATTACTGCTTGTCCTTAGTAAGTCTCGAGGACGAGACTTTTTCTAAGTTGGGTAGGATGTAACACCCCATTTCGCTCAAGCGGACTGCCGTCTCAAATGGCAATCGTGCAGCTGTCCCGACCCGCTTTGCCTCAAAGGAGAAGCAAAGGATATCCAGACTTGTCCCTACGGGAATCCGGCTTGGACTTTCAGAGGCTCGCTCAGACGTATCGCTCTACCGAGGCGAATCATCGCTAAGGTGGGTGGCTACGGTGAACTTGTCTTTGCTTAGCCAGCACACATAAAATCTGGAATATTCATGCTAGTCGCTAGGTGAATCACCCCCTGCATGCTAATAAATCCAACGCACCTAGCTAAGGGAATAATCCCAACTTGTATTGCTTGCTAGAACATGGAAATGAAATACTGCTTATATATGTTCAGACCCTCGCATGCTAAGTCCCTAACGGTTTCATCTCTCGGCTTACCTTCGGGTCCGAGCAATCGTGTTTACTTGTGTCCCTTAGAAACGCATGCTTGTCTGCTGATGAATGTCTAACGTTATTATATTGTGCAATGTTTAAGCAATCCTGAACGCATGAATGGAACGTAGATACAATATAAATGAATCATGCTACTGCTTGTCTTGTATACTCACGTAGCCTCCGGGCGATAATCACGTAGCCTACGGGCGCACGTAGCCTACGGGCGATATTCACGTAGCCTACGGGCGATAGTCACGTAGCCTACGGGCGCACGTAGCCTACGGGTGATAATCACGTAGCCTTCGGGCGAATAAATATTATTGTTCGATCACGGACAACTTGTGCACAAGGTATAGTTCCTGCGGGCGGCTGCTGGGGCACTGGCACCGTTCCGGCTCTGGACGGAACTAACGTTTAGTCTCACGTACTAGGACAAGGTGGTATGCGGCGCCTAACGTTCTTGCACGTAGCAAACCATCTTCGTCACAGACTAGTGTCCATTATGGCATACGCCAGTGATCACCTTGTACTTAACTTGTTGCATGCTTGCTTGTAAACGAAAGATAAACCATTCATCCTCGCTTAGCGGCTATCCGCATGCGAGATATTGTATCGCATGAAACAAATAAACTGAACACATGAACGATCTTGAAATAAGTACTCGTGTTTGCCTATGCTATGCCTCCTGAATGTTTATACATGCCCCTGCTTAAATTAACAATATTTGCCTTGGACAGGGAAGGATAAATGGTAAGTTGGTAAGTCTCGCCGTGTTCCCTCAAACATCGCACGGCGCACTGCCCGACACGTTAGGCTATTCAACGTTTGCATAAAACTGATTCTAAGGCAACTAGAAAGATAACTTAATAGTTGTGCACGGAACCTGTATTACGTGTTTGGATTTGTCGAGCGGGCGAGTAGCTTCCCCACCAGTGCATTCAATGTACTGATAATCCACCAGTTTGATATGCAGGGTGCGGGAGAACCTCGTTCGGTGCGGACGCCTCCTTCGTGCGTGCTAAGGCCAGGAGTTACCTATGAAGCCTTGCAACGGTGCGTCCGGGACTGAAGCACATATACAAGACATAATGTTGGAGCGTCGCCTGACCATCGCCTGTACATTCATTCCATAGTTTTAGCCACTTGTCACGCTTTTACTGTTCAGTGAGAGAGGCTTGAGCGACTTGTAATCTCGGCTATACGCCGCCTGTAACACAAGTTTATATCAATAAAAGAGCTTGCTTTACTTCAACTTGTGTTTCTATGCTTCCGCTATATTTGTCGACTCAGTAAACCTGTTACCGATCGCCTATGCGTTCATGACTCCGCTGCACTCGGACAATCTGTGCGACTCTATGGCTTAGAACTCTTGCCGCCAGCCAATGAACCATGGCCTTGCACGGGCGTGGATCACGCTCGTGCGGCATCACGCCCGGATGGGTTAAGTGATCGTTCCGCGGGAGCGCTGGCGAGGGTGATTCCCGCCTAGCGGGAACGGCTGATTTGCCTGCGAGAGATCGGGGCGTGACAATGGCTCCTTTTGCTACAGATGACTCTAGAATGCTCGAAGCACGTAGAAGAGCGACATTGAAAAAGAATCAACAATTAGCTCGACTGACCCAGTTCCTCCTTGATCTTTCTACTCCCCTTGAGTGAGATATATCTTATGCTCTTCCTTGTTTTATAAGTTTCTCAATAAAAATATATTAAAACTTTTAGATTTAAATAATTCTTGTTTGTTGTGGACCCATTATTTATTACGTATCTACTATTAGATATAAATAATAAGTTAGAGTAAAAACGAGAGCAAAGGTAATGTGGACGTAATATATTTTTAAATATGATCCCACTGAATTTATCTGCTCAAAGGTATTATGGACATGGCAGAATAACTCTGTGGGAGAATTTGGTAGATTTATCACTAAAGGCATAGTCATGCTGAGTATAAATGATAAATTTTATAGGATGCAATACTATCAGAGGTGATATGGACGTAATAGTTCACTAGTTTACTCCACCAGAGAAGAGAAGAAAGAGTAGTTCAGGGATGAACTATTATCCTCTCTTTAAGGGATAATAAATGAAATATGATTCAGAGATAATATGAACATAAATCATAATACACTTATTGACTGGTGAATAAATGTGCGAGGTAATTTTTTAGGAATTTTAGACCAAGCTTCCGATAAACTCAGATTTTCGGCTAGTCTAGCGCCAGCTTGCTAACCCGGATTCGTTGATGGTCTTTTCTGACGCTCTCTTCAATCCTAGTAGGAGTAAAAATAAAGAAGCCGGGGTCTTCTATATACAAAGAAAATTTTAGTATTCCCAACCCAACTGAGGATCAAGAATATGATATCCTTAAAATAACTGGGTTGTAAGAATGAAACATTTTTGTTGGAGAGAATCGTTTAGATGATCTCAACGAGAGTGTTCCGTTGGATCTGAGTATTATCCCGCTGGGAAACTTTAAGGACCCATTACCCATGCCTTATTCAAAAATGAATATAGGTAATAGTTCGAGAGGCCATATAGGCTACGAGTTATTGGGGATTAAATAAAATATATTTGTTGTTCATCTTATTTTAATTTGTTGGAGATGGAGAAGAATATGTCGTGCTTAGACATAATACTTCTTAAGTAATTTGTCGTTATTGCTGTCTCACCGATTTAGCATTCGAAAGAATATTAAGCTCGTGTGTGGCTATTTGAGGATCTAGGCCAATCATATCCTCGTAACTCTAGGCGAAGACATCGATATACTCCTTTATGAGTTGAAATAAAGCGTGTTGATCTTTTTCAGGAAGACTCTTGCTAATAAAGATTGGTCTTGGAGAAGATTCTTCTTTTACATCAATTTAGATTATTTTATCCTATGTAGGTAGTTTATGTTGCTCAAATTAAAACTCTCATTGAGTATCAATTTGTTGTGCCCATGGATCATTCTTTAATGGTTCCAATAGTTTAACGTCTTCCTCATCTGAGATAGTTTACCATATTTACAGAGAAAGCGTATTTGAATACGTCACACATACTTTCATTAGAATCCCATAATGATGAGTCATAGAAATGAGAATGCGTCTCTTTTTTCGATTCTGAACTTTCAGGACTTGTTGGTGGTGTAACATATCCCAAATCACGACCAGTCCATTGGTAGTATATTTTTGGCTTGTCTTTAGGAGCGAGGTAACGTATAGGAGTCCGTCTGCCTTTTCCATAATTTAGTCCCAAGACAGATTTTAAGTTGTAGCCCATCCCTTGCATAATGTTCTTAGCCGGTTGGCTGTAACGATACGGTTGTATCTTTCCCATGTCGTCGTCAGAACCATTAGTCTACGGGGACTCTTTTGTTTTTAGCATTGCCAAAGATTATCTGACATTGCTTGTCCTGTCTTTCTGGGACTATGAAGTATGCCTCCTCACGTGGTTCATATGACAAACTATATTGGAATGGAGATGCCACGGGTATGGACATAGGTTCGTAGAGGTGAAGAGCCTCTAAGAATTTTTCAGCAAAGGGTTCAACATCTATGTAGTGTGAAGTAGTGTCTTTTTTATTCATAAAATATAAGATTTCTTCATCTTCCACTTATTCGGCATAATCTTCAACCTTGACAGAAGGCTTGACAAGATTGATGACCAGGGGTTAATTCACTGATGTTGATTGCTTATTACGACGAAGGTCGATAACAAGTGGCTCATTCTCCAGTGTTGGTTGTTTATTACATCGAAGGTTGATGACCAATGGAGATGACTTGTGCAGGTCGATGCCGAGAGGCTTCGAAGGAGTTGGACGAGTACTACGTCCTTTGACTCTGATTATCAGAGGCTCTTCTTTTTGAATGTTTTCAGCTTCATCACTAGCTTGATTAGCTTCCTCTTTCATATACTCCAGTATATAGAGTATAAAGCCAACAAAATAGGCTTCGGTACCTTTGAATGGGTTGAGGTCAGCTACCTCTATTTTGACCCCTCCTCTACTATTCATATATTTGAAGCATTGATGTAGGGTGGAGGGTACAATTTTATGCTCGTGTATCCATGGCCGTCCCAACAAAATATTGTAGGATAAGTCAGAGTCAATCACATAGCATGTGACTTCAGTACGTAGATCGCCTATTTGAATTTTTAGGCATATCTTTTTCAGCTATTTACTTCTTCCAGTATTTAGAAAGGTAATACTGGTAGCAGACATGTTGTGCATTGGTATCTTCAATCATCTCAGTAGGCTTTTAGGAATGATGCTGAAGGAAAAACTAGGGTTGATGTGAATTTGGTTCACCTTAATAGATCCGATATAACCGGTATAATACAGAGGCGTGTTATATTGATTATCCTTAAGTAGCATGTCATCTTGTGTAAAGGTGATGTTAGAAATCTTCTCGATCACACTGTGGCATTAAGGACACGCTAATGGCTCTTCATCAGGAGTCTTGAGTTGAGTTAAGCATGAGTTTGCATGTATCAGAGCTTCGCTTAAAGCTTCACGAGTCTCCTTGACAAATAAAATAACTTGAATATGGAGAGTCGGGCTGGGATATTGGCCAGTTGTGCCATTATATTAAAATTATAGGGCTTTTCAAATCCTTGGGGTACATTCTTCTTCAGAGATTTGTCAAAGCGTATTTCCTTTTTCTTTCTTTTCTCTGCCATGGTAGGCTTCGAAGGACCAGGTTTGATCGTGACTGGAGTAGCAGGAGTTGGCAAAGTGGAAAGAGTGTCAGGAACATCTTTTGGGACTGATTCATAAGTTTTATGATAATCTTTGTCGGACCTGGTACAAGTCATGGCTTTTTCTTCGGGCATCGGAGAAAGGAGTACCATGTTACAGGACTTGAGTTTCTTTTTATCATGTCCCTTCTTGGAGCGAGTCTGTGGGCTCGTCTCGTCGTAGCCCAATCCACTACGGGATTTGTTGGACTGTCCTCAGAGTTGTAGAGGAATACATCATCCTTTGCTAAAGTTTAAACCTTCAGCTTTCTGGAAATTATACCCTATATTTTGTATCAAGTGTATAGATTGCTGGCTGTATCGATAAATTAGGGACGATCCTCCTCAAGCACCTGAGTTGAGATTGATGCTCTAATGGTTGCAGAAGGAGGAGGAGGAATTTGTGTAGGAATACCTTCATAAGTACTGAAGATTTGTTATGCTCGTACAGCGGAACGCTGCCAATCATGCACCATTGTCGGTGTGTCAAACGAAGCTTGCGAGTAGAGCTTGGTGAGGCAATGTTCAGATTTTGAAGTCCGATCTCAAGAGATACATCTTCTTGATGTTGATTTTGATCTCTGTCTGAATAATAATCCATAGAAATCATATTGCATGATTTATACTTCTTAACCTTCTTGGATTTTGAATTGGAATATGCTACTCCCTGGTCCCAATCTGATAGCAGGTCGGGATGAATCCACATAATCTCACCGTGATCTGTGGTAAGAGGCACCAATTCCTCTATTTGACTTCGAGGCGGCAGAAGATTTACCACTTCCATCTTAGCTTGAGGTATTGGAACGATGTCATTTGGGACTTCTTGTACTGAAAAATTACTAAATTGAAGAGACACCATATTAGCAGCGACTGTCTTTTCTTCGTTGTGAAGGGTGGTAGCTTTAACATCTATCAACTGCTATATCTTACTTTTTAAGACATAACAAGCCTTGGTAGGGTGATGTATATATCGGTGGTATATGCAGTACTTTGGGTCATATATTTTACCAGCCTTATTTGGTCGCTTGACATCAGGCAACTGCAACTTGTTACTTTTTATCAAGCATTCAAAAATGCTGGGGATATTGCTCTCGTCAAAAGAATATTCTTTCTTAGGCCTGGCGACTTTGGAGGCTTTTGTGCTGGAGGAGAGGTGGGTCACTTTGACAGGTTTATCGCCAAGGTCTCCTTTCCTTTATTGTTGCGATTATTCCTACTATTGGAAGGGCGCTTCCCTTCAGCATTGGTTATTTGTAACCCCAAATTACGTATCAACTTTATGTTACCTTCAACAGTTTCGGCCCCGATGATGAACGTCGTCCAATCTTGAAATTGAGTTGGACCTGTCCAGAGCTCTACTATAGGCAGTAGGTTCTTTTTGCAAGTATCAATGAATACGGAGTCTAAAATATCGGGGGGTAACTTCAGAGTTATCTCCTTGAAATGCTCAACGAATTCACGAGCGGATTCCTTCTCTTTTTGTTTGATATTGATGAGTGAAGACATTGTCATATCTATGCCTCCCTCATATAATTGTTAGAGGAAAAAATACTTCATATCATCAAACGAAGATATGCAGTTATCAGGTAAATTACGATACCGGTCGTAGGCTATGCCAGCCAAATATCCTACGAATAATCTGGTAAGGAGAGCATCCTCTTTCTGTAGATGAGCTGTCATTATATTGAAGTAATTAATATATTGGCTTGGTGATGTCCTACCTTTAAACAAGACTATCAATTGGGGTTTATATTTAGGAGGGAACGAAATATTATCCCAATGCAGAGGATAAGGTTGTTTCACCCCCAGCTTCTAGAGTTGGTATTTGTTTTTTAAAATATCGACCTGTGCACGCAACTCTCGGATAGCTTCGAGAGGATCTGTTGGTCGGAGTGGTGCTGTAGACTGATAAGATCCTGGTTGAATAGGTATCATCATCGACGAAGATCCACCCCCAATATTAAGAGGATTACGAGTTGGCACCACTGACTCTTAGTTTATGATTGTTTCTGGATTTGTGTTATCTTGCTGAGGCATTATTCCAGGAGTAGGCTGCGCATGTATGAATGAAGCCACTTGGACTGGTACTGGTGTAGTAGAATATTGGGCTATCATTATTTGATATATATTTTGCATCATGGTATGCATATCCCCGAGAGCGGTCTCTAATGAGCTGAGGCATTGTTCGGTGGCTTTTGATTAAGAAGCATCTTGTTCATCATCAACGGCATAACTAACATCTTTGTATACGACAGAGGGATTGGTAGAAAGAACCATATAGTTAGAGTCTACATTGTCAGTATCAAAATTGAGGGGATTGCTACCCCCAACTTCGGATTATGAGAAATGGGGATTCTCGTAACGAATGAGCTCCCGTCTTCGAGAACGAGTATTTTGGTATACTTCTTCAAAGGAATCGATGAGTTGGTCAAATCTCCTCTGGCTGGGTGTTCTTGAAGAACTTCGTCTTGATTGTCTCCTACCACGGGGAAGATGTGAAGCCATATATGATGAAGCAAAGAACGGTTCATTATCTTGCTCCTGGTTGCCAACTTGCTTTGTTGTTGAGGCTTATGAGACATAGTGTAAGTCAATCGGTCAAACATAGATTGTTTTACCGATGCACAATAATATTCGATTACAACTCTACGACAATTACAACGATGTTCATTAGGAAACACCACTGTAATGTCAGAAGGGTTCATCTCTTTATAATTTTGTATAATAAGCTCACATAAATCAAAAAAGGGAAGAGAAGAGGAGGAAGAGGGTAGACTCTGCCTCTTTATATGAGATACATTAAATCTTCTATGCACATTTTTGATCCCTTGTGTATAGAGTAATGTGTTGGCTTGATTGGCAAGTGATTTGTTATATCTCGAGTTTTTGCCCTCCAGGGAGGAGATAAAGTTGTCCTTAGTAGTCCTCTTATGTACACACGCACAATCATCATATAGTGTAGAGATTGATCCTGCTTGACAAACATTTTGTGGCACAGACACATTTGGCAATTTTTTACATGCATTTAATTTTGTACGAAGGTCTTGGCGTGGCGAATGAGTGGCGCATAATTTTTCCTCCATTTTGCACGTAATCAAGATATTAGGAGAATGATTCTCCCTGATCAATACTTTATTTGTGCGCTTGTTGGTTTGGATAGCAGAATCCATGCCTTGCTTGCCCCGCACATTACAACGAATATGCACGGACTTAGAAGCTTGGGTGTAGACCACCATTTGCTTGAAATTGTGCGAATTGTGTGAATTGTATCCCTTATTTAATGCAAGGGATTCAGAAGCTTGGGTGTGGATCACCCTTTACTTAAAATTATGTAAATTGCGCGAATTGTATCCCTTATTTAACATAAGAAAATTGTCCACCATGTCATTGATCTGAACATAATTAACAGGGGAACTCTCGTCAATTAGAATGCTCTTTCCCTTATTGGCAGCAAATTTGAGATATACATGACGAGGCTTGGGCACCCATACTTTGTGATTTTTCCTTGACTTGAGTGCGGATGAGGGGTGAGCACTACCCTCAGAATGGAGCATTTCTTCATAAGCATGTTGGTCGAACTTCACGACCAAGGTCTTCTGCGTTAAGTCGACCGAAGCAGTGTTGACTTGAGCTATCACCTTCTCATTAGAGGAGAAGGAAGTCTCCAACAGAGTCACCATATTTGTTTGCGAGGAAAAGTTTTTATGAAACTTTTGTGTTACAAACTATTGAAATGAAAGAAAAGTACAAAAAGATTCTAAACATGAATCTAAGTACAATTGATTCTGGGTGTAGAGATCTGATCTGCGAACGATCACTTTACTCCTTGGACCACTCGACGATGAAGAAATGCCCACGACGACGGAGAACTGTACACGAATATGAAGACGTATAGGGAATGCTACGAACAACTTGGAGAGTTGAACAATAAGAAAGCTCTGGCACAATGGCACGAGAAGCTTTTATTTCTCTCACTCTTCTCTTGAATTTCAAAGACTTAAAAGATTTAGCCCTTTCTCTCTATCTGTCTGTGTATGCTCCTCTCTGTGTAGGTGTAGGTAGGTTGCTCCCTCCTATCCCTTTTTTTATTTATGGTTGTACAGAACCTGTATTTATAGAGTTTAGGAGCTGTTATGAGAGTGTATGCGCACTTTAGACAGTCAACACTATTTTACCATTGTGCGCGCACTTTTGGTGGATTAACACCCCATGTTCTGCATGAGTGGGTGCACAACTTGCTGCATGCTTGACACTTAGGTTCCTATATGAGAAAATCATAGGTCGTGGGGGACAGTTATTTGTATACCTTTCACGAGAAGTACGGTATGTAAGACACACATTCATAACTGCTCACTGTCGGTTTGGATAGTATGCGCACTTTAGAAGTCGTCTGGAGACTGGCACATTTTTGGTAAGATTGGCACTGCGGCCCATTTTTGAAGGTATTGGCACTACGACACACTTTTGAGGGAGTTGGCACTACGACACATTTTTGAGGGAGTTGGCATTATGACGCACTTTTGAAGAGGTTGGCACTACAGTGCACTTTTGAAGAAGTTGGCACTACGGCGCACTTTTGAAAGAATTTGCACTACGACGCACTTTTGAAGAGATTGACATTGCGGCGTACTTTTGAAGAGATTGACACTGCGGCGCACTTTTGAAGAGATTGGCGCTGCGGTACACTTTTGAAGAGAATGGCACAGTAGCGCACTTTTGAGGAAATTGGCACTGTGACGTACTTTTGAAGAGAATGGCACATCGACACACTTTTGACGAAGTTGGCTCAATGGCGCACTTTTGAAGAGATTGGCACAACGGTTGGGTCACTAAATGACAATCTGGATCTGCGTGCTGCAGCTCCGCTGTAATGATGACTTCTGACTTCGATTTTTGTATCTGCCAGCTTCAGTCTGCTGCATTAAATATTGAGAGAGGGAGGATCACTTTGTGCCCTAGCTTTCATAACCTTAAGAAAGTATGCCACTTTCCCCCTCTATGAATAGTGTTCCATCCACTGAAATTAATAAAAAGTGCGCTAAAGTAAGCAAATGCGCATCTTTCTTCTGGAACAAGTAGAAAGTGCGCTGATCTTCTACTGTTGGGTTTATTTATAGAAAATTGTGCCTTCTATATGAGGTGTATTTTTTATGCTTCTATATGTAGATGACAAGCACCAAATTGACCGATTGATTACTAAGTTATCGAGTCATTACAACACAAATAATAAGCAAAAAAGTTGAATCAACACAAGACATACCAATAATGATTCTCTTTATTAACGTTGAAACAAAAGTTACAATGGCTCGAATCCGAGAATACAAATTGCTCTAGCTCTCTCTCTCTCTCTTTCGAAGTTGATAATACAAATTGCTCTAGCTCTCTCGCTTTCTCTCTATATATTGGATCATGCCACAAGGTTTACAATATATAAACTATACAGAAGATGATGTTCCATACATTATGTCCCTTATACAAAGAAAAATTTATCACAGCTATAACGTCTCGAGTCACTAACTAAGCTTTAACGCCATAACATATCCAAGCAAATTCCGTACCTACGAGGGTCTAGTGGAATGTCAGTAGATAAAATGCACTGGTGAGGGGCCTCTCGCCCACTCAACAGAGCTGACATGTTATTTATATGAGTGCACACAACTATTATGTAGTCTTTCTAATCTTGTCATAGGATTAGTTACATGGCATAGTAGCAATTATAAGATACTTGTGTCGCAAACATATAAGTGTCGCGCAAAAAATAACAAGGTTCATCTTACCATTACTTACCGTCCATTATTTCTTATCAGATACAATAATGATATAAATATGTACTGAATCAAAAGAGTCTATACTTAAAGTGTTACAAGTGTGTCTCTACATAGACAAATGTTAGGCTAAAGAAATATAGTGTGCAATACACCTATTTCCTTTCGAACATCACTAACAAACCTGATGCTAGCATGTCATCTAACTCTATATGAAAGTCACCAGTACCACAATCCATCCTGGACCGTAGCTGGTTAAACAATGATCCTTTCAGCTAGCTACACTGAAAGTTTCCGAATCACCTGGGCTAGTACTTGCTAGCACTACTACCATGCTAGTACGTCAGCATTGTTCTCCCGGGTCGACACAATCCTACTGCCTTGGTAATCATTCAAGAACTAACCTTGTGCACAAGTTGTCCAATAACCATACAAATACGTAAATATCTAGACTACACAAATGCATGATAAAACTGATATATATAGTACACCATCTCTCTTCTATTCCATACTTATGCAATTACCAGTCTAGGGATACTGCCTTGGTGATCCAACGGTCCCAAAATCTTTTCATGTTTCTATCTCTGAACAAAGGAATGACTAATTATAGTCTTCTTGTCTAGAGCAGTAATACAACCTTCATATGATAACTCTAGCAGAAGTGTTATAGTCTATGTGATAAGATGTAGCAATAGTATAAATTTTTATTCTATAGCAGGAAGATAGATGAATCATGTGATACGATACACCAATAGTATAAATGTATAGAATGGAATTTCAAGTTAGATAAAAATTTATACTTTTACAACATCAAGTTAGATAGTTCATGTAATAAGCATAGGCATAACTACTTTGTACAAGTCTAAAGTAGGCAAGAAATAATATATGTCTAAGAAGTAGTACAAATTTCTCTCTCTTTCATCAAGTTATATTCCATGTTCTAGAAGCATGCTACAGAATGAGATTACTCTCTTATCTAGGTGGGTTAGTCTCTTTTATTAGCATGCATTAAGTTATTGCATAACAAACTAAATAGGCATCATCTATTTATTAAGTATGAAGGTAAGGCAAAGACAGGTTCATTGAAACCACCCACCTGAATGTGGGGTCTGCCTTAATTGAGCAGAACTCTGAACAAGCCTCTGAGTACGGCCAAATAACAACATTGTGCCAATGAGTCATCTCGATGAACCAAGCGGTCTGGGGTACTATATCATATACACAAGATTTGATCCGAAGGCTCACAGACTTATACACAAGCTTTGATACGAAGGCTTGCAGATTTTAACCTCTTACAAGAAATATTTTGATATTCTTACAAGTAATATTAAGATCTCAATTTATAACTCAATACAACTCAATCTTAATTTGATTTGGCAAATAAAAGTTATTTTTTGTGGATAGATTTTTTTATCTAAAAAATAAAAGTTAAGGCTCCAAGAAGTATAAATGAATAAGACCATCTTTATTTTTTATAGCAGGCCAAAAAGTCCACAATGATAGAACTATTACTGTGCATGTGGTATACCATTTGTATATCACTCTACACAGTAACGATTATAAACAGCTAGTTTTATAGTCGTTATAGCATTTCATACTGACAGAAAAGTGCCCAGACAGTATACCATCGGTATACCGGTCTGATGGTTTTGGCCCCAACAAGATGGTTCTGTTTTGAAATTGGACTTATCAGTGTGCCATTGGTATACCGCTAGCGATGTACCACCAGTATACCGATAGAGAACTTTTGGCTCAATTTGGTGTTTTGATTAAAAATTGGGTTTCGTATTGGATTTTTGTTTTAATAATCATTTGCCTTTCTCCGTTGACTTACAATTAATCCTAGAGAAACAAGAATAAAGAAAGATTACACAGATCTTGAAGTCTTGATAGCTTGGCTTCTTTCTTTGTATGTGGTGGTTTTTTCTTCTGGAGGTAGTTGTCCGAAGTCTAAATCCCTACCCAATTTTTTATATTTTTGTCAAATTACAATTTCTTTATTATAAATTGTAATTAAATACACAGTCAATAGTTCTTTTTAATAATTAATATATTAATAGTGCTAAATAAGTTAGTCAATTTTAAAATTTAGAAATGATTAGAGATCAAACTAAAAGAAGATTTAAAATGAATTGCAAGTAAATAAAATAGAATATAAATTTAATCTAACATAGTTGATAAAAGGAATTATAGGTAATTGAAAATATATATTTAATGAATAAGACCAATCAAACTGTAAATAGCACCATAAGTAGTTTGATTATATTAGAATCACTTATGAATTCATATGGATGACTAATCAGCAGTCTTCCATGTGGTTCCACCCAACAAAAGAAACCAAAATCTAACCAATTCCTAGGGCAAATTTTGAATTAAGCAAAATTTTAAATTACATGCAAACTAATCAAAATATTATCCTAATTTAAGGATAAGTTAAAACAATAAGAATTAGACTTAAAAAAAATAACCAAGTAAATTCGAGCAAGATAAAAAGTACAAATTTTAAATCCTACCCAATCTAAAATTTGTAGCTATCTAAATCACCACAGAAACTCTATATAAGACAAGCATCCCGAGAAGAATTTTTCTTCTGCTAAGACCCTGAAGATCTATTCAGATATTCCATCTTCGACCCACAAAAAAGGGCTGCTCGTTGAGTACAATGATATCAGGCTCACCGATACGAGCCAACACCCACGAACGTGTTCCGACATGTCTCTGTTGTAATGTCTCGTTCTACACGGTGCATTACGCCGAGTTTCATTGGAATGAGGCATTGGGTTTGTTGCATTTCAATAAGTCAAAATTGGGAACAAGTATTAATTTAGGTTTTGGGTTCATATGTACTAATGCACCGTCCCCGTTCTGATCGGGAGACACACTACGTAAAGGCTTATGGCTAGTTTGACTCAAAATATGAACTTAATATAAAATGACCCTTTTGGTATCGACTCCGTTCGGATGAACAAAAGAGAATTATTCTAACTTATGGTTTGACTTCTGCTGGAATAAGTCCAAGATGTAGTGGACTTTGTCTCAGGGAGTGAGATCCATACTGTAACGACCCACTTCACATCAATGCGGATAGCTGATTCAAATGGCATAAGTGCAATGACTCGTTCAGTCTTTCTTAGTGAGATGACTCGCTTGATGCAAAGAAATTCAGACTTGGCCCTTCAGGAGTTCAGACTTAGATTTTTAAAGGCACGCTCGGAGTATCGCCCGATCGAAGCGAATCATCACTAAGGTGTGTGGCTATGATGAACCTGTCTTTGCTTAGCCTGGACACATAAAATACTGATGATACATGCAT
The DNA here is from genome assembly GCA_036927795.1 of Iris macrosiphon. Classification (NCBI taxonomy): domain Eukaryota; kingdom Viridiplantae; phylum Streptophyta; class Magnoliopsida; order Asparagales; family Iridaceae; genus Iris; species Iris macrosiphon. The sequence goes on from JAYESA010000006.1 coordinate 142,100,923, forward strand.
GTCGCTAGGCGAATCACCATTGCATGCTAATAAAAGAGTTCAATGCACCTAGCTAAGGGAATAATCCTATCTTGTATTACTTGTATAGAACATGGAAGATAAACCTGCTGCTAGAGATAGAAGTATTCGTATGCCTTAATAGAGTTTTCCTTATGCATGTCATCGTTAAAGTGGAGAACGTTTCATATGCCTTAGTAATACTATCCCGCGCACTGTTCTGATGCACTTCACTTAGATGGCACGAGCTAAAACACTTCATCTAAAATGATTCACTCAGTTAAGGCAGAAAGACTATCAAAATAGTCATTTCGAGCCAAGTAATGGAAAATATGGAACGGCTTCGGGATCGTTGGGTCGCCAAGGCAGTTCCCGTACCGGAAGCTATAAAATGATAAGAAAACATAAAAATAAGATGCAAGTAAAGAATGACATCAATGAATGACACTAAAAGAATGGCTCGGGGAGCCCGTAATAAAGAAAAGATGTAAAGAACCAATGAGCCAGGAACGACCTGGGATGGCTTGTAGCGAGGCTCGTTACTTGTGTCTACAACCATTATCGTTTACTCAGAAGAAGAAAAGATCAATAAAAAAAGAACAAATAAAAGAGACTCGCATGGTCGCCGACGCTTGTACAAAAGCTTGATTCCTGCGAATGGGGTGCCGGGGCACTAGGACCAATCCGGCCTAGGGAGAATCCGATAGTCGTGCTATATATTGCTAGATTGGATAAGTTTAGTCTGTCGTCGGAGCACCGGGACCACCATCTTATTACGACTATGCCTATAATCGCATGTAGGCCAGCGACCCATTCATATAGATTAAGCTAAGCTCGGTTGCGACAATCCGCGTGCGAGTCATTGTATTGAAACAAGTAATCTTAATATAATGCACCTAATTAGGCTGAGTATAATGTATTAAAAAAATCTGAGTAACAAAATAATCTGAGTATCCAAATTTGAGTATAACGTACACCTGAGTTAGAAACACGCCCGAGGAACTTGTGTTTCCTTATGCAAATCTTTGAGTCTTTACATATATATTATGCTTGGTTAACTTGGTTTCAATTTTTTGGCAGAGAAGGACGAATGGTAAGTTGGTAAGTCTCGTCGTGTTAATCTTATATCGCATATCGCACTGTCACACGAGTTAGGCTTATATCTTATACCATGGAACTGATCCTAAGGCAAGACTAGAAAGATAACTTAATAGATGGTACGCAAAACTTATATAACATATTTAGATATGTTGAGCGGACAAAAAACCTCCCCACCAGTGCATTCAATATACTCATAACCCACCAGGTTGCTTGCAGGGTGCGGGAGAACCTCGTTCGGTATGGAGTATCCTCTCGTACGTGCTAAGGCACAAAGCTAACTCTGGAGCCTTGGAGCATTACGTCCGAAGCTGAAGCACATATACATGATGTAATATTGGAATATAGCCTATGTATCATTCCATATTATAAGCCGCTTGACATGCTTTTATTATTTCGTGATAGAGAACTTGAGTGACTTGTAATCTCGATCTAGCACCGCTTGTAATACTGATTCAATATGAATAAAGTGCTTATTTTACTTCTATACTTTTGTTATTCAATGCTTCCACTATGACGACTTTTGTTATTTAATATGAATAAAGTCCTTATTTTACTTCTATACTTTTGTTACCAATCGTCCGTTTGGTTTCTTATTCTGCTGCATTCGAACCATCTGTGCGAGTCTGTGGCTTAGTTATTTTATCTCATGTTCGGACCTTGGCCTTGTGCGGGCGTAGCTCGTGTTCGCATGGAATCACGTCCTGATGGGAACGGTTATCCAGCGGAAGCACTAGCGCGATAATTCACGTCAAGAGGGGACGGCCGATTATGTAGGAGATCAGAGCTGTGACACATATAAGAGTCCCTTCGGCTGGACCAGTCAGCTGTTGCTTTTCTTGAACATTTTCATTGCAAGGTTTTAGATGAAGTATTTTTGCATCATTTTTTGCTTTCGTTTTCTAAGGAATTTGCTAGGATGGATTAGGAACGAATTCTAACACGATGTTGGTACCATTGCAGGAACGCACGTAGTTGATGTTTGATCATAGCAAAGCGAGTCTCCTTTCTCAGCACATTCTCTAATTGGTGGGTGATTCGGTCCCTTCTTCTCCACTCAGTCGCGTAAACTTATACTTTGCCTCAAATACGTCAATATCGATGATGCTCAGTTGAATGTAATTATAAATGTTAGCCATAATGCATGCTTGCCACTAAGAAATATAACATAGAATAACTCTAGATTGTCGAGCACATCTATGCGCACGGCCTTTAACTTAAGCTTCGTGCGCGAAGTCGACAGTTGTGGTTAGAACCACAGAGTTGTCAAGAAGAGATAGAATATTCAAATCATCGATTTTGGCATGGTTCCTCTGAGTATTTTGGGTGCCTACTAGGTACTAATGGGAATATACGGCTTGGAGGAAAGTTTAAAATTGTCGCATGAGTACATAAATATTTTTGCTTAATTTTGCTCCGTGTCATACATATGTTTCATAAGATAAACTGTTTCATACATTTGCATGGTCATGGACAACTTGTACACAAGCTTTAATATTTCCTTGAAACAGTATCTAGAACACCGAAATTGAATCGACCTAGGGAAAATAATAGAAATATGCTATGGCGCGGGGCATTACTGGACCCCAATGGGGGTCGTAACCCTAGAACTAAGGGGCGTGCCGTAATTGTTATGGAATAGTCCTTCCAATGATCGCATATAAGATAGAACACATTGCTAACATATTGTCTTATGTAGGGGGTAAGTATTCTATGTTTCAATGCAAGAATGTGAGCGTCGGGTGAATAAGCTATTACCGATGTGCGATATAAATTCAATTTATTGCTTTCAAATGTGCCTATAATATGAGCTACAAATTCACTCTAGTTCCTGATAGCAAGATAACATTCAATACATGCATACTTTAATAAGCAGCGTCAGTTTAGGCGAGTGGGCTCGTCCCACTCACCAGTACAAGTAGGCGTAATAATACCCAATATCTCTTGTGTCGAAAATGCGGAGGGCGCACGATGCTAAGTTGAAGCTGAAGAACAAAGAGGCGACTTGAAGGTCTTTCTATTTTAAAGTATAAATGAAGCCCAATTTATTTTGAAGGCATTTTGTAACAATCTATACAAAGGGTGTAATGTATGGGACAAAAAGTATTATTCATGGGAGCTTGTTTGTTCTTTTTGTAATTTCAAGCAATGTAGTCGATACAACATAAGCAATGTACTTCATATCAATATAATATATTTCAAAATATGAATGAAAAGTTCCTTCTTCCTATTCAAATGATGCATCTTATTATTTCTGCTGCAATATGATTTATACTCGTGTTTCAAATAAATTATCAAAAAATACTCGTTATTGCCTTGTGCGTTGCGCAACCTAGGCACGTACGATATCACGCCCAGGGGACGATCATAGACTTTATAGTGTCAGAGCATGACAAGTGATATCAGAGTACTAGGTTCATTCCCTCGAATTTTTTGAAAATGTTTTCTTGAGGTTTTGATGCAATTTTCTCGAAGGAATGCTTTCGATGTATGCTGTTGCATGAAATAATAGTCCCATACAGTAAACCCGTAAAATTTTTAGGAAGTACTAACGGGTTTACTCTCTTTTGTACCGATGGCTAAGAAGAATAATACTGTTGCTGTAAGCAGCGCTCCTAGCATAACCAATACTTCCAGAGAGTCACGAAGGGAAGGTCCAAGTGATTCGACGGAGAGGATGTTACACATGATGGAGGTACAACAGAGGCAAGCGGTGAACCAACAAGTGCAGATCCAAGCTCAGTTTGGTGCATATCAGAAGTAAATGGACACAATGATGTAGCTCTTTACATCGTTGGTGCCTAATACCAACACGGCTGCAGTGATGCCTACACCAACAGTCGTGGTGAAAGACAAAGAAGAAAAAGAAGAAGAAGAAGAAGAAGAAGAGATCCAGCCCTCAGATAGGTCAGCTTCTTACAAGGCGGGAGAGTTCATGAAGATGTACCCGCCAATATTTACCGGGAGAATCGAGCCTAACATGGTAATATGATGGATAGCTAAGCTGAAAAAGCTATTCAACTTGATCGGAATCAAAGGGTCCAAGCGAGTAGCATGCACGGCAGTATAGTTGGAGCTTGGGGCACTTGACTAGTGGGAGGCCACCAAGCAAGGGGTATATGACGTCAATATAAATTATAAAATCTCTTGGAAAATGTTCAAGGATGCCTTCCTTGAGCAGTATATTCCTAGAATAGTGCGGCAACAATAAATAGGAGGATGAGTTCTCCGAACTAAGATAAGGCAATATGTCAGTGGATGCTTACGACTTGGCCTTCGCAAAGTTTACAAAGTTCTCCGGGGCCTTTCTACCAGATAGACAGTCGTAGTGCCATCGTTTCCAGCTGGGACTGAATGACGATCTTCGTCAGGATGTCATAAACCAAAGGAGGGAGACCTACCGAGAGTGCTATGATCCTGCCTTGAACATCGAGCAAATTTTTGGTCATGGTTCACAGAAGTTGGGATTGGTCGTCCATAACAATTTTAACAAACGTCCCAATTACTTTGGAGGATCCGATGCGTACAAGCATCCAACTCTGTATGAGAACAGGGGACGTTGCACTTGGTGCGGTAGGGACGGGAACATGATAGGCGAGTGCCATATAGTGGGATGCTTTACGTGTGGACACGTAGGCTACATGGCACAAGATTATCAGATGCGTCCAAATCCTCCGAGGAATCTTTTGAATCAAAATCCTCTGAGGAACTTTCCGAATTAAAACAGGGGACCTCCACTTCAAGGCGTGAGTGCAGCGCCAATGAACCCACATAATCACCGTCCTGGAGCATAGGAAAGAGTCTATGCATTGACTCCGGAGGAAGCGTTTGCTTCTGACACAATTGTAACATGTATATTACTATATAAAGATAGAGTACTTTTTGACGGGTGCAACACATAGCTTTATATCTGCTAAATTTGCTAAAGAAAGTAAATTAGCTACGACATCGCTAGATATGAACCTTTGTGTTAGTACCCCATCAGGAATAGACATGCCTACAAGTTTAATTTGTAGGAACGGTTATCTCTGCATCGGAGGAAGGAAGCTATCATTGGATGTCTTCGTGTTAGACATTACGGAGTACGATATAATCTTAGGCATAGATTTGTTAAGTATATGCCATGCCATGATTGACTGCACAGAGAAGAGAGTTGTGTTATATCTACCTGGCAAAACATAGTTCTTTGTGCTGCTCGGCGTCAAAGACAACAATGATAGTATTGGCGGTGACTGCAAGGCGCTTGTGTATTTCGACTGCGAAGGGTACTTGGTTTCGATTAGAGATACTCGTAAGGAAGGTACATACGCGACTAAGGCAGACATCATGGCAGAATTTCTCGATGTATTTCCATATGAGCTACCCGAAATGCTACCAGATCGAGAGATAGAGTTCACTATCGACATATTTTCGGATATGTGATCGATATCAAAGGCACCATACAAGATGGCGCCAGCAGAACTTAAAGAACTCAAAGTACAGTTACAAGAATTTTTAGATTGAGGCTACATCCGTTCGAGCGTTTCTTCCTGGGGCACTCCGATAATGTTCATAAAATAGAAGGACAGATCAATGCGGTATACATTGACTATTGGGAACTAAACAAAGCTATAGTGCAGAATCAATATCCCTTGCCTCAGATAGATGACCTGTTCGATCAACTTCAGGAAGCAACGGTGTTCTCCAAGATTAATTTTTGGTCGGACTATCACCAACTAAAGATTAAGCCTAAAGATATGACAAAGTCAGCATTTTGAACCAGATACGGGCATTACGAATTCCTAGTGATACCGTTCAATTTGATGAACGCTCTGGCTGTATTCATGGATATGATGAACAGAGTCTTTCGACCCTTCATAGATAAATTCGTGGTCATTTTCATTAACGATATCCTTATATATTCAAAAAGTAGAAAGAGCACATGCAACACTTGAAGGCCTTGTTGCAAACCTTGCGCAAGCATCAGTTATTCGCCAAACTAAGTGCAAATTCTAGATGAGTAGTGTGTCATTCCTAGGACACATTATCTCGGCAGAAGGCAATTCGGTTAACCCAAAGAAAATTGAAGTGATAGTAGACTGGAGGCAGCCAATGTCGGCAAGCGAGATTCGAAGTTTTCTAGGTTTTTTGGCTGGCTATTACCGCAGATTCGTCAAGAACTTACCAAGAGTGGCATCGCCTCTGACTAGCCTCACCCAGAAGGGAATCACATTTGTATGGAGTAGTGACTGTAAAACTAGCTTTCAGGAGTTAAAGAAATGGCTCATCTCAACTCCGATCCTTGTGCTTCTGGTAGGGCCTGAAGGGTTTTAGATTTATAGCGATGCATCGGAACTCAGCTTAGTGTGTGTTCTAATGCAATGGGTGTTTACGAGGAAAAGTTTATACGAAACTTTTGTGTTACAAACTATTAAAAAGAAAGAAAAGTACAAAAAGATCCTAAATAAGAATCTGAGTACATTTGCTTTAGAAAAGTATAGCTATAGAGATCTGATCTGTGGATGATCACTTTACTCCTTGGACCACTCGATGACGAATAAATACACATGCCGACAAAGAACTACATAAGACAATGAAGAAATATAGAAAATGTTGTGAACAACTTGGAGATTTGGACAATAAGAAAGCTTTGGCAACAACGACACGAGAAGCTTCTATTTCTCTCACTCTGTTCTTGAATTTTAAAGACTTGAAAATTCTAGCCCCTTTCTCTCTATCTGTCTGTGTGCTCCTTTTTATCTAGGTGTCGGTCGGTCGATCCCTGTATTTATAGAGTTTAGGAGCGGTTATGAGAGTATGCAAGCACTTTGGACAATTAATACTGTTTTACCATTGTGTGCGCACTTTTGGTAGACTAACACCCGCACGTTCTGAATGAGTGGGTGCACAACTTACTACCTGCTTGACACGTAGCTTCCTATATGAGGAAAGCATAGGTCGTAGGGACAGTTATTTGTACACTTTTCATGAGAAGTAAGGCATGTAAGACACGCACTCATAACTGCTAATTGTCGGTTAGGATAATATGTGTCACTACCACATTTCTAGAATAGAATTTTTTTTATCATTTATAATATTAATATATATATATATATATATATATATATATTGTTTATAGTTTATATAATGTGTGTGTATATATTATAATTATTAATAATATAGGTTAGTGGGCTAGACTTGATGTGACCGTTAGACTCAACACTAGACTAGTCACTTTTGGGACCCAACTAATCAATCCCCTTCTTTAAATTAAAATTTTGGTTAAATTTTTATTAGGGATAAAAATCCTACTAATTGGAAAACTCTTCATGACAATCCTAGAGGGCATATTGGATATTGTGCCTTAGCCAACCCTAGGTCTTCTTTTGGCCGGCCCTATATAGGAGGGGGAAGCCTCCCTCAAGCTTCATTTAATGTTCATAAAATCCTAAGTGAGTTCTTCCCCAAAATCCTTTCATTTCTCTTCCAAATTTCAGAAAATTAATCCCAAATCTCTCTCCTTTTTCTCATATAAGAAGTCTAGGGGCTTAGGTTTCAAGGAGTATTGGAGGAGAAGAAGCTTGCATAGGAAAATTTTGGCTTTGCTTTGGGAATCCATCTCCCAAAAGGTGAAATTCTAAAATATCTCTTTTAAATTCTATTATTATTATTTTGTGGACCATTAGGAGCCCACCCATGGTTTAGGAATACCCACAAGGGGAGAGAATGAGTCTCTATTGATTTTCAAAGTATTTTTTTTCATGAAGTTGTGTTCATATTTGGGATTTTTGTATTTATGAGTATTTCCCCCCTATTTTTTATGATAACTAATTATATTAGATATAAATAGATGTATTGAATATGTATTTGCATTATTAATAAGAGTATTGTGGGGTTTGGCATGAGTGTATCATGAGTATCATATTGTGCACACAAGGTGCTTGACAAAATGACTAATAGAGGTGTACATATATTATATATATATATATATATATATATATATATATATATATTTATATATATATATATATATATATATATATATATATATATATATATATATATATATATATATATACGTATTAGTGATTATATGTAGTTTGGTATGTGAGTGTGTTGTGCACTTACAAGCAAGAGAGTGGAGTGACAGTGCACAAGAATCTGTGAGGGGTCGGGTTTTCCTGTTTGCATAGTGTATGTGCAGTCTTGTGTACTTAATCAGTGAGCTCGAGGGAAGTGGTTGTACTACAGTACAGTGCACTGCTTGTCAGAGTAACAACAATAGTAGGAAGGAATATTCCTGTGTGCATTAGGTGCAGTTGGTGTCAGTTAGCTAGGACTGTGTATCAGTACACCTAAGGAAGTACTATTACTGTATGGTGCTCAATAACAACAAATGTATCAGGTATGGAGTTAGTATGCTAGGGGTGTTGGTTTCAGTTTTGGGCATGTTGTAGTGGCCTTTCAGTGGTGTGCAGGCAGCTCTGCTCGGGTGTACACAGGTGAGTTGGGGTTCCAAGTCACTACCAATGCAGGGACTAGTAGGGAGTGATTAGTGTGAAGGGTTGCTTGAGATAGATGTAGTTGGGGACATAGTTTAGCTCGAGTGGCACTATGTCTTTGGTACATACATATGTAACTGCAAAATTATAAGATAATGAGTAATGGTTTGAGCATAGATTTTAGTATATTGTGTGATCTGCAGTTGCAGGAGCAGTGAGGGGTGAAATACTATTTACACTAGTAATTAGAGGAAGTAACTGCAGAAATAGTAGCACCCACATGCAACATGGTAGTGAAAAATTAGCTCAACAACAACAACAAGTGTATAGAGATATTCTAGACTTGTGTCAAGCAATTTAGGATGTGCAGGTTCAGGTACTAGTGTGCTAGTTTGGTGTTTCAATTAGTGTATCAATATATTATAGGTAATATACCTGTGTTGATTATAGATGAGTGTATCACGATATGGGAAAGTGTCAATTAAAATATATACCAGTGAGAGGAATGTAGGGTATTCTATAGTGTATTATATACACTGATACAAGTATCAGTGTTTAGAGGGGAAATTTATGTGACTGAGTTAGGAATTAAAGGAGAAAACTTTATTTTAGATACTGCAATGTAGGTGCAGTATCCTATTTAAGAGGAATATCAGGTTAGGTAAGGGCATCAAGTTAGTTATGAAGATTGAACACTGTGTTCCGATAGGATGGTTAGTTAGTTAGTGTTATGATGTAGCAATTATATAGAACCTGAGTTTGAGAAAAGTTTAGTGGTATCAGACCTGACACTAAGGTGAGGTACATATGCAGATGCACATGTACTCCATTAGTAATAGGAGTGCTATTCAGTAGTGCTAGTTAGTGAGATGGGTTTGAGATGGGGGAGATCTGAAGGAAGCCTATTTCAACCTACACACATGGATGTACAATATCAGCAAGTGCCAAGTGCAGGCAGTGCACCGTGAGTGCTCAGTTGAGGAATTGTGTAGGTAAGAAGTGAAGACTAGTGGTTAAGTATAGGTATGTATATATGAGGGTAGTGCAATCCATTGTGTTATCAGGAAGATACCAAGAGGGTATGAGAAATATTAGTAACTAAAGTTAAGGTAATATTGAAGTCTAGTTGCATGTTAAGTACTAAGTGAATTAGTAAGGTATTAGCTGTAATCTATATACCTAAGTTAGTTATATCAGATAGTATAATATCTTGACTAATTAACCTTGTTAGGACTTAGGAAACCTAGGTATTGACCTAGTTGACTTCTAAGATTCAGCATGGACCTAGAAATGGCCTAACAACCTTATTTCAATCTAGTTAACCACTTTTATCCTTCTAAACACCAATTTAATATTAATATTTGATATATAGGTCATTGTGATTTTATTTTTGAAATCGATCCTCATTCATTGCTCAGGACCACTTGTGAGTACATTCTCTGACAGTTTTTATTATTTTGATCCTTACTATAATTCTAGTTGTAGTGTATACTTGATTCTGACACAGTGGATACATGGGCTAATATCACAGATACCTGTTATGAGGAGTCATAATTGGATCCATCGTACTAGCTAGGGACAGAAAAATATTAGCAAGTTATGTGATCATACCCTACCTTACATGCATCATAGCTCACCCTACATATCACGTATGGTGTATTCTGACTATTTATATGCCTCATAGCCTATTATATATAATTAGCCTGACTATTGGTCGAATCATAGCTAAACAGATGGTTAGTCTAATGTCACATATATCATAGCCAATTATATATAACAAGCCTGATCTAGTCCCAAGTCGATCACATAGTAAACTAATATTTTGTGACACTCAGCTAATATTTCTATTCTTTGTTCTAGTACATTCATTGTTAGTATTCACATATATCTGTTCACTTCTAGTTATTTCTATATGATGATTACATGTCTCTCCAGATTTTCTTACATTCCAGTATTTTCTTTCATCACATATTTCCTTATACTGCTTTATAGTTTTTATTAATATAATTGAAATTGCTATTAGTGTTTGTACTTTGCTCCAATTCTGACTGGATATTATTTTTCAGAGGAACTTGAGGACTTCTGTCCTACTCATTATGGTCCAGGAGTAGATGACGATTATATCCCGGAGCTTCCAGAGGAGACACTCCATATAGAGGAGACACCACCCACAGTTGTTTAGTCAGCACCTAGTTTATTCATGTATTGAATTGTTTCAAACTTATAGACTTAAGTTATATTATTTTTAGACTTATATTGTGTTGAGATATTTAGACTCTTAGACTCTGACTTGTTGAGTTATATATTATTTTGCCTCTCTTTTTTTTACATCTTTATCGTGCCATTTACCTTATAGTTATTGTGACTTGATGATTATATGTATATTCATTATCCTCTGTTTGGAGTTGAGACATATTGACAGATTTTAATATCATTAATAGATAGGTATTTGACCTAAAAAGTATTCTACCGTCGATACTACAACGTAGGCTGGACATACCCATGACTCATACCCAATTTCTGGGTACGGGTCATGACAATATGTGCACTTTAGAAATCATCTGAAGACTGGCATATTTTTGTTAAGATTGGCACTACGACACATTTTTGAAGCAGTTGACTCTATGACACATTTTTGAAAGTATTGGCACTACGGCACACTTTTGAAGAAATTGTCACAACGACACACTTTTGAGGGTATTGGCACTACGACGCACTTTTGAAGAAGTTGGCACAATAACGCACTTTTGAGAGTATTGGCACTACGACACACTTTTGAGGGTATTGGCACTAAGGCACACTTTTAAAGAAGTTGGCACAATTGCGCACTTTTAAAGATATTGGCACAGCGGCACACTTTTGAAGTAGTTGGCACAGCGGTAGGGTCTCTAAACGACATCGCGAATGCTCCACCCTGCTGGAGTGGCTCCCTTCGCGGGTGTTGGGCAATATGCGATGCTATATGTGGCCTAACTCTACCTCTCTAATATGGAACTGCACCATGATCTGGACTATATGGGTTATTGAAAAACTCTCTCACTTGATGATCAGGGGTACCTTAGTACAAACATAGTCTAAGCCTCTTTTGACAGGTCTTCCAATCATGCCCTTGTCTCCTACAATAGGCACAAGAAAAAGTGTGTTGGGTCTGTCTTTGAGGCTTCTGTTGTGCCTGATGAACTAGCCTCTGAAACTGATGTATTTGTTGAGCTGTTGCCCTGACTGGCACAGAAAACTGCTGATGTTGTTATGCTCTCGGCTGCTGGAAATGTGTCACTTAGCTGAACCCGCACTACTGCTAACTCCCTCTGATACATCTCCCATCCTCTTGGACTTGAGCTCCAAGTCATACTCCGCCCTCTGTACATCCATTAATATCTTCTCGTATGTAGCAGTACGGTGACCCCTAGTGTGGGATTTGATCTTCCTGATCAATCCTTTTCATAGTTTCTTGGCTCTTCCTAAGAAATTTTGCCCCTCCACAAACCTGCCTAACCTGTAGAACTCTACGACGTACTCGTCCACCGTCATACTCCCCTGGATGAGATCCTAAAATTAGCTCTCTAAGGCACTCTAAGCCACACCCGGAAAGAACTATTCCTTGAAAAGCTCTTTGAAAACTTCCCAAGTCAAACCAGGTGCCGTAATATTTGGATCCATGCAAAACTACGTCAGTACTATGTCAAACATCTGGCTGCCAGCCACCTCTATCTGTAGGCTATCCGGGATCTGCACCAATCGCAAGTTCCTTTCAATATCCTAGGTACAGATCCCCTTCGTGCCCTTGAAGTCCTTGGGCATCATCCTTTTAAAATCAACAATGATGCCTGGCCTCGGCTGCTGTGGGGCAGGATAAGGCAGAATAATCTGCGGCTGAGCAAGCACTACTCTCTCCACGGCTACTAGCGCTAACTGATGGGCATTCTCTATTCCCTGTCTCATCACGTCTGACTGGCGGTATTGAGCCTCCGCGTGGGCCCTCTGGGCCTTTATCATCTCTCGAAAAAGTATAAACATCTGCGTGGCATCGGCTGGTGCTGGAGGCAGTAGAAGCTCCTCTGAAACTGTAGGAATAGTCCTCTAAATTTAAGGTAGAGCACCCCCAAAAGCTTCTACTGAAACCCCCACCTGGACCGGTGAGGGGACCCTCTGAACTGGAGAAGGTAGGGTAGTAGCTGCTGCTGCCCTCACCGGAGATGAAGAAGTCACCGATCTCGTAGAAACTGTACCAAAATAATAGGATCTACTATTCGACGGTATCCTGAAGACAGATCAAAATAAATAATCAATAAGTCACAAGATTCGATATCATCAAATAAGGACAACATTATTCGAAGAAAGCAATATTCAGAATGAATAAAGATAGCCGAATCAATGGATTGAAAGTCTTCTAGTTGTGACTGAGTATTCTCTCTCATCCTAGTATCCTATATCCTATCGCAGGCTCGTAGTAGTATAACTATGCCATTGTACTACTACGATATCACACTTTGTGAAGACTGACCTGCATAGGCCACCACAAAAATATGTCACGGCCTGCATCCGGTGTATGGATACGAGTACGTGGGTACGTCCAGCCTACACCGCAACATCGTTGGTCGAACGCTGTCTAGGTCAACAATACTATCTATCTATCTCACACAATAATATATTATAACTTGTTAATGATGTCTCAACTCCAAAAGGTGGACAATATGATAATATCTTTTGATAATTAATACTCAATTACAATAAAATACTAAAAAAAGATAAAGGCACAACATGGAATAGAAGAAAGTGTCATAAAGTTAAAATATAATTCATCGAAGACTAATAGTCTAGCTAAAATACAAATCTTAAACATATATACATACCAAAAGTCTAAATTGAGACCTTTATAATATAATAATAGAAATAGCTAAGTCTCCTCAGTAGCTGGCACTAGATCCTCAGGCGGCTCATCATCTTGTGGCACATAATAGGTGGAACACATCTCCTCTAACCAATCATCTAAAAAATATATCCAGTCAGGATGGAGCGAGTATAACCCAATAGTAGTTCCAAGTTAGTTGATAATGACTATAAACAGAAATAGAGAATATAATACAAGACGAGAAGCAATGGACAATATCATAGTATGTTTGAGAAGAGACAGATAAACTAGAGCAATATGGTATAAACTGATCATAATAAAATGGAATAAAGGCAATGAAATAGAATATAGTGAAGAACTACAACTATACTAAGTATTTTGATGTACTAGTTAGATATGTGATCAGCTTGGATTAAATATTGTCTACTTAAACGTAGATAAACATTGTCTAACTTAAATATTGAACATTATCTAGGCTTTAATCACATATCTAGCTAGCACTTCCTTTTTTCCTTTGACTAGTAAAATGGATCCAACCATGACATATTACAATACAAGATACTCAATGAACATTATGTTAAACATTGTCTAGTGTTAAACATTGTCTAAACCATATAAGAATACGAGAAACAATAAAACAATAAATAATATCTCATGACTGAAGATTCACGTGTATACTAATCCGTGTACCAATGTGTCAGGAATCAAGTAATATATTTCTAAATACTTGTATTATAGTAATTACCAAATAATAGAAACTATCAGAGAATGTACTCGCCTGTGGTCCAAAGCAATAAATTAGGACCGATGTCCAAAATAGATTCACAATGACCTAAATATGAAATATAAGTGTCAATGAATGATATGAGATGATATACATGGTTAACTCACTTGTTATGATGTTTCTAGGTCACTTCTAGGTCCAGAATAGGGTATACTAGTCAATACTAGGCTAACTAGGTTATACTAGGTTAATAGGTTTTTTGGTCACAATAGTCATTACCCTACTAGTATTAGACTACACTTGTTAATACTCAAGGTATCCTAGCTAATTCTAGGTTACTTTTAACTAATATAAATGATACTAGCTAATATACTATGTTATATTATACATACATATAATAGATACTCTATGATATCAATATATGGAATATTGACTCACTAATTGTATCTCATTAATACCCTAACCCCAAACCAATACCTTGGTTCATTACCTACATACTAGACTATATGACTGATACCAACTATTGACTTAGAATACTAATACATACCTTAGCTATACTAGTTATCTTTACTAATTATATATTTATCTAACTCATTTTACTAATATTATCTAGTATCCTAACTATAAACAATACCTCACCAATATCTAGTATCAATACCCCAAGCTTAGATACTCATAACCCTTACACACCTGTACCCCAACACTCATACACATACAAACATATCTATGCACTGATACTTAAATGATACCTTTGGTATTAGTTGTACAAATCTGTCCTCACATGCCTGGATATTGTTTGCTATTAATATTTAGGTTTCTTTAACAATAAACTAAAGAAAGTACAAAGAGGTCCTAGACAGACAATCTAAGTACAATTTTTTAATTTTGGGGTGTGACGATGGACAAAGAGTGCTGTAATGACTCTTTTACTCCGTTGACGGTCTGATGCGGGAACGAGAAAGCTCTTCTTTGTTCTTTTTCCTGTGCCTGGGGGTGGTCTGGTCTCTCTGAAGCAGAAAAAGTCAACCTTTGGGACGTCCAAGTTGCTCATATTTATAGCCATCATGCTGATAGGCCATATGTGCCACTTATGCCTCTGTTTGGTGGCTGCATAGGATTCTTTTAATAGAATACGGTTACAACTGTAGCCGCATGTCATGGGCAGATTGCCACATGGTCTTGGTTGAGATATGTTGTTGAAGAGATCTCGGGGTGGTTACATGTATAACTTGGTCAGCTAGACACGTAGTCAGCACTGATTGTGCAAGAAATTATCTTCCGTTCTAACAGAAAGATATACAATTCGAGAGACGCATAACGTATTGGCTGCATACGTGCTCTCGTTTGGTCTTGATCGTATGGACACTATGGCCGTATGTTGACGAGGCCGCATGGGTCTTGTAGCCGCCTGCGTGCTCTCGTTTGGCCTTGGTCAGATGGATACTCTGGTCGCATGTTGACGAGGCCACATGGGTCTTGTAGCAGCATACGTGCTCTCGTTTGGCTTTGGTCGGATGGACACTCTGGCCGCATGTTGACGTGGCCGCATGGGGCCATAGCCGCATATGATGACTAGGCCACATAAGGCCGAAGCCGTATACGTGAGGACACGTGGCATGGTGCGTCTGTCAAAAATATTAATACGATGTGACCTTATGTCTTTTTGTATGCCGCCCCTTTTACGAGTCTTGAGGCACTCAGAACTTTATGTCAGGCATCAGAGACTGTGTCGAGGGTTCTTTATACGGCCTCTTACTCCAAGGTTGTTCAGGTCGCATGAAGGTTATTTATGCTGTTATGCGGTTCCAAGGGGCATGAGCTCTTTGCGGCTCCAAGGGCATGAGCTCTATGCGGCCTACAAAATTTTCTAGCTTCTACAAGACCCCCTTCAAAGTTTTTAAAATGACAAGTTTGGAATACTTTGAATAAGAAGCATGGTCGAGCACTTTTGGCTGCATAGGGGTGACATGTCGCATATCCATTGTAAACCCCCTCACCAAAAATATGTATTTTGTGTGAATTTTATTTATTGTATTTATTTTAGATTATTTTAAAATTAATTAAAATTTAATTATTTTATTAGGATATTTTACCGTAGTTTGGACATTAGTGATGTAGAACGACCCCAAAATCCACATCGCCCTTCGTAGGAAGTAGCCTACGCGGGAGACACTACTTTTAGAATCATCGTGTGATAAAAAATTTGATCATTTAACATTAGTATGCCACTAGTGTAACAACCGTAGTTTCTTATATTTAATACTTAGAGATTTTTATATATAAAATTTATTTATGGTTATTTTCCAATCTAAATACCCAACCCAAAGCCATGAATTAATTTATTGGACACTAGTGGCTTAAAATAGAGTAATTATATATATATATATATATATATATATATATATATATATATATATATATATATATATATATATATATAATTTATTCTAGGAGGATAGAATTTGAAACCTTCTTGCGATAGGGTCAACCTTTGCACCTTACCCATTTTTAGAGCCAATCCAATTCTAATATTTTCATATTTGGAAATTCTCTACGTTAAATATTCCATCCATTTTTGGTAGCATCCACCTACTTAAATTCATGAATCAAATCTTTGATTTATTCTCCTACCAATTTGGATCTTAATTAAATATGTAGTTTCCAAATTAGGAAAGACCCCTATGCAATCTTGTTGCATATCAATTTAAATCTGAAATAATTTTTTTCAAGTCTAATTTAAAGATTCTAGAGCACCCTATCACACTATTTTAGCTTCTTTAAATCCTATCAATAGATGAAAATACTAAATCAAATCATAACCACCCACATATTTAAACTACTTATATTTATCAACCCCTAACACCTAAACCTAATAGCCGACCTCCCCCTCTCTCATAACCACGACCAAGAAGCCTCTACCCCTCCCACTCTTATCTATTTTTTATCTCCTTCCCTCCCTCCCTCTTTTCCTCAAGGCCGACCACCCAAAGCCCTTGGCCGAACCCCTTAGGCCGACCAAAAATACCCTTTAAGGCCGACTGCTATTGCAGTAGATCTGGGCTATTTATAGTAGTAAAACTATTCCAAAATTTTATATTCTTCATCTATTACAAGTCATATAGATCTACCTCAAGTTTCGTGGAGTTTGGAGTCCGCTTGGCGCTCCAAAAGGTCTGTGTCGCAAGAAGAAACTCCGTCGTAATCACGATCTAGTAAGTTTTGGAATTTCTTTTAAATAATTATTTTTTTCATGTATAAAACCTTGTGGGAAGTCATAAATATGTTAGATGACAAATAAGGAAACCCCCATGCATGTGAAACCCTAATTTTTACATAAAAAAAAACTCTTAGATGACACAAAACTAATTCTTGGCAATGTCGTGATTATATTAAATTAGTAATGTTGCATGTTAATATTTTATTTTTAAAATATAATTTTTCTAAAATTAAATATTTAATTTTAGAATATAAAATACTATATTTATTATTAAATAAAAAATAATTTTGTTAGTATTTAAACTCCATCATTAATATACCATCCTTTGACATGTATACCAGCAAGTTTGATTGCCAACCCTAATAGGATCAACTTGTAGATGGTGAAACCCTAATTATTTTTGTATAGATAAAAGAAATATTATTTATTATATTTATTACTGATTTTTACCAAATATATTCTGATTTATTTCTCTTTATAAAAATTTGAATTCTTGATGTTTTGTGTGGCAAGTTCACCTAGTTTTGACAAAACTTGACCCCGACAGTTTCAGCCTTAAACCCCGACCAAAAATCTTTATTTTATTATTTAAAATTATATTATTATGTTTTAATTTTGATTTATGAGTATTTATTCCAGATTTATTTATTTATCAAAAAAATAGTTTTTGTGACTAGTAGGTAACCCGTCATGACCTAGTTTTGATTTCTACTTGGCTTTGGACTCATAGAATTTATAGGAGACGACCCTATCACTAAAACCCCTATTTTTCCAATAAATTCCAGAATTAATAATTTTTATTAAATAATATTTTAAAAATAGTTTCTGATAATGTTTGATGGTTAGTAATATTTTGGTGTGGAGTTACTTGCATGTGCGACCAACGTAGGAGTATTAACTAGATAATAACTTAATTTGACTAGAATAATAAGAGTCTAATTAGTGTAATAATTAATTGGTATATGTTCGAGACGTTCCTGTGGAGAGCTACGGACTAGATTTGTTGTGCTCGTAGCTTGGCTTGGAAGGCAAGTATACCTTGATTGATTGTATTGTTTAGTTTACATATGCGTAGTTTTTATTTGTTTAGTTGTGTGCACGCATCTTAGAGTAGCAGACTTACCTAGTATATTGTGAAGATACGAGGTATCTTCTGACCTGACACATGGTATGGTGGTTCAACCCTTGTCCTTGTCTGGTTGTGGGGTTGGATTATTGTGAAGGTACGAGGTATCTTCCGACCTGATAAAAATTTGAATTCTTGATGTTTTGTGTGGCAAGTTCACCTAGTTTTGACAAAACTTGACCCCGACAGTTTTAGCCTTAAACCCCGACCAAAAATCTTTATTTTATTATTTAAAATTATATTATTATGTTTTAATTCTGATTTATGAGTATTTATTCTAGATTTATTTATTTGTTTATCAAAAAAATAGTTTTTGTGACTAGTAGGTAACCCGTCATGACCTAGTTTTGATTTCTACTTGGTTTTGGACTCATAGAATTTATAGGAGACGACCCTATCACTAAAAACCCTATTTTTCCAATAAATTCTAGAATTAAAATTTTTTATTAAATAATATTTTAAAAATAGTTTCTGATAATGTTTGATGGTTAGTAATGTTTTGGTGTGGAGTTACTTGCATGTGCGACCAACGTAGGAGTATTAACTAGATAATAACTTAATTTGACTAGAAGAATAAGAGTCTAATTAGTGTAATAATTAATTGGTATATGTTCGAGACGTTCCTGTGGAGAGCTACGGACCAGATTTGTTGTGCTCGCAGCTTGGCTTGGAAGGCTAGTATACCTTGATTGATTGTATTATTTAGTTTACATATGCCTAGTTTTTATTTGTTTAGTTGTGTGCACGCATCTTAGAGTAGTAGACTTACCTAGTATATTGTGAAGATACGAGGTATCTTCTGACCTGACACATGGTATGGTGGTCCAACCCTTGTCTTTGTCTGGTTGTGGGGTTGGATTATTGTGAAGATACGAGGTATCTTCCGACCTGATAAAATCTTAAACACGTTCACTGTCTGAGTGAGTGAGTGTGTGGACTAGCGTATTGACTGGCCATCGGTACGTGAGTTCGCATCTTGTGTTAGTAGTTGGTGTTTGTTTGAGTTCTAGATTTTATTGACGTCGTTGCATTATATCTGCATCGCGTATATGGTTCAAATAGTTCATTGGAAGAGAAGAATCTGCTAGTGAGCGTATGATATTTATGTTTATTACTATACTATGAAAATGGTGCAACTGTGTAACCCCGAGTTCTACGGAACGTCTGGTGGGATGACTGTTCTTCTATATCTTCTCCCTCATGCGCCACTAGAGATATCTCAAGTGTATGTCACATAGATAGTTAGTTACCCTATTTATTGTTTACTGCTTTACCTTCATGCATGTCAATTTTTTGTGTACTTGTTATGTCCCTTTGAGGACCTGACACCCTTTTCAGGTATAGAAGATCATGATTATTTGTTGGAGCAAGGATTAGGACTAGCTACTTCTTTCTCTTTCAACGAGGTTTTCTTGTAACACCCCGTTCTGCTCTAGCGGACTGCCGATTCAAACGACAAAAGTATAATGTCCTGACCCGCTTTGCTCAGGCGAGAACACTCGTTTGAGGCAAAGGATATCCAGACTTGACCCTTCATGAGAACCGGCTTAGGCTTTCAAAGGCTCGCTTGACGTATCGCTCAACCGAGGCGAATCATCGCTAAGGTGGGTGGCTACGGTGAACTTGTCTTTGCTTAGCCAGCACACATAAAATATGGAATGATACATGCTAGTTGCTAGGTGAATCATCCCCTGCATGCTAATAAGAATCCAACGCACCTAGCTTAGGGAATAATCCCAACTTGTATTGCTTATGCTAGAATATGAAATAAAATATTGCTTATATATATATATGTTCAAACCCTCGCAGCTACCCTAGAACATGTCGCTCGGGAAGTCCCTTATAATCTCACTCCTTGGCTTACCTTCGGATCCGAGCAAACGTGTTGCTATGTTCCTTAGAAACGCATGCTTGCCTGCTTTCAAATGTCTACGTTATTGTATTGTGCATGCATTGAGTTAGCCAGGAGACTATCAAATAATTCTTCTGTGCAATTGAACCTGCAAGTATCCGGGACTGTTAGGTCACCAAGGCAAATCCCCGAACCAGGGGAATGCATCAAAGCAGGAATGAATATTGAATCACACTTGAATGATAATCATGCCAAGTACGCATCTGAACGAGGATTGTGTCAAGTAAGAATGAATCCCAGCTCGTGGAGAATATGCTCGTTCAGAATAAGATTAAGATTCATGATTATCATATCAAGCTATGGAAAAGGATAGACCCTGACCCTGTATTGTCGCGGACAACTTGTGCACATGGTATGTTATGTTGAGTTCCGCGGACGGTCGCCGGGGCACTGGGACCGATCCGATTCGGACGGGACGTATGAGCAGTCGTATGTTATAGGGCAAGGTGTTATGCAGTAGGGCTCACCACCTGCATTGCATATCATTCTGTGTCTTGAGACTGTGAACTATCCATAATGGCTATGCCAGTGACTTATGTCATATAGATAAGTCATCCTCGCTTAGCGGCTATCCGCGTGCGAGTCATTGCATCGCATCAAATAAATAACTGAACACCTGAACGATCATGTTATAAGAACTCTCATGTTTGCATATGCTATGCCTCCTTAATGTTTATATATATATGCCCGTGCTCAAATTAACAATGTTTGCCTTGGACAGGGAAGGTAAAATGGTAAGTTGGTAAGTTTTGCCGTGTTTTCTCTCATGTCGCACGGCGTACTGCCACACGTGTTAGGCTATTCAAATCTTGCATAAAACTGATCCTAAGGCAACTAGAAAGACAACATAATAGTTGGTGCACGGAACCTATATTACGTGTTTAGATTTGTCGAGCGGGCGAGTAGCCTCCTCACCAGTGCATTCAATGTAATGATTACCCACCAGATCGTTTGTAGGGTACGGGAGAACCTCGTTTGGTGCGGATGCCTCCTTCGTGCATGCTAAGGCCACGAGATCACTCTGAAGCCTTGGGGCGCTGCGTTCGAAACTGAAGCACATATACAAGAAATAATATTGGAACATAGCCTGATCATCACCTGTGAAATCATTCCACAAATTGTAGCCAATTGACATGCTTTTACTGTTTCAGAGAGAGAGAGATATGAGCGAATTGTAATCTCGGCCAAGCGCCGCCTGTAATACTTGTTTATATCAATAAAGAGCTTGCTTTACTTCAACTTGTGTTATTCAATGCTTCCGCTATTGTTGACTCAGTGAACTTGTTACCGATCGCCTATGCGTTCATAAACTCCACTGCACTCGGACAATCTGTGCTACTCTGTGGCTTAGAACTCTTACCGCCAGCCAATAAACCATGACCTTGTACGGGCGTAGCTCACGCTCGTGTGGCATCACGCCCGGATGGGTCAAAGCGATCGTTCTGCGGGAGCGCTGGCGCGGTAATTCTCGCCTAGCGGGAACGACCAATTTAGCCTATGGGACATCAGGGCGTGACACTTCCCTTAGAGCTTCTTGATCACTAGATGATGTACTTATTTTATTGTCTTTCATATTCTAGTTTGGTAGTGGATTTGTCTCCACCCAACTATTAGTTCTTTTCGACTGTTTCCTACTTGGTACATTGTCATATTGGGTTATATATTTCTATTTAGTTTTGTGGACGAGATTAGTATTGCCTGTGACTTATGAAGTTATATACCACTTGTGAATTATTATTATTCATAAAACAACGTACGTATGTGTATGATTTTTATATATTGGAGTTGCCATGTACATACGGCTGGCATGCTTATGTATTCCTAGTCCTACGTATTTTGGGACTGGGGCGTGACATATTTTTAGTGGTGGCCCATGCAGGTCGAGAGTATATTGTCTCGGTTAATTTACTGTACTGAGCAAGCCTGCAAAAAAGATAAGAGTATAGGATCTCATCTACATATTTGACTTTTCTCTTTATTTCTGTTCTGAATTCTTGAACTCACCTACCTTTCTTGATATTCAAAATTATACTCGCTTAATTCTCTTGACATCAGTATCCTTGTTTCTTCACCTCTTCATATTTAATGTACTTTCCTAATAGTTCCTTGAGCATAGCCTTCTGCCAGAATATAAGAATCCTTGTTGTTAGAAGATAATTATGATAGCATACCTACTAAGAAAAATAAATTAGAATATTGCCAGCTCCCAAAACTTTAGCATACCAAATAAACCCTCGCATCCAACACCTATAAATTAATTGACCATCATCCCTTGATTTATTTAGGAATGACTTGAGAGTAGTATAGACACTACTAGGGTTAGTTAGAAATTTGACCATATTCTCTAGTATTGAGGAACCAATAAAAATCCAAGGTTGAATATTAGGACTAAACCTAACTTTCATAGTGAGATAATATAAGAGGACTATAAATTTAGATTATGTCTTGATATTAGCTGAGTAGTAGCTTAAAAAACTAAGAGGAATGAACCAATACCTTAGTAAGAGCAAGGGTACCCTACCTTCATCTTAGTAGATCCCCTAGAATCTATGATCATCATTGAGTCATACTTGAGTTTCCATGAGTCACCGACCGTGCCATCTCCTCCAACTATCTATATACTTTTCTATCTTGAGTTAATCCCTCCCTCCATCATAGATCAATTATCATAACTATTTATCTAATTAAAACCTATTGAATGATTAGAACATTTCCCTTGATCATACCTCGAACACAGAGACTAGCATACCACCTTCCCTTAGAAAATTATGATATTATCAAGAGTCTCTCTATTTAATTTTATATCATATTTTTTCAAAATCTTAACGCTCGCTATTTATGCCATGACTACAATTTTCCTTTATCTTTCAAATCGTGATACCTTACCCTTCTAATGGTAGGCCTAGTAATTTCGTTTATGTTAGGATATATAGTTTGGTAGGATTGTAGTTTGTTAAATCTTGAATTTTTAAATTTTTGTGCTTAGTAGTTAGAACTTGATAGTTTAAGTTGTTCATTTAGATTACGATTTTATGATTATCCTTTAGTTTCAAATCAAGTAATCTGTTCCACATATCTCAATACAGGTTATATGCTCTTTCACTTGAGAGCTAGTAACTTCTTCATTCTTAATATTAACACTTTTGTTCTATAAGCACTATGATTAAGACTTGAGATGACCATTACCTATGGTATTTTATAATGTAATAGGATACCTTGATAAGTACCAAGATCTTTCCCTCGTATACCCCAATAAGAGTTTTTAATTTATTTACAAGAACAATGATATTTTATAGAATCCCCTTAAGGCAGTTACAGTATTAGTTGATTCTCGTAAGTTGGGTAGCATGCCTCACAACCTAGTATCCAATAGTCCTTTTGACCCATTAATGAAGTGTAATTCAATGACACTAACTATATGCTAGCATAAAAAGATAGTGATTATCCAGAATGTAGAGCTTTAGAGGCCCATACCCCCATTTGGTCGACCAGATACTTAGACAATAAGTTACTATGGCAACTGTAGAGGCACAACATCGGACGAGTCTTAGCTTCTTGGTGAACTTGAATTATTTTGTACCTTTCTTCATCATAATTTCACATATTTATATTTTGAACTATCTTGACTTATGCTGCTATTATAGCCTAGTTTTGCAAGCTTATTCTTCTATAAAGCTTGATCATGACATATTTATTATTGTATGCATACACTGATACATTTGTCTAATTAGAATCGGTATATTATGGTCTGATCAACTTTAGTGCACTTGGTTCGCCTTTCATGTGACTATTTTACGTGGATTGAGATATAGTTGACTAGTAGACGAATATACTTGCACTCTAGACATGTCCGAGCATATTGTATCGGTTATGTAACTGTACTAATCTGAGTATGTGAATAGGAACTTACCAAAAAAGGATTTTGATCCACAACTGCCTTGACAACTCTCTTTTGTATTCTTCAATCGCCCTTGAACCCCGTACTTGTATACTATCACCTCCTCCTTGAACTCTTTATTATTCTTTTTTGTCTTTCCCTCTTTCAGAAAGACGAACACTCGTACTTGATATAATCTTGACTGTCACGACCCGCACCCAAAATATCGGGCATGAGTCGTGGGTACGTCCAGCCTACGCCGCAGCATCGGCGGTAGAACGCTGTCTGTGTCTACTATCTAGCTAACAATCTCACACAACAATATAAGTACCTGTCAAGATCTCAACTCCAAACGGAGGAGCAATATGAATAAGATAACACAAGTACTCAATCACGAATCTAAGCACAATAAGGTAACCAAAAAGTCTAACAACTACAAAGTCTAACCAACAACGACTACTAAAGACAACAACAACAACAACAACAACAATAATAATAATAATAATAATAATAATAATAATAATAATAATAATAATAATAATAATAATAATAATAATACAAAAATATCCAGAATCAAAATACAAGATCTCAAACCAAAAGTCGGGGACAAATCCAGTACCAAAAGCTAATAAATACAACTGAGGTTCTAGTGATCCCGGCTACCAACCCGAAAATCACTCCTGAACTAGGGGGTCCCTGTCTGCACCATCGACAAGCTGAGGTCCATAAAACGTCGGACACCTATCTTTCAGATCCTCTGAAAAATATATTCAGTCAGGATTGGAGCAAGTACCTCTAACAGCAGTTCCAGTTAAATGATAAAAACTATAAAGCAGTTGTAGCAAGTAGCACAAGGTGAAGAAAATAAAGTATGGACAAGGAAATATATCTATCTATCAACTAGTGCATAAAGGTAAAGATGCATGAAAATCAGAAGCAAAATAATAATGACTGTAGGATACAAGAAATCTAAACTAAGATCAAGTGTGTGCACAATGACGTGAAGTGAGTCCAGCAAGAGTAAATATAATGAGTTCAGTCCAGAAATTATAAGTGAGACCAGTCAAAAAGTGCAAGTGATTCCAGACTAGAAAGAATGAACTCATGTCTCTGAAATACCTATTTTGACATGTAAACGGCTAGGGGTAAGTATGGCTCACCGCACACTGGGTGTGCGGCTGCTATCATTCCAGATTAGACAAAAGGGGGTGATTCTAGTAATTCCAGATTGGGAATATTTATATGTCTACTCGAGTATTTCCCCATCCCGACTAGTACAAGTGAATCCAAGACCCGACACGTAAATCAAGTATGAGTCAAGCCAGAAATATGAGTGATGCTTGTAGTGAGTCCTGATATGATGCTAGTAGGTGATTCCAGAAATAGAGGCCAGAAACATGAAATATACGTGTCGTAAGTAAATAAATCTAGAAATACTAGTCAGTGTCGTGCCAGAAAAATCAGATAATACTATACTAGAAGCTAAATCATAATAATTATCAGATAATAAAAACTATCAGAGAATGTACTTGCCTGACGTCCTGAGCAACTGACGATCCGAACTGGCGTCGCAAGGACCTATTGCGAAAAGCAAGGTTAAACGGGGTTCTAAAGAGTTAAACAGATATAAAATAACTAAAAAAAGCTTCTAGGATTGTTCTAGGTCAAACGGGTCAAACCGGTAAAATCTGGGTCAAAAAGTCAACCCAGGGTCTAAAAAGTCAACTCTAGGTCAAAACTAGGTCAAATATTGACTTTGGCGGTCAACCGGGTCAACTACGGTCAACTCTAGGTCAAACTAGGGTGTCCCTAAAATTTTAGGTCAAAACTAGCTCATTAAGCTAGTAAACCCTCAACTCGCCCCCTTGAGATATCGGGATACCTCGGTATCCGATACCTCAACCTACGCTACACACCCCGCCTGTACCCACTAACATATATACTAGCATATATATATATATATATATATATATATATATATATATATATATATATATATATATATATATATATATATATATAAAACTAACTCTAACCTCATTCCTAGGTAAAAACCCAATACCTCGCCCCGATGCCCAATACCTTGAGTATCTCAAGGTATTGAGATACCTCGCCTAACCCTCTCTAACTCTAACTAACTAGCTAACTATCTATATATATACTTATATATATACTACTATATGTATAATATCAATATATATATATATATATATATATATATATATATATATATATATATATATATATATATATATATATATATATATATAACCTAGTATATAGGCTACCTCAATACCTTACCTCCAATACCTCACTTACATCAATACCTTGATATCTCAAGGTATTGAGATCCAATACCTTACCCTTCTCATCTCACTAACCTATGTATATATACACCTATCTATACTAGTATACTTATCTACATATATATAAATATATCTAACTACATATATATATATAGCTAAAAATAGCCTGATGGCATAATATACAAAGGTGGTGATGTAGACATATTAACCATAATTATGGCTCACTTAGTCATTAAAAGTAGAACCAAATCTCGTGCATTAAATGCAGAGATCTGCCCCCATCACGCGCATTAATTGCAGAGACGTGCCTCGAGTTCTGCACGAAGAGCAGCTTTTGACGTGGCGGTTCGCTTCGTCTCCTGCTGAGCGTAAAAGCTCACGTCTGCCTGTGTAAAACTGGCGGCGTATCCTTTGGATGCGTAAATGACGTCTTATATTAAGGTGTAAACCCCCTCACCAAAAATAGATATTTTGTATATATTTTATATTATTATATTTATTATAGATATTAAATTACTTTAGAGTATTCTCTTAGTTAATTAGAAAATAAAAATTTTAGTATATTTACTTATGTAAATATTTATTTAGAATCATTTTTAGGCTATTTTAGATTTTTGGAGATTTTTTCTAGAATATTTAGGTAATTAAAACATAGGGAACCTAAATTTCTAGGACTTTCATGATTTACTATGAGACCATACTTGCATATTGTTCCTACCAAATATTTATTTTAGGTTAAAATATTTAATTATATTTTTTTATTATTTATTTAGAATTTTAAGAAATTTATTTATATTTTTGAAATTATTTAGAATTTATTTGGATATATATAGTCTTAATATTAGATATATGCTAATTTAGTGTTAATAGATATTAATAAGATTATATATAAATTATTTGTATTATCTTTAATTCTATTTAAGATTATAAATTATTGAGATGAACTCAAACTCTATTTTAAATTAATTCAAATCCTGAGCCTACTAGGAAAGCAACTTCATGCATATCATATCCTTATTTAAACTGATCCTATTCATATCCAAATTAGCCAATCCTAGTCGTATTCAATTAACTAGTCTCCACCATTATAAATACCTCATCCTTCATATTTTACTTTCCCAAATTCACCTCTTTTTCGTCCAAAAAGAGTCAAAATTCGTCATAAATCCAGTCTCATTTTCTAGTAGTTATGACGACTTAAAAAGATGATATCTCCTAGCTCCGGACTCCAAACGTGCTCCAGTTTTTTTTGTTAGAACCATATCAAGGTTAGTTTTTTGAATATATAAATTATTTTAGTAATTTCAAAACCTATTCTTCCAAAAAATTCTAAAAGTGCCAGCTGTCCGAAATCAGACGCATTTTTGTATTTTTAAGATTTCGGGAGATCCTGAACTCAGAATTACGAACCGTTTAAAGTTTCTGTAAGCTAACATGATAAAATTCTAGAAAAGTATTTTTTATATAATTTAAAATATAAGTTTATTCTACTGTAAAATTTGTGCAACGTAGACGTAAATAAGAAACCACTAAAAACTGTCATCTGTGCGCCCTTGTGGCCATAACTCTTTACCGACTTATGATTTTATGAAATTGCCGATTCCAGTGTTCATTGTAAACCCCCTCGATTTATTCTATAGATAGTTAGAGTGGTTTTGGAAAATTTTGATGGCAGATGTTGAGGTTTAGAGTAGAGGAAATTTATCTGGAATTTAAATCCAATTAATTTAAACCCTTGTCGCGTCCTATCATTTTCTGATTTTTCGGAGCCCATTATCAGCCCATAAATTCCATATAATTATTGTACTTCCGACTCAACTCGCCAAATTAGGCACTGGACTTTTCTGACTGTTAAAATCAATTTTTGTGTGCTCTAAATTAATTGCGCAACATTCCAAAAATCGTAACCCATATTTAATTCCGTGTCGGACACCTGTGTCGTTACCCTCGATTTTGGGGTACCAACTTAACCCGTTGAGCCGGACCAACTAAAGGGTCCAAGACTGACTCCAAGCCCCCACCATTTTTGGCCTTTGCGTCATTTCCGGATTTTGACCCGACGGGCCCTAATTAAATTAAATTCGTGGGCCGCTTTAGTTCTATTTAAATCGGGATTACCAACTTTGTAAATCCTATTTTAATCCTAAATTAATCCCAATGTCTTCCTAATTAAACCCGTGCCTAACGCACAATCCCCCCTCACAATGAAAATTTTTAAATATATTTTTTTCCGTAATTTTTGCGTCATTTTATGTGTCCATGCAATTTCCCAAATTTACGGGGGCTAAGTCACAATTATTAAATTGTTGGCAACATCCTATTGGTCATGAATAAATGAGAGGGTCCCAAAATAGGGTCCCAATCTCACCCACTCATTCCCTCATGAAGAAACCTCATTCTCTCCATGTTAAATCCTATCCATCCATTCTACATGGAATGATCTCAACCACCCAACAACTCCACACACTCCCCTATAAAGCTACATCTCACCCCACCCTCAACCAAACATCACCGGCCCTAATCCCCAAAAATCTCTCTCTCCTCCTCCATAAATTTCTTCATGCAAGCTTCTTCCTCCATTCTTATTCTTCTTATTCTTCTTCCTTCATTCTTCATCTCTCTTCCTCCTTCCTGAAGAAGACCCGGCCGGACCGAACTGCCCCCGCCCCACTCCGGCGCTGACCCCGCCCACTCCGGCCAGTCCGTCCGTGGCTGCTGCGAGCGGACAGCAGCTCCAGCCGGCTGCACCCTCGCTCCGGCTGTACATCGACACTCCACCCCACGGCTGTTGGAACGGACAGCAGCTCCAGCCGGCCAGAGCTACCCTGACCATCCCTGGCCGACCAGCATCCCCACTCCGGCAGTGCTCCTCCCTCTTCCGGCCATCACCACCGGTTTCCAACACCACCACCAGCCTACACTACCACCACCATCACCACCACCCCCGGCCACCTCCTCCGGCAACAGCCCCACATCGAGGTCGACCCTCCCCTCTCTTGTCATTAATTTCCAGATTTTTAATATTGTTTTAAATAGGATGTTTATATATACATATGGACTTATATTAGCTAGGGTTTGAGTATAGACATTTATATAGATTGTAGTGTAGTAAGACAATAAACCTTGTGTTTAATAACGTTTATTTAAGGGTTTATTATACATGTCATAATGTGGTATTGATGGTTAAATGCATGGTTGGTATTTAGATTTAATTCAGGTTAAATATGCACTTGATGGTTGACGAGGATATGGATTAAATGAGGGTTTATGAATGCATCAAGTTTTAGGGTTTGATAAAATCATTCCAAGCAATTGATGGATATGGATGAGCAGGTGATTGACTGTGAAATATTGTGCAATATCAAACCATTAGTCATTCTTTGAGAATTGTTAAATAATGTTGAGCTTAATTGAGTAGTAGTTATTGCAAAATGGTAAAGGTTGTATATAAATGGGGGGTTAAATAAACAATTATTTATTTATGCCGAGGATGATAGTAAAGTTGTATGTTAACGGCTGTGAACACTGATGTGAACCTGAGGATTTGATCAGGGGTAGATTAACTGTATATTGTGATGAATATAGTAGACTGAGGAATAAAAGTGGAATTGATCGAGGAGTAGTTTTAAGACGAGTGATAGCTGATGGTATATGATTGAGGATTATTCTGATGGTATTAAATGGGTGATTGATCGTATTTAAAATGAACCCTTAGTCAACCTGTGGTCAACCCCCTAGCGTCCTGTCCCTATGAGTCATAGCTGAGACTGAGCATAAGATTAGACGTGTGTCACACCCCTGTTTGCCGTGTGATAGTTTATTAATTGAGTTTGTATCTCGTCTCTAGGTACTACGGGACCTGAGGACTTGGACGCGGTACCGGATCCCCGTCATCAGCAGCCGCACGCAGGCAAGTGTACCTTGCCACCCTGTATTTTAGTTTATAGATATTGTTGTTCTCTATGTACTCGTGCGCGTTTTTATGTTGACGTTCGATACTCCGTGTCCGGTTCACAACCGGGTGTTGACATTCGATGTAACATCTTAGAATAATTGCTAGATGCTTCACAGCACCTCGATGCACGTACCTGAGTACATCGATACCCTATGACACTCATACACTGTGATCGTGCCAGATTCCTGTATCCTGATACTGACATCATGACCAGAGACTGGGACGACCTTAGAGTCGCGTCTGTTGAGTTATTTTCTGTGTGTCGAGACTGTAGTTAGAGGTTCAGGTTCAATGCACAATCGTTGACCGCTTGGGAAGGAAAAGACAGTTACTAGACGTTTGGGCTACTCTGCACGCGCTTATATATATATGTAGTATTTTCTAGTAATACCTGTATCTAGTGTAGCTGTTTCACCCTTGTGACTCTTTGCCCGGAGCTGCGGTACGTGCCGTGTGTTTCCGTGTACGGAGCTACAATTTTATTTTGGACAGCCCACGCGTCGAACATTGTCTTTAAACTGTGTCACACTAGTTGGTTATGATAGAGTACCCTGTCGTGCACTTGTACTTTCTGTTTACTTGGCATGCTATATTTCTGTACCTTGTTACGTCCCTCTGAGGACCTGGTTCCCTGCTAGTTTTGCAGCATAGACGATTACGGAGCATTTGGAGATACTGATGGAGTGGCATATCGTGCGAGCATGGTACCAGGTACTCACATTATTTCTACCGGCATTATGGTCATTTTACATTGATTGTTCATCTGTTGTTGTAG
Source organism: Iris macrosiphon (assembly GCA_036927795.1). Classification (NCBI taxonomy): domain Eukaryota; kingdom Viridiplantae; phylum Streptophyta; class Magnoliopsida; order Asparagales; family Iridaceae; genus Iris; species Iris macrosiphon. Next base: position 142,132,243 of record JAYESA010000006.1, read on the forward strand.
CCTAATTTTGTAGACTCATACTTCTTCTCGAGTCTATTCGAGTTACTGTGTTATTGGGCGGCCGACCTTAGCATATATAGCTCTTTCTTGTATACTGATGTACATTGTGGATTGAGACACAGAGGTTTACATTAATGATTATCTAGATAGTGCCCTTTATATTACAGCTTATACGTATTCGAGTCAGACCAGAGTCTGGTCGAATGCGTAGCTGGCGTGTCACGTATTCCTGGTCCTACGTATTTTGGGACTGGGGCATGACATTCATGTAACATTGAAATATATAGGATTCCACACACAAATCCAGGATTTGAGTCGATAGACTTTTTGGTCAACGGATTGCCTCAAATTGCGTGCCACGGATCACAAATCCTTAAAGTTGACTTTCTTTGGACAAAAAATTAGAGCTTAACAATAAAATCAGATTATAATAAGATTAAAATACTAATTTAGGTTATTTTATTCAGAATTAAAATAGATTAAATAGAGGAAACTATTCACCCAATTTTGTAACCTAACTTGTTTAATTTATGTGACGGATAGATCGGACGACGCCTTGAGTTGGAACTTCATTCTTTTTCAGACTAGGCAAGATACCTTGCCAAATTGCTTACAGTATTTTGCATGCTTAGTATATTTCTATATATTTATTGCATCTCTGTTTATTTATTGCATGTGTATTTCCTTTCAGTCATTACTATATATTAGATATGTTGACGCATACTTGGCACTTAGTATCATGAGAGGACAATCATTAGGCGTATGGGCTTTTAACCACTCTGGTAAACCGTAGTAACTAGTACGTACTATGGTGGTCGTGTCCGATGGTCGCTACCCCCGATGTATGTCGATTGATGGAGTCACGAGGGTCGGTACCCCGGAGGTATGTCGACTGATGATGTCACTGATGTGTGTGTGAGTGTGAGATTTAGATCAAGTAGCCTACCCTTGCCCATACGTCGAAAAGTTGTCCTTATTGCATTCATATAGATTGTCTTGTACATCGTACTTATTTATTTTTCAAATATTATGCATGTTTACTATATTCAAATTGGCTTGCTGTTCTGTATCTTGTTACATCCCTCTGAGGACCTGGTCCCCTTCCAGGTGTATATCTGTTCTTAAGTATTTGTAGGAGCACAGATTTGGATGGTTATATATGTTTCGTGGATGTCTTCTCTTCGAGCCGTGGTCGTTAGTTGGTATTCTTATATGGTGATTATTGTGTTGTACCTTTACCTTCGAGTTGGTAGTGGATTTATTTCCATCCAACTATCATCCTTAGATACTTATATTGAGATCTAGTTTCATAGATAATGGTTATTTATTTATATTGATTTTTTAGGATGAGATTTAGATTATATCCTGTGACTTGTGACATATGTTATACCACTTGTGGATTTGATATTCATATTACAGCGTACGTATGGGTTTAGTTTCTATATATTGGAGTTGCCATATCCATGCGGCTGGCATGCTTACGTGTCCTAGTCCTACGTATTTTTGGGACTGGGGCGTGACACAAGGATTGTGTCACTAAACGATATTTTGGGGCTCTATACAGAATTATCATAACAACCGTCTTCTTGGTCGTCGTGCTGTACTCTTTGTCAGGAGTCAGGTTCACTGTATAATCTGACAGGTTCGTTCGTAGAATACGAAGAGTTCCTTGTACAACTTTCCACTGCATTAAAAGCGAGCAGGTTTTACACCAAAGTGGCGATGTAACAACCTTTTTACGCCAAAGCAGTCTAGAAATACTGCGTTACGCGGGTTATTCTGGAGCTATATTTTATGCTAAACTACCGATGAAGCTCTGCTGTACGCCGATGGCTCTGAAGTCATATCTTACGCCACCCAGTGCTGGAGCTCTATTTTACGCGGGCTTCCTGCATGTTGAGGGTTTTACGCGTATTATTCCCCAGCGTATTTTTCATGTTTCTACAAGACCCCCTTCAAAGTTTTCAAATTCCTCATAATTTGAAATACTTTGAATGAAGCATGAAACGGTCAAGTCTGACTCGTTCCTCGAGGCTGATATCTCGGCGGATTTTTTGGGAGTTTGTTGGGATTCGGTGTGTTCTTCTTTGCCTATATAAAGGCTGATGAGTTAACCTGTTCTTCCCACACTTCCTTCACTACAAAGAGATGGTTGCCGAGGTTCGTCTTGCTGACTTGATGAAGAAGAAGATCATGTTCTTCCAACATGTAAGGAGCCAAAAAAGAAGGCATCTTCGAGCAAATATCCTCTACAACGATGGATCATGGAAGGATGTCATAGCTTCCTTTGCTCGGGATGATCAGCAATTTCATATGGCGATTCATCCAGGAGAGAGGAAGGGTCACATTCGATCACACAGCTTGCAAGCTGTATTTTCTCCCGTTATGGCGCTGGCCGAGGATAGGCAGTTTAGCCCTGTCTTCCAGTATTGAGTTGGGTCTGAACACCCAACACAATTTCTAGGGCATGCCTATCATGGCATATGGAGGATGGGCTCTTGAATAATTTATACAAGCCCAGTTCTGTATCCTCCCGCCATTAATCATTTTCTTGTTCATCGACTGTGGAAGTCGATGAACTGCTGAAGAAGATGAAAAAGATCTCCACCAATATGAGAATCTGGCGTAGCAGATTCTTGGTGTGATCCTAAATGAAAATAAGAAACCCTTTATAGAGAAAGGATTTCCATCATATGTAATCATGAAGATGAAAAACCTTTTGTAGATTGGATTTCCATCATATGTAATCATGATTAATAAAATTGTCTTCTTTTACGCATATGATGATTTGCCATATTTGTTGTGATGAAGTCTGAATAGTGTGCAGCTTCGACACGTCTGAATATTTTTACGCTGACTCTGATAAAAGAGTATCTGAACTCGTCTTGTCTTTTACGCGTAGCAGAAGACGCGTAGCAAGCTGCTTAGCATTTAAGTCGAATATCCGAACGGTCATGCTGTTGTGGACGAGGAGTCATATAAAATTTCTGAACTGTCACTTCTCTGATGCGAAGAATTCTTGTTCAGATTATCATCTTCAAGAAATGATTTCCCGAAAATCCCTTGAAATAGGGCAAGAAATGGCCGTCAAAACAGGCCATACTTGAACTTTTGAGAAAGGATTCTGACTGGACATGGGATAAACTTCCAATCGATCCAAGAAGAAGAGTCATCTTCAATGCTGAACTCTGTATGTTTTGGGTACTTGGAATGTTTTGTGGCCAAGAAGGAGCATCTTCTGCGTAAACCCTTGTAATTGGCCGTCTGTAGCTTTTGATCGTAGATTTGTAGCCTCCGAGCGTAAAAAAGCTTCTGAGCGTGAAATCATAGATTTGTAGCCTCTAAGCGTGAAGTCGTAGGTTTGTAGCCTCTCGAGCGTAAAAGCTACCGAGCGTAAAAGCATCCAAGCGTAAAACCATAGACTTATAGCCTCTGAGTATAAAACCGTAGATTTGTAGCTTCCCGAGCGTAAAAAGCTACTTAGCGTAAAATTGTAGATCTATTCTGCGCGTAAATTCTGAATCCGCTAACTGTCCGTCTTCTCGAAATGATAGGCTGACGTGGTCCCAAATCATAACCGAATATTAAATATCAGATTTGGTTAGGGATTCGAGGAGTCATCCAAACTCTATAAATACCCCAAGGCCTTCAGAGAAGAAACCCTTCATCTGTCTTTTACAAAAAAACTTCGTCTCTTTGAGAACTCTTCTTTGCTTCTTCTCTGAGCACTCTAAGTTTTAGCCATGGCACCGAAACAAACTTCCACCGCTAAGGAAAAGAAAGCTGCCTCCTCTTCTCGCTCCTCTGCTCAAGCACGAACGACTCCCATTGGGCTGAGCGAACCTCGCTCTGAACGAAGTGTCCCACCGTCAAGCTGTGCACTAGGCGTCATAGGTAAAGTTTTTGGGAAGAGAAAAACAAAACCCTTCGCACATGTTGTACGTGAACGCGCAAGGTCATCTTCTGTGCTGAGAGCCTCTTCGAGGAAGATGATGCACATAGATATTTTATCATTACGCCCACATTCCTAATGTGTCAGCGTAAAAACTCCATAATCTCGCAGTCTGGCGTAAAAGCTCAAACTGTCAAAATTTGGGGTATACGACAAAACCTTGCGTTTTTACGCACTGGATGTAAATTCCAGCGTAAAAACTTATTTTTAACAGTCTGGCATAAAAGTGCGGACTGTCAGGTTTTGGCGTAGAAAGTGCAACCCTTGTGTTCTTATACACTGGATGTAAATTCCAACGTAAGACTTAAGTTTTTGCAGTGTGACGTAAAAACACACTTTTTGGTATATGCTGCAAGAGTGTAGCGTCTAGTGTAAAACTGACTCATTTTTTCTTGCATTTTGCAGTGGACTTGCAGATCCCTCATTTGGCTGACTTGATGAGTTCTGCAGCTGGGATGCTGAACTTGAATTATCTGGCAGATTTGTCACATGTAACATTCCCCATTTCTGGAGCCAATTACCCTGAGGGGAATTCTGATATCGTCCCAAGGAGAGCGCATGCTGCTGAGTATGCTCAGTGGGGAGCCCCTGACGTATATAGATAGGGCCGAATATAGGAAGCCAGCTTTCCTCTTCGGGGATATGATTGATAAACAATCCCAGACGAAGCCCAAGAAGGAAAATTGGGTGTTTACTGCTGATGGGATGGTCATATTCCTGCCAAAGATGCCCAGAGATTACCCTATCTCGGCATTCTTCCATGCCACGCATCCCAGGAAGATTTCATGGACCTTGATCCTTAATCTTCATGGCCAGCCGAGGAAGATATTTTATCAGAAAGGATCAGGCCAAGGATTATTTGTGAGCCGCCCTTCAGGCCCTGTCATACCTTTCAGGGGATTACTGCCGGGCAGCGTCCTGAGTGAAGATACTTCACTGCTCCAGCCAGTCCAAATATCAACTTTTTGCAATGACTTCATGGGGCATGGAGAAGTATACCCCAAGGTTAATCCTCGGACCAGCGGGTGGCTTAGCCCTGGGAATCTTCGATGGGCCCGTTTAACTGCCTGGGCCCTAAAGCACTTTCAGACGAAGCTAGAGAGCATTGGTCTGTTCGCGGCTGTGAGTGCTACCAGTGTTGGGTTACCTCTCAACCCCAACCTATTTTTGGCTTTGATGGAGCGGTATATCTCGCTCACTGGGACTTTTGCCACTCCGCTAGGGGAGTTGGGATTGGCCCTTCATGAGATGGCAGAGATTTCCAGGCTGCCAATGTGGGATATTCCTTATGAAGAATATGTCCCTACAAACAGGAAATTGAGGGACACAAACCCTCGGGCAGTGGCAGTATATCAGGAGCTGATGTGCCACTACCTTGCTTGCACTACTTTCTATCAAGAGCCGTCTGATTTGGCTCACACCAACAAGTGAGCATCCTATCTCTTATTTCATCAAGACAGAGATGCTAAGCCAGACAAAGTTGTGGATAGTAAAGATAAACCCTTGAATTTTTTGAGCGTGCTTACTGCTCAAACGATCGATGATCTTATTGAAGACTCTGGGGCTTCAGATCATGTTCTCGATGAGGAGATAGGGGGTTACCTTACAGGCACTAAAGCCTACAGTTATATGAGGCATTGTCGCAAGCCTCTGTCAAGGGAAGCTCAACTGGCTGGCTTCCTCTCTGTATGGTTACGCCGATTGGTAGTACCTGGCATAGCATCTGCAGATCGTATTCATCGCAATACCTTATGGCCTGCAGTATGTTTGGTATTTGGGGCAAGACTGGGCCTACTCCCTGCCATGGTATGCCGGATACAAGCAGGCCTGAGGGCCCGTACTGATGGACTGCTCGCGGATAAAACACAGCGTGAAGGATTTCCCAGAGTGGAGTTACCATTCCTATATCTGATGGGATGGTTAATCCTTCATAACCCCAGGGTGATGTCTCCCAGCTGTGCCAGTAGTTCGGAAAATAATTTCTTGTTGAATTACAAGAATTCTTCTTGGAACGTGACCACCGTCGTAGACTGTCGGAAGCATTAAATTTTGCTCACAACTGGAAGCTCTTCTGTATCGTCCCCACTGTACATAACAATCAACAGGGGACGAAACTTCAGGATTCAGGTGACAGAAGGACTATTCTTTCTCTCAAAGCCTTCTATTGGTTGGTCTGCATTAGACCTTCTCATCTGCTATACAGGAGTGAGGACCACTACTATCTAGAGCCGTATCTGCCTAGCCGATTCGCCAGGCAATTTGGGTACGACCAGTTGCATATGGGGAATGCTATCACCAGCTTCAAGTTCAGAGGGAGACTTATTGACGGAGTGAGAGGATGGCGGTACTTCATGATGGGTTGTACTGGAGCCACTTTTACATTACCTCTGAGCTATCAGCCTAACAATCTTTCCAGTGGAGTAACCCTCAGGTCTATCCATATTTTTGGATGAACACTGTAACACCCCGTTCCGTTCAAGCGGACTGCCGATTCAAACGATAATATTGTAATATCCTGACCCACTTTGCTCAGGCGAGAATACTCATTTGAGGCAAAGGATACCCAGACTTGTCCCTACAGGAATTCAGCTTAGGCTTTCAGAGGCTCGCTTGGCGTATCGCTCAACCGAGGCGAATCATCGCTAAGGTGGGTGGCTACGGTAAACTTGTCTTTGCTTAGCCAGCACACATAAAATATGGAATGATACATACTAGTCGCTAGGTGAATCACCCCCTGCATCCTAATAAGAATCCAATACACCTAGCTAAGGGAATAATCCCAACTTGTATTGCTTATGCTAGAACATGGAAATAAAATATTGCTTATATATATATATATATATATATATATATATATATATATATATATATATATATATATGTTCAGACCCTCGTATGCTACCCTAGAACGTGTTTCTCGGGAAGTCCCCTAACGATCTCACTCCTCGGCATACCTTCGGGCCCGAGCTAACGTGAATGTTTATGTTTATACAAATGCATGCTTGTCTTCTTGTATGTTGCCTTATTTTCATCTAAATCCCGGGATACTACTAAGTAGTCATTCCGTGCATGAATGAACCTGAAAGTATCCAGGACCGTTAGGTCACCAAAGGCAGCCCCAAACCAGGGGAATGCATCAAGGCAAAGTCATTCACTGAACAAAGAATCAAGATTCAAGTATCTCGTGTACTCGTGTTCTAGTGCACTCATATTCTCGTGTTCTTGTGCACTCGTGTTCTCGTGTTCTCGTGTATCTCGTGATAATTGAAAGACCCAAAATTGCATGTCACGGACAACTCGAAAATGAGGTATTGTTCCACAGACGGTCACTAGGGCACTGGGGCCGATCCGATCCGGATGGAACTCGTGTGTAGTCATCATGTACAGGACTGGGTAGCTTGCAGCGCATCGTGTACTCTCGTAGCAAGCTATCCTTGTCCTGGACTATGTCCAAATGGCTATGCCAGCGACTCATGTTCATATAGATAAGTCATCCTCGCTTAGCGGCTACCCACGTGCGAGTTATTGCATCACATCACTGAACACCTGAACGATCATGATACAACGACTCTCGTGTTGCATATGCTAATGCCTTGGTTTTTATTATAAATGCCCCTGAATGTTTATACATGCCCATTCTCAGATTTATAATGTTTGCCTTGGACAGGGAAGGTCAATGGTAAGTTGGTAAGTCTCGCCGTGTTTCCTCTCATGTCGTACGGTGCACTGCCACACGAGTTAGGCTATTCAATATTTGCATGAAACTGATCCTAAGACAACTAAAAAGATAACTTAATAGTTGGTGCACGGAACCTATATTACGTGTTTGGATTTGTCGAGCGGGTGAGTAGCCTCCCCACCAGTGCATTCAATGTACTGATAACCCACCAGATCGTTTATAGGGTGTGGGAGAACCTCGTTCGGTGCGGTTGCCTCCTTCGTGCGTGCTAAGGCATGAAGATCACTCCGAAGCAGCGTTGCGTCCGGAACTGAAGCACATATACAAGACATAATGTTGGAACTTGCCTGAACATCGCCTGTACAATCATTCCAAAATTGTAGCCACTTGGCACGCTTTTACTATTTCAGAGATAGAGGCTTGAGCGAATTGTAATCTCGACTATACGCCGCCTGTAATACTGGTTTATATCAATAAAGAGCTTGTTTTACTTCAACTTGTGTTATTCAATGCTTCCACAATATTATCGACTCAGTGAACTTGTTACCGATCGCCTATGCGTTCATGAATCCACTGCATTCGGGCAATTTGTGCGACTCTGTAGCTTAGAACTCTTATCGCCAGCTAATGAACCACGGCCTTGCACGGGCGTGGCTCACGCTCGTGCGGCATCACGCCCGGATGGGTCAGCGATCGTTCCGTGGGAGCGCTGGCGCGGTGATTCTCGTCTAGCGGGAATGGCCAATTTGCCTGCGGGAGATCGGGGTGTGACAAACACACTCAGTAAATCACTCCTCAGTGAGTTTCTCGGACACTAGTGCATATACATATTACCTCTGAACTACCGTCCTAACATTCCTCCCCAGTTATGTTTACCATATCCATATTACCTCTGAACAAATCTCCTGGGCTTGGCTATCGATTATCACGTCTATATTACCTTTGATATCGGTTGTCATCTCAACTTATCACCCCTACTTAACTCTATGTATGCTAGCGGTGTTAAGTCCACAAAACCTTCTACATCCATATTACCTCTGGCAGAGCTTGTCTCAAACCTATTACCTGCATCCCAGTGAGCAAGAAGTAATGGGTCCATAAAATCTATCACGTTCATATTACCTCTGATATGGTTTCGTTTTGAACCTACCACTTGCACTCCAGTACGCAAGAAGTGATAGCTCCGCCAAAGATCCTCCAGTGGGATGTCCTAAACTACTACGATATTTTACTACGTTCATATTACCTCTAGTACAATATCCAAAGTCCACAACATTCAAATTATTAAAAAATGAGAGACTTTATTTATTAATATATAAGATCACAAGTACATATGATGGAAATTCATTTTAAAGGTTTTCATGAAGTCTCATTGATACAAACCTTTTTCATTAAAGGTGCCCCTCCATGCTGTCGATGCTACTGATACAAGTCAAGCCCGCAACAGAACTCAATGCTTTCTGGATCATCCATCCATAGTACAAACCTTAGTATATAAAAAAAAGACTCTATACTGATGGATAACATGGAAGAAGCATGGGCCATCATGCGGGAAGATCGACGACATGAATATTAATTAATCTAAATCCTGTCATCGACACTACAGTCTTTCGGCCGATAGTAAGCCGTATAAAGGGAAGAAATACAGCTAGAATGCTACTTGAACAAGGATAGCTCAGCATATGACGCAGGATGTTCAACCTCACCTCCTGGATCAGTTATTGGAAATTTTTTCGTTTCTTGGATCAATTTTTGACGAGAAATTGCCGCATAAAATTGGTCTTCACCCCGAACAACGGGTGTTATGATATCCTTCCATGCTCTATCATGAACTGCACGATGAAGAATAAAGCCTGCACAAGGAAAACATATAACATCAGCATACAATGACCAAGTTAACGTCTATGCGATAGAGCCTAGTCAGCGTATGAGGTATCTTCAATGCGACAGATCCACGATAGTCGCATATCGGGTCAAGCTTCCATCCATGCGGCAGAGCCATGGTGGTCAGATGTCCTGATCGAGCCTTCATCCATGCGACAGAGTCATGGTTGTCGTATATCCAGGTCGAGCCTTCATCCATGCGGCTAGGTCTTAGTTACAGCATGATGGTTGCCCAACCATGTGACAGACTAATGAGGAAAGCCCGCACATGTTCGTAATAATCTTTCATCCATGCAGCAAGGCGGTATAAAAAGTTTGAGCATGTTCGTGATGATTTCTTATCCATGTAGCAAGACTGTGTACGGGTGTCTCTGTATCCATGGTGGCCCAACATGAATCTAATGCCTCGATCCGCACAATCCCCTTTAAGATCCTCAAAAATTGATTCCTCGAGTCCCGCATGAAGAGATAATCCCTGAATCCTAAGAAAAATCTGGTTAAATCCCCTCATTAAATGATCTGACAGCCTGGCAGAACCCACTATACGACAACATAGCTATGCAACAACATGGTTATACGGCAACAACATGATTATACGGCAACATGGATATACGGTATGTCACCCCTATGCGTCCAAAAGTTCTCGATCATGCTTCTTATTCAAAGTATTCCAAACTTATTATTTTAGAAACTTTAAAGGGGGTCTTGTAGAAGCATAAAAATTCTGTAGGCCGCAAAGAGCTTATGCCCTTGGACCCGAATAGAGCTCATGCCCCTTGGAGCCGCATAAAAGCATAAATAACCTTCATGCGGCCTGAACCACCTCGGAGTAAGAGGTCGCATAAAGAGCCCTCGACACAGTCTCCGATGCCTAACAAAAAGTTCTGAGTGCCTCAAGACTCGTGAAAGGGATGACAAACAAAAAGATAAAAAGTCATATCATGCATTAATAGCCTCGACAAATGTGCCATTCAATGTGTTCTCAAGTATACGGCTTCGCCCATATGCAGCCTAGTCATCATATGCAGCTCTGGCCCCATACGGCCTCTTCAACATGCGGCCATAGTGTCCAACCGACCAAGGCCAAATGAGAGTACACATGCGGCTACAAGACCCACGCGGCCTCGTCAACATGCGGCTAGAGTTTCCATCTGACCAAGGCCAAACGAGAGCACGTAGGCTGCTATAAGACCCATGCGGCCTCGTCAACATGCGGCCAGAGTGTCCATACGACCAAGGCTAAATGAGAGCACGTATGCGGCCAAGACGTTATATGGCTCTCGACTTGCAGATCTTTCTGCTACAACCGAAGACAATTTCTCGCACAATCAGTGTTGACTACGTGTCCAGCTGACCAAGTCACACACGCAACCACCCCGACTTCTCTTCAACAACATATCTCAACCAAGACCATGTGACAATCTTCTCATGGCATGCGACTGCAGTTACAACCATATTTTGTTGAAGAAGCCCTTTGCGACCACCAAACAGAGGTATATGCGGCACCTATGGCCCATGAACATAATAGATATAAATATGAGCAACTTGTATGTCCCAAAGCTCAGATTTTTCTGCTTCAGAGAGACCAGACCACCCTCAGGCACAAGAAAGAGAACAGAGAAGAGCTTTCTGGCTCCCGGATCGGACCGTCAACGGAGTAAAAGAGTCATTGCAGCGCTCTTTGTCTATCGTCATACCCCAGAATTAAAAAATTATACTTAGATTGTCTGTCTAGAACCTCTTTGTACTTTCTTTAGTTTGTTGTTAAAGTAATCCAAATTTTAATAGAAAATAATATGACCATTGTGTCATGGCCGTTCGAAGCCTGGGCATTGATATCATAGGACCGATCAGTCCTACTTCGTCTAAGGGACATCGGTTTATCATCGCTATTACCGACTACTTCTCCAAGTGGGAAAAAGTCGTACAACTCGCTGAAATTAAAATATCAAATGTGATCAGCTTCGTCAAGCATTATGTCATATACCGCTTCGGCTTTCCACAAAGGATCATCTATGATAATGGTCCACAATTCGTAAGTCACACTTTCTACCGTGTTTGCGACAAAAACTGAATTCAGAATGTAGCCTTGACTACCTACAATCCAACAACAAATGGTCTGGCAGAAACATTCAAAAGACCATCATAAAGCTACTCAAGAAGTTTGTATCATCCAATAAACACGACTGGAATAAGAAGCTGGGTGAATGTTTTTGGGCCTATCACACAATGATCCGAACACCTACTGGCAATACGTTATTCTCTCTAGTTTACGAGAGTGAGACAGTCCTCCCTCTCGAGATCCAAATTCCCTTGATTCTAGTGGCTCTCTCCAACTGGTTAACCGTCGATGACAATCACCACCGACGGCTACAAGAGTTAGAAGCACTCGACGAAAAGCGACTCTTAGCTCAACAACATATTGAGCTATACCAAGCATACCTCTCAGGAGCCTTCAACAAATGGGTCAAGAATAAAATTACCAAGGGGTGACCTCGTCTTGACAGTAAGAAGGCCGATGGTCATAACCCATAAGACGACCGGCAAGTTCCAACCCAAATAGGAATGCCCGTTCGTCGTAGAATCTGTATTCTCCAACGACGCCTACCAACTGGCAAAACCTAATGGCGACTTGCTTATAATGCCCATTAACGGCAAGTTCCTAAAAAAGTACTATGTCTAAGGCTGGGCTTGTACTTCTCTCTCTCCCCAAAAGAACAACAAAGATGTACAGGATTCCCACTTTTTGTTGTTCATCCCTTTCTCAATAAGCCATTATCGATATTCAGGAGTCCTGGATACGTAACAGATAATGATCCTCCAAAGCTCCCTAGTAGAGCAGTCCCCAGGTCCACCCGTACACTCCCGCAGGGACCACCCACCCAAAAAAACCTTCTCGTTAGATGCGAGTTCACGACCATATTACCTCTGAGCTATCGTCTTAATGATCTCCCCAGCGGAGTAACCCTTAGGTCTATCTATATTTCTGGATAGACCACACTCAGCAAACCACTCCTCAGTAAGTTTCCCAGATATTGGTTCATATTCATATTACCTCTGAACTACTGCCCTGATATTTCTCTCCGGCAGAGTTTGTCATGTGTATATTACCTCTGAGCAAACCTTACAGGTTTGGCTATCGATTATCACATCCATATTACCTCTGATATCGATTGTCATCTCAAATTATCACTCTACTTAACTCTAAGTACGCCAACGGTGTTAAGTCCACAAAATCTTTCACGTCCATATTACCTCTGGTAGGGCTTGTCTCGAACTTATTACTAACACTCAGGTGTGCAAGAAGTAATGAGTCCCCAAAATTTATCATGTTCATATCACCTCTGATAGGGTTTCGCTTCAAACTTATTACTTGCACTCAGTGCACAAGATGTAATAAGTCCACCAAAGATCCCCAAGTAGGATATCCTCAATGGAAGCAAACAGTTTACTACGTCCATATTATCTCTGAACTATGAGCTGTCATGTTCTCCATCTAAAGAAAACAACCATATCCATATTACCTCTGGCTCATTTTTTTTTCTTCCACAAAAATATCGGGATCGTACCTAACCTCTCGGTATGACTATCGATTAGCTCATGTCAACGTAACCTCTGAGCTATCATTCTCACATCCTCCCCAGTGGAGTTTGCCATATCTTTCTTACCTCTGAGCAAACCTCCCTACTTGATTATTGATTATCACGTCCGTACTACCTCTAATATCGGTCGTCGTATAAACTTATCACCCGTACTTAACTCTAAGTACACCAGCGGTGTTAAGTCCATAAAATCTGTCACGTCCATATTTTCTCTGGCAGGGCTTGTTTCAAACTTATTACTTGTACTCCGGTACGCAAAAAATAATAGGTCCACCAAAGATCTACCAGTTGGATATCCATAAAAGACTACAGTATTGTGCTACGTCCATATCACCTATAGTACAAATACCCAAAGTCCACAACAAATAATATGACAAACACAAAAAAAATCTAAAAAATGGAGACTTTATTCAAAATCATGAGTACATATGATGGAAATCCATTATAGGGGTTTTTATTAATATTCAAGGTCATGGGTACATATGATGGAAACCCATTTTAAGGATTTCTATAAAGCCTCGCTGATGCAAACCTTTTTCATTAGAGGCGCCCCTTCGTGTTGTAGTTGCTACTAACTTAAGTAGACCCAGCAGCAGAGCTCAATGCTTTCTGGATTATCCCTCTACAGTACAAATCTTAGTATATGAAAAAGATTCTATAATAACGGATAGCAAGAGAGGAGCAGGATCAGGCGCTCCTCAACCATGCGAAAAGATCGAAGACAGAAATGATAATCAATCCAAATTCTGCTATCGACACCGCAGTCCTCTGGCCGGTAGCAAGCCATATTAAGGGAGAAATGTAGCTAGCACGCAGCATAAACTAGGACAATTCCGCACATAACGCAGGATATTCATCCTCATCTCCTGGATCAGTTCTTGGCGATCCACCGTATAAGGTTGGCATTCTCTTCGAATGACGGATTCTATGATATCCTTCCATGCTCTATCATGGGCACCATGAAGGGTGGTAAAAACTGCATAAAGAGACAACATGTCAGTCTCAACAAAGGTCACAAAAGTATAAAGTAGCTGCATGCCACTTCCAAGTTGCAGCTATGCGTAGGAGGGGATATCTAAATATAGCCAAGTCCGCACGCATGAGCAAGCAAATTTCTCATCCATGCAGCCAAACCACCGATGGACCAATTCCGTATCTATGCAGCCAAGCTACAGACATGCTCTACGTGCATGCTACGGATGGGTCGAGTCCTCATCCATGCGGCTAAGCCACAGATAGGCTTTGCGCACATGTTGCAGATGACTGCACACCTATACGGAAGAACTCTATGGGGGTGGGGCATGCGTGTGTTCTAGATGATTTATCATCCATGCTGTGAGGTCGTATACTTGTGTCTCTGTGTCTATGCTATCATGACCCATCCCTACCTCCAAAAAGAGACCCAGCATTGGGAGGCCACGGATCAATGCTACTTCTGACAAACTCCTTGACAAGATGAACAGTAGCCTACGACATCTTCTTTCGCAAAGAGAGTAAAAAGCCAAAAGACAAAAGTTCTCTATCCCCCTCCCTAGCCTGTCTATTTATAGGCTCCTGGGGCATATAAAAAGGTCGAGACAATGAATCAGGCTGTTGTGAGGATGAACCTGATACCTTGATTTGTGTGATCTACATTCATCTTCTTAAAAATGGTTATTGACTTAAATTCCCAAGGAATATACTCAAGGATCGAGCCAAATCCTGCTTTAAATGGAGATTTGACAGCCTAAAAAAGATTCGTCCATGCGACCCGCCATCCATGCAACCCGAAGTCATATCCTCCATGCTTCTTATTCAAAGTATTCCAAACTTATTAGTTTGAAAACTTTGAAGGGGGTCTTATAGAAGCATAAAAAATCTAGATCCAGGCGCTCAATAAACCATGCACCCCAATGCCAGCTCAGAAGAAATTAGGCCGCAGAATAACTATATGGCCAAGAGAGCATCATCCATGCGCCCCAAATATTGGCCGCACAAAGGCCTGACACAAAGATTATGTCTGACTCAAAATTCTGACAAAAAAGATTTTTGAATGCTTCAAAAAATATGAGCACACTAAGCGACATGAAGCTCTTGTCAGACTAATAATGACTCCTAATAGGCGTGAAGTGCTATGTATACGAGGTCTCATGCGTCCCAGGGTCCATGTATCTCTGGCCCCATGAGTCTCAGACCCCATGTTTCTCATGCGTCTCTGGCCCCATGCGTTCCAGACTCCATATGGCCTATGTATCTTTGGCCCCTTGTATTCCAGACTCAATGAATTCTATGTGTCTCTGGCCCCAGGAATTCTGGACTCTATGCTTTTCATGCATATCTGGCCTCATACGTTTTAGACTCCATGTGTTCCATGTGTCACATGCATCTCATATTCAATGCATCTAACGTTGCAAGGTTCTCTGAGATAAAATCTTTCTATTTTGACTGAAGTGATTCTCTCCAACTAAAATAGGGCTACATGTCAAGCTGACCAAGTCACGCAAATAGAAGATGAGAACCGCCGAGATCTCCAACAACAGCAAATCCCAATAAAACGTCCATGTGGCAGCTCACCCTAGACTCAACCTATACTATGTGCCTACAGTTGCAACCGTATTATGTTGAATGAGCCCCCTGCGACCACCAAACAGAAGCACATGCGGCACCTATAGTCCATCACCATGATGGCTATAAATAGAGGCAACTTGGACGTCCCCATAGGGGACTTTTTCTGCTATAGATAGACTATACCTTTCCAAACGAGCTACATACATACAAACAAGCTCAAGAGAGAGATAAGATAGCATCCCTCACTCACTCGTCGGACCGTCAACAGAGTAAAAGAGTCACTGCAGTACTCGTTCTCCATTGTCATATTACCCAGATTAAATATTCTACTTAGATTTTCTGTTTATGATTTCTTTGTACATTTTTGTTTTTTATTAAATGAAAGTTTACCCGAACTCACTTCAATGACAAATAGAAGTATCATTGAGGAGAAAATAATACTATATATTTGTCAAAATAAAAGGTACCCTTATATTTATTTTAGGTTAATTGTGCTTATCTTATGTTGTTTTCAAGCCTTATACTAAGTTAATTTTGTTTGGCCAAATTTGTCTGGGGAGCCGGAGGATCTTCCTTACCTTCCACTGGATGGCCCGCACTCGTAGATCCACGGTCCCGGTACACGAGTGGATTTTTTATTTTGTACGCCTCGTTATCTATCTTGTATTGGTGGTGTTTAGCTAGGGTTATTGTTAACCCTTTTTTTTATTCTGGAGCTTGTTCCATCTGACCTCGGTCAGCATAATTATATATACTAGACCTAGGCTGATATTTGTGATTATGTATATTTATACTCTACTAGTGTAGCATTTTGCCCTACTAGCTTTATGATTATATATGTTATGGTGTTTGAGACGCCTTACTACTTTACATGTATGATATACTCTTAATATTTGTTGATTATTGGATTGAGATACTAGGATTTGTCGACCTTAGGACTGACATCTTTTGCAAGCTAGAGTTCTTCCACTTGTCTTCTAGACAGCCGTGATCATCGTACGATAATTTTATAGCATGTACGGAGTAGCTGGCCATGTCCATCCTCGTATTTACTTAGTATTTTTGGAGCAGGACGTGATGTCACTCCCCGTTCCTGATATAGTATTTGTAACATATTTTTATTTTAGCATGGTTGGAAGTGCATGGAGACTAGACCCATTCTTTGGTTTAACCTTGCTTATGGTTTATTTTGTGGGTTGGTTCAAGTCATGAGAACCCTTGATTCAACCCTCAACCCTAAAATATATAACCCAATATTTCTCTCTCTCTCTCTCTCTCTCTCTCTCTCTCTCTCTCTCTCTCTCTCTCTCTTCACTTCTTTATTTCTTACCCTCTCTTTAGTTTTCTCTTTCCATTTTTAAGTGCACCTTGTATGAGAAATAGAGAAACCTCTATATTATTATTCTATTATGTTTGTTATGTATTTCTTAGTACTTATAGAACTTGGAGTTTTTTGTTTTGATGGGTGGTTTTGAGTATATCAATATTTCTAACTTAGGGTTTTTATAAATTTTATGAGTTTTTCTTGGTTTTGATCTATTAAATATGTATTTTAGAAAACCAATTTTTTTTACTTGATAGAGCTTTCAATTTAGAGCATTTTGGCTTTTGGTTCACCCGATTTGGACTTAAAATAAAGAATTTACGGAAAAAATAAGATTTTAGTTTTTGGAGCTTTTCTACCATGGCTGAACCTACTGTTGGAGAAGACGAAGTTCACATGCAGCTAAGAGTACAATGCGGCCTGAGAGGGTTATGCTGCCTGAACTCTTGTCGCATACTGACAATATGTGTCCATCTTGTTGGACGCATGATTGCTTATTTACACAAGTGTCCTTGAATACCTTGTGTTTTCACTCGCTGAATGAATAACAAATTTACTAAGTCCAAGAGACCTCCATGTGGAACCAACACTTATACGACATTGGAGAGTATGCAACCACTATTTCCTTGGACGCATGACTCTGAACCCTGGCACATATTTTTATAAAATTAGTCTTTTTTCTCTGACACACTTTATATCTTGTCACATCAATAACTTTATATCATATCACTGACACTTCATTTATTGCCCGTCACTTCAACACTTGTCCCAAGGAGTAGACTTTAACCCTGAGCATGCGGTCTGACTCCATAAGCGGCCAAAACTTTTCTTGCGGCCTGACTTCAATGCAGCCAGGACTTTTTATGCGGCCTGACTTTATATGTGGCCTCGAATTTCCATGCGTCCTAGAGACCCATGCAGCCTTGCTTGTTTGATTGAATATTTCTTGTTCTTTCATGATCCAATGTATAATTGGTAATTGGACTCGAATACTGTATCCGTACTGATACCACTATTGCCTAATAATTATCCATGATTTATTATGCACCGAGGTATGACACATCGTATCACGTGTTAAGTGATTATATTTGGATTCTGCATCGAGAATGCCTCCAAATTCCTGAATGCATGATATTATAAATATATATTATTTTTCCAGCACGGGCTTAATAAGCGAGTCAACTACCAAAGCGTGGCTAGGGTATTGATTGTCTGAATGTTGCATACATGTTCGGGTGAATCCAAATTTGACTTTCATTTATTCGTATCTAGCATGTCTGTACTTTGTACGATATCTTAAGAAAATTTCTCATGTGACCACGCGTTGAGATTTCAAATACAACATAGGGCTAAATAGGTAACTAAAAGTGGTAGTAATATTGGAGGGAACGGTATCCCGAGATCATGCCAACGAACCTTCCCACAGAGATTTATTCTAAGTGCATTGTGGGCTGGGCACCACAGATACTGTATATCATCTGCCTTGGTGGAGTACAGTATCTGACCAATTATTATATTGAGCCACTGTTTCACTATAGAAAGACTAGAACCGCTAATGCCGTATTTTTAGCGCAGTGGCCCTAGGGAACTGGTGCATCCTGAAATTGTCTATTTTATTTATTTGGTTCGGTTAGCTCTTGTTCGGCACTGGCGTGATCTGAGGATACTTTTTATGCATTATTTTTTAGATAACCTCGGACTCCACCAAATAGCAAGCGGTACAAATGATTGGCTGATATAAGAAAATAGACTTGGTAGTGATTGTATTATTCGGTTAGTAGCCTAGGGAAATGGACTATTATAATGTAATGGTTCAACCCTTGTCCTTGTTTGGTTGTAGGGTTGGGCCTTGCGCTATGATATGCCATGGACCTAAGTTACGACACTGAACCTATATATTATTATATGTTTTCCTTAGGTGTTTGTTTCTCTATTTCGTGCTTCCTTTGTGGTACTTGCTATTTTGGGTCTAACCCCACTGGTTTTGCATGGCCAGGTTTTGAGCCAGCACCCGAAGATCCAGCGTACCTTCCCCTAACTCATGGCACGTACCAGGAATATGGTCGTAGGGGATAGCGAATGGGTTTTCTTCTTTCCTACTCATCAATGAATATTTACTTCTTTTGGGGTTTAGACACCGACACCTGTTAACCGGCTAGTCTGGATATTAGTTTCCTTACACGATTGTATTAAATCAGACATAGCTGATCACTGTCATGTACTTTTATTATTCTTTCAGCTTCTTATTTTGCATACCTGGTCTCCAGAATATTTTGAGAAAGCATTTTGGACACCTTATTGTTTTATCATATATGCTCTATGCTTACTGTATCTTGTTTGAATGATTGAGACATAGAAGTTATTGACCATAGGAGACTTAATTGTAGCATGCACTCCCTTGTCTTATGCAACTGTGATCGTCGTACGACATATAACACCTTGTACGGGGTAGCTGGTCATGTCCGTATCTGTAATCCGGTACTGGGGCGTGATAGGTGGCAAGATTTTAGTGGTGGACCATCCATGTTTATTTTTCAGACGTGGGGGATTTATCTTGTTAGATATTATCACCCTCACTTTTCCAACAAGGAATAATTTGGTAATTTAGCCTAGTTATTTAATTTTAGGAATATAATAGTTAGTGGGCTATGAATATTTAATTAATGCTTGTATTAGTTATTTGATTATTAGAGTACTATATATATTTATTTAGAGGCTTGTAGTATTTAATTTAGTTAGTGGGCTAGCCTATTTAATTTGACTTGATATTAGTGGACCTAAAATTAGACTTGTCATGACAAATAGTGAGCCAACATGGACTAGGCCCAATGAACCCATTCCCACTAATTAACTAAGGAGAATTAGTTTAATTGTAATTAGTTAGAGACTTTCCAAAATACCATTTCCTAATTATTCCTTATATTAGCATGTAGGGGGCATAGTTGTCATTGTCAATTGCTTGGAGAAGGGGAAATGAGGGGCCGACCACATATAGAGGGTCTCCTCTCTCTCTCTCTCCTCTCAATTGTTCATTTATTTTGAGATCCCCAATTTTCTCATATTTCTCTCCATCAATTTCTCCCTCATTTTACTTCAATTCCTCCTCATTTTTTATTCCTAAAGAATTTTTGGAGCTTGGAGAAGCAAGGAGCACAAGGAGGATGAGCATTGGTGAAGAGATCGTGTCCACTTGAGTTTTCATTGGGAATCCATCTTCCAATGGGTAATTTTTAAATTATTTTCTCATTATAACTTCCAAATCAAGCATTTGACAACTAGAAAATCATCCCATGGCATAGGACTACCTACATGAACAATTTCTTATCTATTTGGTAGTATATTGTGTATTCTTCATAGAGTTTTGTGTCAATTTTGGGGAAAATCCGATATTGGCACACCAAGAGTTGTTATTAGGTTTGGAGGACCTAATTAGATTTGTATTAGTGTTGTGAGGCTAGCTACATGTCCAAAATTGGATACGAGTAGGAAGTATCGTAATACTTTGTGATACGGAATAATTTTGGGGGTTTTCCCTTCGACACGTATGATACACATGTTATATTTTGTCATGACACCTAGATAGCTAACAAATGACTTGTTTAGGCTTTAATCATCATTTATAACATGTTGGTAGGCTTTGTTTTAGGTTTGGAGAAGCTTGGAGTGCGTATCATGAAGGTATCCTAGCGTATCCTAATTATGCACCACAAGTGTTTGGTAGAATGCCTAGTTGTTTATTTTAGTATTGATATTCAGATTTGTTCATATATATACCCATATTTTTCATTATAAATTGCTATATATATATATATATATATATATATATATATATATATATATATATATATATATATATATATATATGTATATATATGTATATGTGTGTGTGTGTGTGTGTGTGTGTGTGTGTGTGTGTGTGTAGGTATTGTGGATGTATCAAAGATTAATATCAGCAGTATGTTAGTGCTAGGTTGGCTTGCCAGTGTGCAGATACAACTGTAGGTTGAAGGTGTGATGTAAGGAGGAGAGAAGAGTGCCGGCACAGCAACAAAGGGGGGATATCTGTGTTGTGTACAAGAGTGTAAGCCAGTGAGCACGTTTTGTATGTTTGAACATGAAGGAGTAGTGCATATGAATGAATGTGAGATGAGTATTGATATTAAGTTATGATGTTAGCTAAGATGTGGGGTGAATATTGAGTGTGAGGTAAGAGTCAAGTTCATTGGTAGTGTAGGGTGGTGCTTAAATGAGTGAATAACCAGGTGAGTTCTGGGCTCGGGTAAATCATATGGTTGAGGCACATGTATGCATATGGTCAGGTATAGTAGCTACATGGTATGTTTCAGAATTATGTCAGGGTAGGTAGTGCTCTTCAGGAAGTATTAAGTTTGAGGGGTTCATTTTTGGTGAATTGCATAAAGCAACTGTGGTCGAGAACCCAAAGTTGAATTCTTGGGTGTTTGAGTATAACCAGTGAATCAAGTACAGCAGTAGTGTTAAGAAGGATTGGTTGTTGGTATCTGATGCATTGCAGGTAGAGGATTAGAGTATGGGTAGGATCAATGTTCAGTTGAGTGCATTGGGGATTAGAGTTATTGCAGACAGAGAGCAAGCTTATTGATTGCCTGCACAATAATGTGATGGGGGTTTTACAGGAGATTTAATACCAGTAGTTGTGTGAAAGAGTCAGTTTGCACCAGATTATAATATCCAAGATATTAGTGTGAAGGCCCTTTTTCTATATGTAAGGATTTCTGAGTATGTTGTAGTAGATGAGGATGTATCAGTGATCAGGTAAGACTAAGCAGTAGTGAAGGTTATATCAGTTCCATACCTCTATGGTTCACGAAGTTCTGTGCAGTCCTTACTGCATTCCACTGGCAGCAAGGTACAATGGATGGACTACAGTGAGGGTAAGGTAGGTTTAGTTGGAGAAGTTGAGTATAGGCTTGAGCTAGCAGTTGAGGTATCACTGATACCTACCCTCAAGTTAGGGATATGCTAGATTGATATATAGTGTTTCAGGTAATGTGATAAGTTATAGTTATATAGCTAATGGAGTTAATTTAAGGTATGTTTCGGTTACTAATATTGGATGAGTAGTTGGTATCATTTGGTGTCAAGTGGGTAAATTATAATAGGATATCAGTTAGTATGTACTAGCTAATGTATGTTAGATATAGTTAGTTAATGTTAAGATAGTAATATTAGCTAAGGGATGACTTAAACTCCAAGGTAGTGATTAGATTAACTAGTAGTAGCCTAGAAGTGTAGGATATGACCTTGTATAGCTAAGGTAAACTAGTTTTAGCTTGATTAGTGTCCAATTAACTTAATGGACCTAGTTTAGCCTAGAATCTACCTAGAAAGCATATCAGTGCATTCTATTACTCATTTATCATCCATTATACCTTTTGACATGATCTTTCCTAAATAGGATTGTGTAACACTAGCTTGGGCATCGAAACACACATTTTGCTCAGGACCAGAGGCGAGTATATTCTCTAATAGTTTCTATTACTTTATAACTACTATAATGCATGTATTTAGAAATATATTACTTTATTTCTGACATATTGGTACACGGACTAGTATACACATGGATCTTCAGTTATGGAATGTTATTTATTATTTTATTATTTCTCGTGTTCTCATATGGTTAATAGACAATGTTTAATATTAGACAATGTTCATTGTTTAAAGTCTAATGTTCAATATTTACTATTTTATAATTCCTTGAGTATCTTGCATAGTAACGTGTCATGGTTGGATCCATTGTACTAGTCGGAAAAAAGAAAAAGTGTTAGCTAGATATGTGATCAAAGCCTAGACAATGTTCAATGTTCAATGTTCAATGTTCAATATTTAAG
Organism: Iris macrosiphon; assembly: GCA_036927795.1. Taxonomy (NCBI): domain Eukaryota; kingdom Viridiplantae; phylum Streptophyta; class Magnoliopsida; order Asparagales; family Iridaceae; genus Iris; species Iris macrosiphon. The sequence goes on from JAYESA010000006.1 coordinate 142,155,101, forward strand.
TTAAACAATGTTTATCCAATATTTAAGTAGATAATGTTCAACCCAAGCCGATCACATATCTAACTAGTATTTCAAACACTTAGTATAGTTACAGTTCTTCACCATATTCTATTTTATTGTCTTGTTCTATTTTATTGTGATCAGTGTATACCATATTGCTCTAGTTTACCTGTTCCGTCTACCATAGTATGATATTGTTCATTATTTCTCGTCTTGTATTATATTATCTATTTCTGTTTATAGTCATTATCAATTAATTGGAACTACTATTGGGTTATACTTCGCTCCAATCCTGACTGTATATATTTTTCAGATGAGTGGTTAGAAGAGATGTGTCCCACCTTTTATGGGCCATAAGAGGGTGAGCCAACAAAGGACTAGTACCAGCTACTGAGGCGACTTAGATTTCCATTAGCATGTTATTTTATTTTAGTTTAGACATTGGCATGTATATATTATTTGAGATTATGTTGTAGCTAGACTTTTAGTTTTGGATGTACTATTTTATAATTTTGTGACTCTTTCTTCTATCCCATATAGTGCATTATTTCCCTTTAGTTTTATATGGTGATTATCGATTATACTTGAACCATTATATGGTCCTCCAGTTGGAGTTGGGATATTATTGGCAGGTGCCTTTATATATTGTGTGAGATATTTAGATAGTATTGTTGACCTAGACAGTATTCTACCGCCGATGTTGCGGCATAGGCTGGACGTACCCACGTACTCGTGCCCCTATAGCGGGTGTGGGTCATGACACATTTTTGTAGTGGCCCATGTAGGTCTGGCTTCGCAATTAATGCGATGTCGTGGTAGTGCAACAAACTCAGTTGTACTACTGCCAGCCTGTGATAGGATAAGATATAAGATAGTGGGATGAGAGAACGAATACTCAATCACAACTAGGAAATATTTTAAACCTATTGATTCTTGATATCTTTATCATTCTATATATTGTATTTCTTTAAAATTACTATCATTCTTTGATGATATCGTATTTTGCTCAATATTGATTTCTTATTTTGAATATGTCTTCATGATGCCACCGAAGACCCGATCACAGCGTTCTAGGGCAGCTTCAGTGAGGTCGGTTACTTCTCCACCTTTGAGGCGAGCGGCAACAGCCACTGCTCTATTATCTCCAGTTCAGAGGGCCGAATCACCGGTCCAGGTGGGCGTCATTGCAACAGCTTTCGGGGGTGCTCCACCTCCAGATCAGAGGACAATTACCTTCAGTTTCGGAGGAGCTTCCACCACCCCCATCACCAGTTGATCCTGCACAGATATTTGCACTCTTCCAGCAGATGATGGAGACCCAGAGGGCCCAGGCGAAGGCCCAGCACAACCAGTCAAACGTGATGAGGCAAGAAATAGAGAATGCCCATCAGTTAGCGCTAGCAGCGTGGAGAGAGTAACGCTTACTCAACCGCATATTGTTCTACCCCAGGATGATCTGTAGTAGAGGCCAAGTACTATTATGGATTTCAAGAGGATTTGGCCCAAGAACTTCAAGGGCACCGAAGGAATCTTGTACGCAAATGACTAGATAGAGGACATCTAGAGGAACTTGCGTTTGGCGTAGATCCCGAAGATTCTACGGATAGAGGAAGCTAGCAGCCATATTTTTAATATAGTACTAACATAGTTTCGTACAGGTCTGAGAATTGCGGCACCTGGATTGACTTGGAAAGATTTCAAAGAGCTCTTCAAAGAGAAGTTCTTCCCGGATATGGCTGAGAGTGCATTGGAGAGCCAGTTTCAGGATCTCGTCCAAGGGAGTATTTCGGTGGACGAGTATGTCGCAGAGTTTTATAGACTGGGCAGATTTGTGGAGGGGCATAATGTCACGCCCCGATTCCGCAGAATCGATTGTCGTCCCCCGGGCGTGACCGCCGTGCGGGCCTAGGTTGCGCACCGCACAAGGCTAAGTATTTTTGTTTCGCATAGCGAGCACATATTCAGAGTACGCAGATAATTGAAACACATATTGAAACATGGAAAAGTTCTCTTTTATTGATAATATGAACATCTATTACAAACTCCTTGAACTGAGTCATAAGGATTGCCTATATGGGCTTATAAAAGTGTTGACACAAAATGAGATAGCAGTCCTTTACATTACATCCTTTACTAAACTCAAAATATAAGACCTTGCGTCGGAATGACTGCTTTGCCACGAAGTTGCATGGTTGCTTGGTGGCTAGCTTCTATCTTCAAAATGCTTCTTCTTCTTCAAAATGCTTCAAAGGTTGGCACGGTCGAGGCGTGCCTACAGCTGGACTGGATTGGGGGTTTGTCTCCTGCTCCTCGCTCGGCTCTCCTTAGCACGGGGAACCTGTTTCAACGAGGGTCAGTACATCGAAACGTACTGGTGAAGGCAAGCTATCCCAACTATACCAATCAATACGTTGTTTTAATGAAGCATGCATATTTGTGGGTTTCTATCTTGCCTTAGTTCATTTTACAGCAAGACATATATATATTATCATTGAAATAACTCGCCATCGTTCGGTGACATTTACCTGCCCGTCTGAACCACCTGCATAATACTTACCTTGCCTTCCCTGCCAAGAAGACACAAGTTAGTAGCAACAGGTTTAAATATATGAGGGGATCACTGGCACGTTGCCATAATGGACGGGCTAGTCTCGGGACGGAATGGCGTGCGGCGCAGAGAACAGGAGGCGCCACAAGCCACTCGATCCGAAGCAGGCGACTATCGTGAGTTTCGTCCGGATCGGATCGGTGCCAGTGCCCCAGCGACCGTCCGCAGGAACTAAGACCTTGTGCACAAGTTGTCCGTGATCAATGCAGTACAATAAGTTAACATTTGAGGCAAATCAGGCACAGGGCAATAACAGGACAAGATCTACTTTTGCATAGTCTTCCTGTTGAGTTATTGCATTGAAGATGAGTTCTATACATAGCACAGTTTTTAAGAAGAAATATACATTCTAACTTATATTTATGCATATGATGAACATTCCAAACGAGCAAGCATATAAGTAAGTAACCGTTCACAAGTTTCATTTGACAAGCAATATTTCCCAAGTCTATTCCCTTATTATCTTGATATCTTTTAGTTATTTACTTGGTATCGTTTGATCGGGCAAAGCACGAACACAAGATTTAGATGTGAGACTAGCAAGTAGGGCTAGCTAATCGGGTTGGTAGCCACTCACTTTGGTAGTTGGAAGGAAAAGGAAAGAAGTGCTTTAGGAGTCCGCTCGAGCGATGCCTACAACTGGTTCACCTGTATTGACACGAACAGCTGATCAGTACTTCTTCCTCTCTTTTCTTTATCGGAATTGAAGTGTAGTCCTAAGAACGAAAGCAATAAAAACCATCGAAGCCGTTCAAGAAAACCCAAGCAAATCCGAAAACCAACTCAAGGCACGAAAGCAACAAGCGATAGCGAAAACTAGGCAACAAAGAATGCAGCGGAGAGGTCCCTCCTGACTCTGCCGCTAAGTCGATCCTTGGGGCACGGTCCACTGAATATGGGAATTGATTCCGAAGAGACAAATCCATAACGAGGATGAGTTCTTGATTCAATCTATCCCGATCGAACGATACCGTCTAGTATTTCTTAGCCGCGCTCCCCGAATAGGGGGAACGGGGCACCACATCCTACCCAACTAATTGGAAGTTTCGTCCCGAAACTTAAGGAATAAAACCTACCACTAGGAAATAATGAGGGGAACCGTTCCCTCATATCGGATTCGAGCTCCCAAGTAGATTCTTCGACAGAGTGATTCCGCCAAAGCACGCGCACTAGAGGAACCGAACGGGTCCGAAGCAGCTTTTCTTTTCTATCCAAAATTTGTACCGGCTGTTCTACATACGTCAAGTCGGGCTGAAGGTTCAGTTGTCCCAGGTCTACCACGTGGCTTGGATCGTACACATATTTTCTAAGTTGAGAAACATGGAATATATCATGTACGTCAGCTAGGGATGGTGGTAGAGCGATCTGATAAGCAACTGAAGCAACCCGCTTTAGTATTTCGAATGGGCCGACAAATCGTGGACTTAGCTTTCCCTTTGCTCCAAACCTGTTGACCCCTCGCATGGGCGAGACCTTGAGGAATACCCGGTCACCTACTTGAAACTCTAGCGGTCTCCGATGAACATCCGCATAACTCTTCTGACGACTTTGAGCTATCTTTAATCTGTCCCAAATCAGCCGAACCTTCTGGACGGTCTGCTCCACGAGCTCAGGGCCAAGTACTTGCCGCTCCCCGACTTCGTCCCAACAGATAGGAGATCTATACTTTTGCCCGTATAATGCCTCATACGGCGCCATTTGAATGCTTGATTGATAACTATTGTTGTAAGCAAATTTGGCTAGAGGTAGATGAAGGTCCCAACTAGTCTTCGTGTCCAAGGCGTAGAGTCGCAGCATGTCTTCGAGGATCTGGTTGACGTGCTCTGTTTGGCCATCGGTCTGTGGATGGTAGGCGGAGCTGAATTTCAACTTCGTCCCCATTGCTGACTGCAGGCTTCCCCAGAAACGTGATATGAATCGACCATCTCGATCGGAGACTATGGTTACGGGCACGCCGTGGAGTCGGATGATTTCATTGAGATATATCTGAGCCAGGCGGTCGGCACTCCAAGTAGATTTGATAGGCAGAAAGTGAGCTGACTTGGTGAGTCGATCGACGATAACCCAGACTGCATCATGTCCCTGTTACGTCCTCGGCAAGCCAACAATAAAGTCCATCGTTATATCATCCCATTTCCACTCCGGAATAGCAAGGTTTTGAAGCTCTCCGCCTGATTTCTGGTGTTCGGCCTTTACTCGTTGACAAGCCATGCAATGCGACACAAACTGCGCCACATCTCGTTTTAAGCCGTGCCACCAAAACGTCGTACGAAGATCCCGATACATCTTAGTGCTACCCGGATGAGAAGTATAATTAGCATAGTGAGCTTCCGTGAGTATCTCTTGTCTGAGGGCCGCGTCGTTCGAAACATATAGTCTTCCCTTTACTCGAAGCATCCCATCCGTGCTTACCGCAAAGTCGGACGCCTTTCCTGCCAAGATGAGGGTATGTATCTTCTGCAGGAACGGGTCATCCTTCTGAGCGGCCTTCACTTTGTGTAACAAGTCGGGCTCGAGGCGCAGTTGAGCTACTTGCGCCCACTTCTTATATCTTATTTTCAGTGTAATACCCAGTGATTCAAGATCTCGGCACAGCTTATCATCAATAACCAAACTCCCTACAAACACTCGACTCAATGCGTCAGCTACTACGTTTCCCTTTCCAGGCGTGTATCTGATCGTGAGATCGAAGTCGCTCAAGAGTTCAAGCCATCGCCGCTGCCGAAGATTCAAATCCTTTTGAGTGTACAAATATTTCAAACTCTTATGGTCCGTATAAATCTCACACTGTACGCCATAAAGATAGTGACGCCACAGCTTCAATACAAACACTACCGCGGCAAGTTCGAGATCATGCGTTGGGTAATTCTGCTCGTGTGGCTTTAGCTGTCTAGAAGCGTAGGCTATCACCTTATCGCGCTGCATTAGGACACATCCTAGACCCTTTCCTGAGGCATCACTATATATTTTAAAGTCATCCGGTCCGTTCGGCAGAGTGAGAATTGGGGCAGAGATGAGGCGCTGCTTTAACTCCGTAAACGAAGCTTCACAGTCCTCTGTCCAAGTAAACTTTGCACCCTTTCGTGTCAACTGAGTCAAGGGCGAAGCAATCCTAGCAAAATTTTGTATAAATCTCCGGTAGTACCCTGCCAGACCAAGGAAACTTCGGATGTCGCTAGCTGACTCCGGTCGTTTCCACTACGTGATTGCTTCTATCTTCTTCGGATCAACTGAGATGCCTTCCGAGGAGATGATATGCCCCAAAAACGAGATACTGTCCAGCCAAAATTCTGATTTGCTTAATTTGGCATACAACTTGTGGTCTCGAAGGGTTTGTAGCACCATCCGCAGGTGTCCTGCGTGCTCATCCCTAGTCTTCGAGTACACTAAGATGTCATCGATAAATACCATCACGAATTTATCGATAAAGGGCCTAAAGACATGGTTCATCATATCCATGAATGCAGCAGGAGCATTCATCAGTCCAAACGGCATCACAGAAAACTCGTAATGGTCGTAGCGGGTTCTGAAAGCAGTCTTGGGCACGCCTTCTGGCTTAATCTTCAGCTGGTGGTAACCCTAGCGAAGATCAATTTTAGAAAATATCGTTGCCCCTTGTAACTGATCAAACAAGTCATCTATCCGTGGCAGAGGATATTTGTTCCTGATTGTGACTTTGTTTAGTTCCCTATAGTCTATGCAGAGGCGTAGAGTTCCGTCCTTTTTCTTCACAAAGAGCACGGGAGCGCCCCAAGGAGACACGCTCTGACGGATGAACCCGCGATCAAGTAATTCCTGGAGTTGGCGCTTTAATTCATTCAGCTCTGCAGGTGCCATTCTGTACGGAGGCTTGGAAATTGGCTGTGTATTTAGAAATGTGTCGATAGTGAATTCAATCTCTCGGTCTGGCGGCATACCGGGTAGTTCGCTCGGGAACACATCGGGGAACTCTGCCTCAACGGAAGTTGACTCGACGTTTGCGTAGTCCTGCCGTGTGTCCCGAACCGATGTTAGGAATCCCTCGCAGCCTGTGTAGAGCATTCGCCGAGCAGATTTTGCCGAAATCACCATGCAGGCCCTGGTCGCATTGTTCGCTGGACTACTGGTGTAACAGAACACGGCTTCTCCAGGCAGACGAAAAATGACTCGCTTCTCTGCACACTCAATAGTTGCCGCGCACGCGCCTAGCCAGTCCATTCCCAAAATAATATCATAGTCCCGTACATCAAGAACTAAAACATCAAGTGACAGCTTTCTCTCCCCAATACAGATATAACCGCCTAGGCATGCTGAACAGACAGGAATTTTTGTACCAGATGGGGTGCTAACGCTTAAATCTAAATGCAACGGAGTCATTTTAACATTGTTCTCCATGGCGAAGTTTGTAGAAATAAAGCTATGGGTTGCACCTGAATCAAATAGAACGCGAGCAGGTATATTATTGAAAAGTAAGGTACCTGACACGACGATATCCGAAGCTAGAGCTTCTTCCCATGTCAAGGTGTAGACTCGGCCTTGAGCTTGATTACGCCCTGGCTGAGGCGTCGCTCAATTTGCCTAAGGAGCCGGAGTCTGATCTGGTTGTTGCGGTGTACGAAGCGGACAACTGCTAATCTGATGGCCAGGATCGCCGCATCTGAGGCAAGTGCCGAGCCGCTTGCGACAGACATTCTCGGTGTGCCCTCTTCTGTTGCAGTAGGTGCAACGCTGCCCCTGGTTTTCTCGCTGACGACCGCCGTTATTTTGATGCTTTGCAGCGTTGTTTCCTCTATCGTTGCCTTGGCGTTTGTGATTGGAAGGTTGCACAGCGCCGGCGGCAACGTGAGGATACTGCGGTTCGAGCGAAAGGGCGTGGTTTAATACTTCCCGCATCGTCTGATACTGCGGAACGGCTACGTGCCCGTGAATGCCAGGACGTAGCCCTCCTTCAAATCGTCTGGCATGACTCGCTGCATCCGGTAGATAAGCGGTAGCAAATTTGGCCAGTTTATTGAATTCTGCCGAGTATTGCTTCACCGTCATGCTGCCCTGCCGGAGTTGAACGAAATCGTTTTCCCGTTGACGTCGTAGTGGTGGGGGTATAAACTTCTCCTCGAACGCGGCACGAAAAGTCGTCCACGCGATCGCCTCCTCTCCATGGCCAAGTTGAAGAGATCATCGATGCACGTCCCACCAGTCGTGCGCGTTGAGGCGAAGCAATAGTTGGGCACATGTGACGCGCTTGTCTTCCGGCACTTCTAGGAGAGAAAAATGATCTTCAAGCTCGGCGAGCCAATCTAGGGCCACGATCGGGTCCTCAGTCCCATTAAACGGCGTGTTGCAGACCTTCTTGAAGTTGCCAAAGGGGAAGGCAGTCACTTCCCTCGTCCTTGGCACTAGCGATGGTTCGACTTCAAGCACTGGCTGCTCCACTGGTGTAGCTGTCGTTGCGGCAGAATGGTTGGAGGCCAGGGTCTGAACAAGCTGCTGCAGGGTATCTACCTGCTTTTGTTGGACTGAGAGCCGGGCCTCTAGGTTGCTCTCGAACTTGGCTTGGCGGGCATCATCCCTCTGTCGTTGCTCCGTGAACATTTACATCACCTGCTGAAGAGAATCTGATCGAGACATGCCCCGTTGGCTCCGAGAGCTTCCTGAAGTTCCGGAACTGCTCTCCTGAGTCCTTGTCTCACCTGGCGCCAGTGCTGATGGTTGCGCTTGCGTCGTTCCTTGAAAGGAAGGTAAATTACATCAGGATCATAATGTATTATGGACTTATTGCATGAACGTATCTTATTTTGGCCTTAACGAGTTCAGGAGTTCGCACAGGGATTTATCGTTAAGGAAACTTTTCCAGTTCAAGTCAAAGGAACTTTGAAGCTGTGCTCTGATTCCAACATGTCACGCCCCGATTCCGCGGAATCGATAGTCGTCCCCCGGGCATGACCGCCATGCGGGCCTAGGTTGCGCACCGCACAAGGCTAAGTATTTTTGTTTCACATAGCGAGCACATATTCAGAGTACGCAGATAATTGAAACACATATTAAAACATGGAAAAGTTCTCTTTTATTGATAATATGAACATCTATTACAAACTCCTTGAACTGAGTCATAAGGATTGCCTCTATGGGCTTACAAAAGTGTTGACACAAAATGAGATAGCAGTCCTTTACATTACATCCTTTACTAAACTCAAAATATAAAACCTTGCGTCGGAACGACTGCTTTGCCACGAAGTTGCATGGTTGCTTGGTGGCTAGCTTCTATCTTCAAAATGCTTCTTCTGCTTCAAAATGCTTCAAAGGTTGGCACGGTCGAGGCGTGCCTACAGCTGGACTGGATTGGGGGTTTGTCTCCTGCTCCTCGCTCGGCTCTCCTTAGCGCGGGGAACCTGTTTCAACGAGGGTCAGTACATCGAAACGTACTGGTAAAGGCAAGCTATCCCAACTATACCAATCAATACGTTGTTTTAATGAAGCATGCATATTTGTGGGTTTCTATCTTGTCTTAGTTTATTTTACAGCAAGACATATATATATTATCATTGAAATAACTCGCCATCGTTCGGTGACATTTACCTGCCCGTCTGAACCACCTGCATAATACTTACCTTAACTTCCCTGCCAAGAAGACACAAGTTAGTAGCAACAGGTTTAAATATACGAGGGGATCACTGGCACGTTGCCATAATGGACGGGCTAGTCTCGGGACGGAATGGCGTGCGGCGCAGAGAACAGGAGGCGCCACAAGCCACTCGATCCGAAGCAGGCGACTATCGTGAGTTCCGTCCGGATCGGATCGGTGCCAGTGCCCCAGCGACCGTCCGCAGGAACTAAGACCTTGTGCACAAGTTGTCCGTGATCAACGCAGTACAATAAGTTAACATTTGAGGCAAATCAGGCACAGGGCAATAACAGGGCAAGATCTACTTTTGCATAGTCTTCCTGTTGAGTTATTGCATTAAAGATGAGTTCTATACATAGCACAGTTTTTAAGAAGAAATATACATTCTAACTTATATTTATGCATATGATGAACATTCCAAACGAGCAAGCATATAAGTAAGTAACCGTTCACAAGTTTCATTTGACAAGCAATATTTCCCATGTCTATTCTCTTATTATCTTGATATCTTTTAGTTATTTACTTGGTATCGTTTGATCGAGCAAAGCACGAACACAAGATTTAGATGTGAAGACTAGCAAGTAGGGCTAGCTAATCGGGTTGGTAGCCACTCACTTTGGTAGTTGGAAGGAAAAGGAAAGAAGTGCTTTAGGAGTCCGCTCGAGCGACGCCTACAGCTGGTTCACCTGTATTGACACGAACAACTGATCAGTACTTCTTCCTCTCTTTTCCTTATCGGAATTGAAGTGCAGTCCTAAGAACGAAAGCAATAAAAACCATTGAAACCGTTCAAGAAAACCCAAGCAAATCCGAAAACCAACTCAAGGCACGAAAGCAACAAGCGACAGCGAAAACTAGGCAACAAAGAATGCAGCGGAGAGGTCCCTCCTGACTCTGTCGCTAAGTCGATCCTTGGGGCACGGTCCACTGAATATGGGAATCGATTCCGAAGAGACAAATCCATAACGAGGATGAGTTCTTGATTCAATCTATCCCGATCGAACGATACCGTCTAGTATTTCTTAGCCGCGCTCCCCGAATAGGGGTAACGGGGCACCACACATAATCCCTAGGGAGAGCGAGGAAGTTTCAGAAGGGTTTGATCAGGGAGATCATTCCCACACTAGGGGTCACTGCACTGCTACCTACAAAGAGATATTGATGGATGCACAGAGGGCGAAGGATGACTTGGAATTCACGTCCAAGAGGTTGCGGGATGTATCAAAAGGAGTTAGCAGCAGTGCTGGTTCAGCTAAGCAACCCCATTTTCATCAGTCGAGAATATACTAGCACTATCTGTTTCCTGTGCCAGTCAGGGCACTAGCTCAGCAGACACATCAGTTACAGAGGCCAGTTCATCAGGCACCGTAGCAACCTCAGAGCCAAACTCAGCAGACTTCTTCTCTTACCTATTGTGGAAGGCATGGGCATGATTGGGAGAACGGGCAAAAGAGGCTCAGACTATGCTAGTATTATGGTTCCCCTGATCATCAGGTGAAGGAGTGTCCAATAACTTGTATGGACTAGATCGCGGTCAGAGAGGTAAAGTTAGGCCACCTATGGCACTGCAGACTGCTCAGTACCCGCTGAGGGAGCCATCCAAACAGGGTGAAGCATTTGCGATGATAGTCGAGGAGGCTGACGCTACATGTGAGGGGTTAGCTTGTTTTGTGTTATTCTTTCCTTTTCTTTCCATCTGTTGCTTGTGTGCTTAGTTAGTACCTTATAGACTGCTTGTGTGTTATTATATAGTTAGTATATCCTATCAGAGACTGCAAAATCATGATGGACAAAGACCATAGTTAGTAATTTCTTTTAAATTGTATGTTGTATGTTTTAGTTTGGATTGGGGTTTACCTAGATGGGGGGGTAAGATCATCTTTAAATTTTGAGGATAAAATTTTCTAAGGCGGGTAGGATTGTCACCCTCACTTTTTCAGCTAGGGGTAATTTGGTAATTTGGCCTAGTTATTTAATTTTAGGAATATAATAGTTAGTAGGCTATGAATATTTAATTAATGCTTGTATTAGTTATTTGATTATTAGAGTGCTATATATTTATTTAGAGGCTTATTGCATTTAATTTAGTTAGTAGGGTAGCCTATTTAATTTGACTTGACATTAGTGGACCTAAAATTAGACTTGTCATGACAAATAGTGAGCCAACAAGGACAAGGCCCAATGAACCCATTCCCACTAAATAACTAAGGAGAATTAGTTTAATTGCAGTTACTTAGAGACTTCCCAAAATACTATTTTCTAATTATTCCTCATATTAGCATGTAGCGGCATAGTTGTCATTGTCAATTGCTTGGAGTAGGGGAAAATGAGGGGCCGGCCAGATATAGAGGGTCTCATCTCTCTCTCCTCTCAATTGTTCATTCATTTTGAGATCACCAATTTTTACACATTTCCCTCCATCAATTTCTCTTTCATTTCACTTCCATTCACCCTCATTTTTATTCCTAAAGAAGTTTTGGAGCTTGGAGAAGCAAGGAGCACAAGGAGGAGGAGCATTGGTCAAGAAATTGTGTCCGGATTGTGTTCACTTGAGTTTGTATTGGGAATCCATCTCCCAATTGATAATTTTTAAATTTTTTCTCATTGTAACTCCCAAATCATGCATTTGACAACTAGAAAATCATCCCATGGCATAGGACTACCTATAGGAATAATTTTTAGGCTATTTGGTAGTATATTGTGTATTATACATAGAGTTTTGTGTCAATTTTGAGGAAAATCTGAGATTGACACACCAAGTGTTTGTCATTAGGTTTGGAGGATCTAATTTGGTTTGTATTAGTTTTTTGAGGCTAGCTACATGTCTACAATTGGATACGAGTGGGCGGTATCGCAATACTTTGTGATACTGAATAATTTTAGGGGTTTTCCCCTCAACACGTATGATACACATGTTATATTTTGTCATGACAAATAGATTAGCTAACTAATGACTTGTTTAGGCTTTAATCATCATTTATGACATGTTGGTAGGCTTTGGTTTAGGTTTGGAGAAGCTTGGAGTGCGTATCATGAGGGTATCCTAGCGTATCTTATTTATGCACCATAAGTGTTTGGTAGAATGCCTAGTTGTTTATTTTAGTATTGATATTCAGATTTGTGCATATATATATATATATGTTTGTATGTGTAAGTGTTGTGGTTCAGATCTTAGGGTATTGTAGATGCATCAAAGATTGATATCAGTATGTTAGTGCTAGGTAGGCTTGCCAGTGTGCAGATACACCTGTAGGTTGAAGGTGTGATGTAAGAAGGAGAGAAGAGTGCCTGTACAGCAACAAATGGGGGAGATCTGTGTTGTGCATAAGAGTATAAGCCAGTGAGCACATTTTGGATGTTTGAACATGAAGTAGTGCATATGAATGAATGTGAGATGAGTATTGATATTAAGTTATGATGTTAGCTAAGATGAGGGGTGAATATTGAGTGTGAGGTAAGAGTCAGGTTCATTGGTAGTATAGGGTGGTGCTTGAATGAGTAAATAACCATGGGTACAACATATGGTTGAGGCATATGTGTGCATATGGTCAGGTAAAGTAGCTACATGGTATGTTTCAGAATTGTGTTGGGATAGGTAGTGCTCTTCAGGAAGTATTAAGTTTGAGGGGTTCATTTTTGTGAATTGCATAAATCAACTGTGGTCGAGAACCCAAAAACTTTTTATCTGTCTTCTGCGAAAGAGAGCTTTCGACTGTTCGAGTTTTTCTTCGTTCCTTCTCCGAGCACTTCGAGTCTTTCAGAAATGGCGCCGAAACAAACCCCCTCCGCTAAGGGAAAGAGCATAGGTTCTTCCTCTCATTCTTCTGCCCCAGCGAGGGAGTCTCTGGTCGGGCAAGGCGAGCTTCCTTCCGAGCAAAGTATCCCACCGACGAGTAGAGCACCCGGCCTTAGAGGTAGAGCCTTTGGGGTGACAAAAACGACAAAAAATCCTTCGCACACGTTGAACGTGACCGCGCTAGGTCGTCTTCTGTGCTGATAGCCTCTTTGGAGGAAGATGATGCATGGAGGCATTTTCATCTTTTATGCCCATATTTCTAATGTGCCAGCGTAAAGACTCTATATTTTCGTAGCCCTGAGCGTAAAAGCTCTGGCTACCGAAAGTTGGCGTATATCGTAAAATTTGAGTTTTACGCTTGTGGAGGGGACTTCTGGCGTAAAATAACCAAATGGTTACGATCCTGCGTAGAGCACAGACTGTCGTTTCCTTGGTCTGTACGTTTGTGCAAGATTTGTAATGACATATTTTCCTTGCACTTTTGCAGTTGATCTGGGCGAGTCTCCACTGGCCGAGGTGATGGGCTCCGCTGCTGGGATGCTGCACTCGAACTACCTGGAGGATCTGTCCCACGTGGCATTTCCTATCTCCGGACCCCAGTATCCTGAGGGAAGGGGGTTTCTGATATCGGTTTAGGGCGAGCGGACGCTGCTGAGCATGATTAATGGCGAGCCCCTGACCTACGTAGACGGGGAGCAGTACATAAAGCCGGCTTTCTTCTTTGGAGACATGATTGACAAACAGTCCCAGACGAGGCCCAAGAGGGAGCCCTGGGTTTTCTCTGCCGGGAATTTGGTTTTGTATTTGCCAACGATGCCGAGGGATTATCCCATCTCGGCCTTCTTCCATGTGACGCATCCCAGGAAGATGTCGTGGATGCTGACTCCTGATCTTCACGGTAAGCCGGGGAAGATCTTTCATCTCAAAGGAGCTGACCGGAGGTCATTTGTCAGTCGCCCTTCCGGCTTTGTGACGTTGTTCCGGGGACTGTGCCCGGGTAGTGTCCCGAGTGAAGACAGCTCGGTGATCCAGTCGGTCCAATTGCCGACCTTCTGCAACGACTTCATGGGACTAGGCGGGGTATATCCCAAGGAGAATCCTCGATGTAATGGGTGGATCGCCCCAACAAACTCCCGATGGACATGCCTAGTGGGCTGGGCCTTGAAGCACTTCCGGAGAGAGCTGGAGGTCATTGGGCTATATGCCGCTGTGAGTGCGACGAGCGTCGGGTTGCCTCTGAACCCTAACTTATTCCTGGCGCTGATGGAGCGGTACATTCCGCTCACTGGGACCTTTGCCACTCCACTGGGGGAGTTGGGATTAGCGCTCCACGAGATGGCAGTTGTCTCGAGATCGATATAGAGTTCAACAACTGGTTAAATAATGGATGAGATCCTATAGTTTATACTATCCTTAGGGCAGGCTGGTCCGGTCCCTAAGTTGAAACCGAACTATTTAGTCGTAGACCTGCATGGGCCACCACAAAAACCATGTCACGCTCCAGTCCCAAAATACCGTGGGACCAGACGCGTGGCAACGGCCAGCAGTACGCACCGATGGACCAACTCAATATAATGGATCCATCAGGGCATACTTAAGCTGTAAAACAAGTCTACGACAATCATGACACAACTAATCTCATCCACACAAGATATAAACATGATCCGCAGAATAAATAAAGAATGTAAATCATCAGCAAGTCTCACAAAGTACTTCGGGGAACAACCCGATAAATATCTAGTACAATGGTTCATCTGACCAGAATGTGAAAGACTGAAATAAATAAATGAAAGCTGAGCATGAACATGGATGCTCAAGAGAAGTCTTCAGCTAAGACCTCGTCCTCAGATGGTGGTACAACTCCGGGATCAGCTCCTGCTCCAGTCCCGTAGATCTCGGGATAAACCACGTCTGTAAAATCTGGGGAACAAAATCCGGATCCAGGTCCTCAGGGGACATAGCAAGGTACAAGAAAGCTCATGCCAATAAATACAGATAAGCAGTGCAGCAAATAAATAACTAAATGAACAATGGGGTAAATATGTAACCATCTAAGTGTAAATGCAAGTGAGAGCATCACTAGTCTCAGGCTGAGCCACTACAAGCTCTGTGTCGGGGAGCCGGTAGCGGTAATAACCGGTAGTGGGTCAGGCTCTGCTACGAGAACCTGCGACCTCTCAATAATAGAAGATATACATAAATACAGCCTGTAGCCTGTGTGTCTCTCCCCACCCAATGTAACCACGCATATCATGACCACAACGTCTCATGCCCATGTCAAGCGCGATCATAGCTAAATGCAACCAGTCATAAGTATCTAATAATATAATGTCCATGTCCTGTATCCTATACATAATCACCACGAATATCTCGGGAAAATCCTGTCTCATGAATGGTGTCAAGTGTCCTGGGTCATATGGTACTTGATAAGACAAGTACGAGAATATAAAGTGTCACGGATGTCCATCTCTAGATGACCGTACCCAACACTGCATACAGTGTCGGCACCCGACTGATAATCGGACGCTAAGTACGTCACACGGTCCTAGGTTGAGCATGCACAGCAATATATATATAATAAGCAAGGAAAATAGATAACTAAGCTGCATAGAGTGGCAAGGTACACTTGCCTGATGTCCGAATATCAACAACTGCCCTGGTATCTGTGGATCCGGTGGGAACTACTCCAAAAGCTGTAATAAATATCACCAACAGTCTCAGAAGATGTCAAATAGCTAGAAATGCCTGTCCTTACGTCCAATTTGGACACAGGGGCAAAAAGGTCATTTTCAGGCCAAAGCGGGTTCCATATGCGGGCCCACTTTGCACCGAAAAGCGCGTCAGGGTCAAAGGTCTCCAAATTCCGCAAACTCAGTGTCTACAAGTCAGGAACGATGATACGAACCCAACGGAACTTCCAGAATTGGATTCCGATGAGCCGGTCACAAAATCACCCGTCAAGTGGAGCCTGTGGGGCCCACGATACGTGATTTTGTCAACGTTCTCAGAATCGAACCAAACTTGGCTCACAGGACCAGCGTATTACTACGGATCCGACGGCGCAAGTTTCGTCTCGATCTGACGTGTGTACACGAAGTTACAGCGTGTTTCAGCATCGGCAGATACGGGGTATCGTCGGCGGATACGCGTTGATTCCGGGGTGCACGCACCTCCGAATCGACTTCTGCGAAATCCTACACGACCGTATCAATGTCGCGCATAGTTTGGTAAAGACCGCGTGCGACCAAGTCGTCCCGATTGGCGGGGCGGACTCAGTTCCGGGGTGAAACAGGGCGTTGTTTTTTTCCTGTTTTGGATCGCGATGTACGATCACTACAGGACGCGATGCACCGAGCGAGTTGCACGGGCACCGAGAGGGTTATACAGTCTACGCATAGCAATCGACGGAATTGAAAACGGAGTTGCGAGTTGGGAGAAATCAATACCTGAACAGGGCTCCGTGAATTCTGTTTTCTGCGTGTCCGAAAGCCAATTCCGTGTCCTGGTTCAGAGTTTCAGCTTCCTCGTGTCCGTGGTGAGTCAGAGCTAGGGCTCTGTCCGCGGATGGCTTCGCCGGGGGTTCAGCCTCGAGGTCGGCTAGGGCCCGCTCTTGGGACGATCGGGTGGAGGGACGGCTGAGTCGAGGTGGTGAGGGGAGTCGGCACTGGGTTCAGTCGACGGGGGTGACTAGGCCGGGCGGAGCGCGTCTGACGGCGCGGGGCTCTGGGCTCGACGAGGTGGATGTCCGCGGTGGAGGAGGATGAATCGGTGGACGGGGTTCTGTGGTCGACGGGCGGCAGTGGACGATCGGCAGGGAGCAGTGGGGGTTCTGCGAGTCGGGGTACTCGCTGACGATGGTGGCCGGTCGGCGTTGCTTAACGGAGCGGCGGAGCGACTGGAGGTAGGGGTCGGCGGAGATGACAAAGGGAATTAGGGTGGCGGCGGTGGCTACACGAATATCGAGGAGAATATATAGGTTGTGAACAGTGTTTCCGGCGGAGAGTTTAGGGTTTCCCCCTGATGTCGAATCCGGGTCGGGTCTGGCTTGGGTCCGACCCGACCCAATCCACTGTTTGGTTCAGCCTGGGTTGGTTTAGGCAGGGGTGTTTGGTTTAATCATCCAAATAGCTAAAGGTCCTCGATTCGTTGCTCCGGAGTCCAATAAATTCACCGAAAAATGCCATGCGTCCGGTTCTCCATTATACACAATAAATTTTTACTTCCAGAATATTTTGACTCCATTAAGCCACACTTAAAATTATTTAACCCATAAACCTCAGTGATAAATTCCAGAAAATACCAAAAATAGGGAAAATTTTATAAATCTTATTTCTGAAATTTAGGGTGTTTACAATCTTCCCTCCTTAAAAGGATTGCGTCCTCGCAATCAAAGAATAAGTTACTAAAGAAAAAGTTATGGAAGTACAAGGTTGCTTAATTTGCAACTGCCTCCTCAAACAAGTGGGGGTAATGCTGGCGCATACTATCTTCCCGTTCCCAAGTTGATTCGCCTGGTGAATAATGTTTCCATGCTACACGAACCAGTCTGATCGTCTGTCCCCGCAATGTCTTCTCACTGACGTCGAGGATGCCAACTGGTTGTTCCTCATATCTCAAACTTGGGCCTACTGCGATCTCTGAATGATCGACTACGTGACTTGGGTCGGTCACGTACCTTCGCAACTGGGAGACGTGAAATACGTCATGCACTCCCTCTAAGGATGGAGGTAATGCAAGCCGATAAGCCACCTCACCAACGCGCTCTAGAATGTTGAATGGCCCAATATACCCTGGGCTCAGCTTGCCTCTGCTCCCGAATCTGATAGTACCACGAGTGGGCGAAATCCTCAAGAATACGTGATCTCCTTCTTTGAACTCTAGGGGACGCCTGTGTGCATCAGCCCAATGCTTCTGTCGGTCCTGAGCTGCTCGCAGATGATTCTGTATCTGCTTCACCTTCTCCACTGTCTGGGTGACCAATTCTGGACCCAGTATTTGACGTTCACCAACGTCACTCCAACACACAGGTGATCTACACTTCCTTCCGTATAAAGCTTCCAATGGTGCCATCTGGATGCTGGCCTGATAACTGTTATTGTAGGAGAACTCTACTAAGTGCAAATGATCTTCCCAAGATCCTCCAAAGTCTAGCATACATGATCTCAACATGTCCTCCAATATCTGAATGGTGCGCTCCGATTGGCCATCTGTCTGAGGGTGGTACGCCGTGCTGAACTTGAGTCTGGTGCCCAGACTCTCTTGCATGCTTCTCCAGAAATGAGATGTAAATCTCGAATCTCGATCCGATACAATACTAACAGGTACTCCATGTAATTTGACGATTTGTCGCATATACATGTCAGCTAGTACCTCTGTGGACTGTCCAACTCTAAATGGCAAGAAGTGTGCCGATTTAGTGAGTCGATCCACTATCACCCATACTGCGTCTCTTCCGCTGGGGCTCTTCGGAAATCCTGTGACAAAGTCCATCGTGATATGCTCCCACTTCCATTCCGGTATCGGGAGCGGTTGTAACATACCTGCAGTTCTCTGATGTTCGGCCTTTACTTGCTGGCAGACTAAGCATTTGGCCACAAATCTCGCGATCTCTCTCTTCATTCCATGCCACCAGTAATACTGTCTCAAGTCTCTGTACATCTTAGTTCCTCCTGGGTGAACAGAGTACATAGAGCTATGCGCTTCAGTCATTAACTCTTGTCTCAATTCTCCATTTGGAACATACAAGCGGTTTCCAAATCTCAATGTCCCGTCTTCGTGAATGCGAAGTCCTGTCTGAATACCTGCTTCTGTCCTTTCTTTGAGTCTTCGGAATCTAGCATCGGTGGGCAATGCTTCTTTAATCTTCTCCACGAGTGATGACTGAATCTCAAGGTTAGCCATCAGTCCATTCTGTCCCGGTACGATAACCTCTATCTGTAGCTCTTGTAAATCCTTCAATAACTCGGGCTGCATTGTCAAGAAATAAGCCGTAGGCTTCCTGCTGAGTGCATCTGCAACAACATTCGCCTTTCCCGGATGATACTGCAGATCGATGTCAAAATCTACCATCAGTTCCAGCCAACGTCTCTGTCTCATGTTAAGCTCCTTCTGAGTATACACATACTTCAGGCTCTTGTGGTCAGTAAAGATTTCTACCCTCTCTCCATAAAGGTAGTGCCTCCATATCTTCAATGCAAATATCACTGCTGCTAGCTCCAGATCATGCGTGGGGTAGTTCTTCTCGTGGTCCTTCAACTGTCTCGACGCATAAGCAATGACTTTGCCATGTTGCATCAAAACACCTCCTAGTCCACTGCCGGATGCATCACTGTAAACAACAAAACCTCCTGACCCTGAAGGAAGAGTCAAGACAGGTGCTGTTGTTAATCTTCTCTTCAGTTCTTCAAAAGCCTTCTGGCAGTCTTCTGTCCATATAAACTCCTGATCCTTTCGTGTTAGCTTTGTCATTGGTTCTGCAATCCTTGAGAAATTTTCTACGAACCTTCGGTAATATCCCGCAGGTCCTAGAAAACTTCTTACCTCTGCAACTGATGTAGGTGTAGGCCAAGTCTCTATCGCCGCAACTTTCTCTGGATCCACTGAAAGTCCTTCTCCTGATATGATGTGTCCCAAGAAAGGCACTTTGTCCATACAGAACTCATACTTACTGAGCTTGGCATATAACTTCTCTTGCCTCAAGGTCTCTAACACGATTCTGAGATGCTCCTCGTGCTCTTCAGGGCTCTTGGAATATATGAGAATGTCATCAATGAATACCACTACGAATTTATCCAAGAATTGATGAAAGACTCTGTTCATCAAACTCATAAACACTGCTGGCGCATTGGTTAAACCAAACGGCATCACCAGGAACTCATAATGCCCATACTTCGTCCTAAAAGCTGTCTTCGGGATGTCTTCCTTCCTCACCTTGATCTGATGATAGCCGGATCTAAGGTCAATCTTCGAGAATACCCTTGCACCACTCAATTGATCGAATAGATCATCAATGCGTGGTAAGGGATACCTGTTCTTGATGGTCACGGCATTCAGTGCCCTGTAATCAATACACAACCGTACTGTTCCATCCTTCTTCGGCACAAATAAGATGGGTGCTCCCCAAGGTGAAACACTGGGCCGAATGAAACCCTTCTCCAAAAGATCATCAACCTGTTCCTTCAATTCCACTAACTCCTTAGGTGCTAGCCGGTAAACTGATGAAGTGATTGGCTCTGCTCCTGGAGTTAAGTCTATTGTGAATTCTATTTCCCGATCAGGCGGTAAACCTGGAAGATCATCAGGAAATATATCCACAAATTCTGATATGACTCTTGGGTATCCTGTCTCCTCTTCTACAGATAATACCCTAAGAGTAGGCTGAACTCCTTGCTCTACTGCTCCTCGGAGAAACTCAAATTCTGGATGTCCTGGCGGTCTAAATATAACCCGCCCAAGTCGGCAATCAAGAGTCGCATGGTACTGTCTTAACCAGTCCATACCAAGTACGACATCATAATCCGGCATGGAAAAGATTAGAAATTGAGCTCGCATTTCTCGGCCACAAACTACTACAGAACATGATCTACAGACATCACTAACCGGAATAATACCTCCTCCCGTAAGAATCCTCTTCATCTTCGGAAGGGGTGCGGTAGCTACTCTATGGGTGGCTACAAAGCTAGCTGCTATAAATGAATGCGATGCTCCAGAATCAAATAAAACTACAGCAGGTAATGAAGCTACTAAAATATTACCTGCGATGACCTCGCCTGCTGTAGCCTCCTCCTCAACAGCTAATGGGAATGCCTGTCCCCGTCCCTGAGCTGGACCTCTCTGCTGCTGCTGAAATAGAGCTGCCTGTGGTGCCAGTGGTGGTCTCTGCTGATTCCCTCCTGGGGCTGGTGGTCTGACCCCACCAACTCCTGTCTGCTGGCCTCCTGCTGCTGGATAAGCTGGTCGTGGTGCAGGTAATGCTAGTCTTGGTGCTCCGTCCCGGCGCTCAGTACAGTCCCTGGAAAAGTGCTGGTTGGATCCGCAGCTCAAACACAGTCCCAACTTACGCCTGCATTCCTTCTCAATGTGTCCTACCTTGCCGCAGTGGTGACAAGTAGGAAGGGGTCTGTCTCTCTGTGCTGCTCTATCTGGCATACCCCTTTGGGCTCGCTTTGCTGAATCCCCATGTGCTGGCCTGGGTGGTGCTGATGTGATAGGCCTCTTCAAATTAGATTCCCTCCTGGTGACGCGCTCCAAGCGTCGGGCTGCTGCAAGGACATCGGTATAAGAGGTAGGTGCTACCGTCCCAATCACTCTCTGAAGCTCGAACTTCAAGCCATCAAAGAACTTCTCTGCTTTTTCTTCCTCCGTTGAAATCAGTATTGGGGCAAAGCGGCTCAGGCGAATAAATTCTGCATTGTATTCCTCCACTGACATGCTGCCTTGGATAAGGCGGTTGAACCTGTCTCTGAGCTCTGACCGTGCAATGGCTGGAATGTACATCTCTTGGAAGAGTCTGGAGAACTCTTCCCATGTGACTCTGTCCTGTCCAAGTCTCCTTTCTTCTGCTAACCACCAGTGATGCGCGTTATCAGTTAACTGCATTCTGACGGCAGTCATCCACTTCTCTCTTGGAAGTTCAGCGGCTTCCAACTGATGCTGAATGTTGGTGAGCCACTCATGAACTTCCGTTGGCCCTTCTTTACCGGAAAACGTGCGAGGCTTGAGATGACGAAAATCGGTGATAGATCCCGTCGATGTTCTCCTCGCTGCCGGATTTGCCTGCTCCATTGCGGATACCAGGCTGGTCCTCAGATACTCGGCCTCCTGCCGATGAGCCTCTTGCTGAACTTGCTGCTGTGCTTGCATCATAGCATACATCATCTGGAACATTTGCTGTCCGTCCATGGCTTGTCCTGGTGGGAATACTGGCATCTGGGGAGTGAACTGTGGTGGTGGTGGAATATCATCTCTCCGGAACCTTGGATTAGGCTGTCCGGTTTGATCACTCTGCGATGCTTGTCCACCATCCCCTGGTGTCACTTCGTCTCCATAAGTAACCACAGCGTCGTGTGGTGTCTCCAAAGGAATATCATCTCTGTTCCCGGAATCCATTGCTCTGAAATCAAAAGATAAACTATGAGAACGCTCAGAGGAATCAATACAGGATGCAGTTCAAGTAACAAATTTCGAGATCGATATAGAGTTCAACAACTGGTTAAATAATGGATGAGATCCTATAGTTTATACTATCCTTAGGGCAGGCTGGTCCGGTCCCTAAGTTGAAACCGAACTATTTAGTCGTAGACCTGCATGGGCCACCACAAAAACCATGTCACGCCCCAGTCCCAAAATACCGTGGGACCAGACGCGTGGCAACGGCCAGCAGTACGCACCGATGGACCAACTCAATATAATGGATCCATCAGGGCATACTTAAGCTGTAAAACAAGTCTACGACAATCATGACACAACTAATCTCATCCACACAAGATATAAACATGATCCACAGAATAAATAAAGAATGTAAATCATCAGCAAGTCTCACAAAGTACTTCGGGGAACAACCCGATAAATATCTAGTACAATGGTTCATCTGACCAGAATGTGAAAGACTGAAATAAATAAATGAAAGCTGAGCATGAACATGGATGCTCAAGAGAAGTCTTCAGCTAAGACCTCGTCCTCAGATGGTGGTACAACTCCGGGATCAGCTCCTGCTCCAGTCCCGTAGATCTCGGGATAAACCACGTCTGTAAAATCTGGGGAACAAAATCCGGATCCAGGTCCTCAGGGGACATAGCAAGGTACAAGAAAGCTCATGCCAATAAATACAGATAAGCAGTGCAGCAAATAAATAACTAAATGAACAATGGGGTAAATATGTAACCATCTAAGTGTAAATGCAAGTGAGAGCATCACTAGTCTCAGGCTGAGCCACTACAAGCTCTGTGTCGGGGAGCCGGTAGCGGTAATAACCGGTAGTGGGTCAGGCTCTGCTACGAGAACCTGCGACCTCTCAATAATAGAAGATATACATAAATACAGCCTGTAGCCTGTGTGTCTCTCCCCACCCAATGTAACCACGCATATCATGACCACAACGTCTCATGCCCATGTCAAGCGCGATCATAGCTAAATGCAACCAGTCATAAGTATCTAATAATATAATGTCCATGTCCTGTATCCTATACAGAATCACCACGAATATCTCGGGAAAATCCTGTCTCATGAATGGTGTCAAGTGTCCTGGGTCATATGGTACTTGATAAGACAAGTACGAGAATATAAAGTGTCACGGATGTCCATCTCTAGATGACCGTACCCAACACTGCGTACAGTGTCGGCACCCGACTGATAATCGGACGCTAAGTACGTCACACGGTCCTAGGTTGAGCATGCACAGCAATATATATATAATAAGCAAGGAAAATAGATAACTAAGCTGCATAGAGTGGCAAGGTACACTTGCCTGATGTCCGAATATCAACAACTGCCCTGGTATCTGTGGATCCGGTGGGAACTACTCCAAAAGCTGTAATAAATATCACCAACAGTCTCAGAAGATGTCAAATAGCTGGAAATGCCTGTCCTTACGTCCAATTTGGACACAGGGGCAAAAAGGTCATTTTCGGGCCAAAGCGGGTTCCATATGCGGGCCCACTTTGCACCGAAAAGCGCGTCAGGGTCAAAGGTCTCCAAATTCCGCAAACTCAGTGTCTACAAGTCAGGAACGATGATACGAACCCAACGGAACTTCCAGAATTGGATTCCGATGAGCCGGTCACAAAATCACCCGTCAAGTGGAGCCTGTGGGGCCCACGATACGTGATTTTGTCAACGTTCTCAGAATCGAACCAAACTTGGCTCACAGGACCAGCGTATTACTACGGATCCGACGGCGCAAGTTTCGTCTCGATCTGACGTGTGTACACGAAGTTACAGCGTGTTTCAGCATCGGCGGATACGGGGTGTCGTCGGCGGATACGCGTTGATTCCGGGGTGCACGCACCTCCGAATCGACTTCTGCGAAATCCTACACGACCGTATCAACGTCGCGCACAGTTTGGTAAAGACCGCGTGCGACCAAGTCGTCCCGATTGGCGGGGCGGACTCAGTTCCGGGGTGAAACAGGGCGTTGTTTTTTTCCTGTTTTGGATCGCGATGTACGATCACTACAGGACGCGATGCACCGAGCGAGTTGCACGGGCACCGAGAGGGTTATACAGTCTACGCATAGCAATCGACGGAATTGAAAACGGAGTTGCGAGTTGGGAGAAATCAATACCTGAACAGGGCTCCGTGAATTCTGTTTTCTGCGTGTCCGAAAGCCAATTCCGTGTCCTGGTTCAGAGTTTCAGCTTCCTCGTGTCCGTGGTGAGTCAGAGCTAGGGCTCTGTCCGCGGATGGCTTCGCCGGGGGTTCAGCCTCGAGGTCGGCTAGGGCCCGCTCTTGGGACGATCGGGTGGAGGGACGGTTGAGTCGAGGTGGTGAGGGGAGTCGGCACTGGGTTCAGTCGACGGGGGTGACTAGGCCGGGCGGAGCGCGTCTGACGGCGCGGGGCTCTGGGCTCGACGAGGTGGATGTCCGCGGTGGAGGAGGACGAATCGGTGGACGGGGTTCTGTGGTCGACGGGCGGCAGTGGACGATCGGCAGGGAGCAGTGGGGGTTCTGCGAGTCGGGGTACTCGCTGACGATGGCGGCCGGTCGGCGTTGCTTAACGGAGCGGCGGAGCGACTGGAGGTAGGGGTCGGCGGAGATGACAAAGGGAATTAGGGTGGCGGCGGTGGCTACACGAATATCGAGGAGAATATATAGGTTGTGAACAGTGTTTCCGGCGGAGAGTTTAGGGTTTCCCCCTGATGTCGAATCCGGGTCGGGTCTGGCTTGGGTCCGACCCGACCCAATCCACTGTTTGGTTCAGCCTGGGTTGGTTTAGGCAGGGGTGTTTGGTTTAATCATCCAAATAGCTAAAGGTCCTCGATTCGTTGCTCCGGAGTCCAATAAATTCACCGAAAAATGCCATGCGTCCGGTTCTCCATTATACACAATAAATTTTTATTTCCAGAATATTTTAACTCCATTAAGCCACACTTAAAATTATTTAACCTACAAACCTCAGTGATAAATTCCAGAAAATACCAAAAATAGGGAAAATTTTATAAATCTTATTTCTGAAATTTAGGGTGTTTACACCGCCGCCGCATCGAGGTGAAATCGGACCCGCAGCAAGGACCTATACCCAACTGCTGCTGCTGCCCGCGACCTCCCCGAGCCTCGCCGGAGCGCCGTCCAGCCACCCCCGCCGGCGACGACCGACCAGCTCGACCCCCTCGACCTGTCGACCAATAAGGTACAATATTTTGTGTGTAACTATTAAGATTTATACATGTAATTACAGTTGCGAGTTTATATATATGTGAGTCTCTTATATATCGTATTTTTATACGTATTCTATACTATATAATATATTTTATGTATTTAACAGTATTTATATTTATTATATTCCTGTATAAATTCCATATTATATATTATAATCATTTCTTTTTAATTTATATTATATATGTATGTATGTATGTATGTATGTATGTACGTTTTCTTTTAAAAATAAATACGAAGAATATAAAATAATCTAATATCTATAATATTAAATACATTTTGGAAATCAAGTATTATTTTTGTGTATATACTGTATTTCTATTTTTTGGTATATTTTGTATATAAAATAAATATATAAGTACGTATTTTTATAAATAACAAATGTATGTATATACATAGTATATATACATGAGTTTAAATACCCTATTTTTATTTGAATACCTAATATGTATATATATTAATATATATGTATATAAATGTATATATTTCAAGTTACCATACTATATATGAATATGTATAAATAAATGATGTTATGGATATTATCTATTATATACATATATATGTATTTATTGAATATAACATAATTACCAGTGTATTGCTAAATAATACATAAATATTATTTTTGTACTAATAAACAAATATATTATTTAATATATTTAAATATGTTTTAGTGTACATATAAATAATAGTGTTAGCTATATATACATACAGCCCCGACCCCGTGTCAGTTGTAGATACGGACAGTGTGTCCTAGTCGTGCTATTGTAGCGACTAACTTGGACATTACTATATCCTGTATAGGATTGCTGGACACTACTGCCGAGGCATCAGGAGCAGGGCTTTGGATTTCGCAGCTACCCGGGGCAGGCAAGTATACCTTGCTGGATTACTGCTTTAAATTTAAATATTAAATATTTTAATTATACATGAACTGTGCGTGTCCGAGAATGACTCGGGTGCGGTCGACATTGCGTCGACGAGTAGTGTACATGTCCTAGTTGCTAGCTGACTCACCCACTGTGAGGATATTTTGATATCTTCCTTGACCATGGCACTATACACGTATCGTGATGGTACACTCATATTGGGATGCGGGTCCGCGTACCCGATTCGCTATCGGTACGTACGACATGCATCACGGACTAGCTTGTATTCTAGAATAATATAGTTAATTGAGACTTGGCATCTAGATACGGTACACTCAAGTCGTGCATTCGACTTGCGTATCTACATTGGGCGGGAAGGACAACTGACAAACGTATGGGATACCCCCACCGGATTCCGTGGTATCCAGAGGAACCATAGACCCGGTGACTCCCTATATTCAGACACCGCGCTCTACGGAGTGTTACGGATGTATGTATACATAGCAGACACCACGCCTTAGAGTGTGGACGTTATACTTATATACAGATATCTCATTCTTCGGAATGATGGACGATTACAGATACCACACTCTAGAGGACGTTGGACGTTATGCCTACACCTACTTATACGTTCCTAGGTTGTCCTTATATTGCATTCACTTAGATGGTTAGCACACCCCTCCTCTTTACTTTTATTTCAGTACTATATCCAGCATGCATATTGTATCTTGTTACGTCCCTCTGAGGACCTGGTTATCTTCCAGATCTGGACGAGGCCTTTTATCCCACAGTTTACGGGCCAGGTGTAGAGGCGAGGTTTGCTCTTGACGAGGAGCTGGAGGTACTTCCATCAGAGTACCCCTGATCAGATTGGTAGGCCTTCCGCCTATGACTGGAGCTCCTTACCTAGTTAGATGTTGTTCCAGTCTCTCCTTAGCTGTACTTTCATTTCAGACATTCAGTACTTTATTTCAGTCTATCAGTACATTGTAGTGGGTTTGTTCCCACCAGACTTATTTCAGTTGTACTATGTCTTTCGTCTATGTCCTTATATTCCAGTCTTTCTTTCAGTATTATACTTGTTTGTGGATGAGATTAGACATTGACTGTTGTTGATTAGACTTGTTAGATTTAGGACAGCGTAGCACGCTTCGCCAGGATACATTAAATTAGGATATCCTCGGAGATGTGTCAGCTGGCCAATGCCACGTGGCCTGGTTCCATAATATTTTGGGACTGGGGCGTGACATGGTTTTAGTGGTGGCCCATGCAGGTCTGAACATCAAATGTTTATCGCTTGTGGTATGGGAACGTGCCCAGCGAGCCTGCAATAGGATAGAAATTACTAGGTCTCATCCACTTGATTACGCCTTTGAACCTCTTCCGTACTTTTAATTGCATCCTGTTTGATTTATTCCGTACTCTCTCTAATGAAGTTCTACCTCTTACAGCGAGATGAACCTTCGGAGCCGACGTGAGATACTCGGTGCCATAGCACCACCTGCAGCACAGAGGGAGGATACGACTCAGGGACCACCCAGAGAGCAGCCTCAGCCAGAGGCAGAGGTGATCCCCCAGGCCCCGATGATGCACTGGCATCAGGTCTCTCCCGACGAGGAGACGCAACAGCCAGAGGGCCAGGCATCACAGATGATTCCGAGGCAGTACTACGAGGGGCAGACCTCGAGGGCAACACCGATGCCGCAGTACGAGAGGCCGGCACCCGAGGAAACACAAGGGAGACAGCAGGAAGTACCGCTTCCACCCCCTCCACCGTTTCTACCTCAGATGCCACCAGCGGAAGGACAGCCCCAGATGATGCAGTTCTTCCAGATGATGATGCAGGCCCAGATGCAGCAGACGGAGACCCTTAGACAGGGATTGATGGCAGTACTGGAGAGGGCACCTGCCCAAGCACCAGCACCAGCACCAGCACTTGCACTTGTCCAGCGAGCCGGCACTGTACGAGGTTTCAGAACGATGGGCCCGGATACCTTCTCGGGCAAGGAGACGGCAGAGGAGATCTCAGACTGGGTCTCCAACACCGAGATGCTTCTAGAGGGTTCGCAGCTACACCCCGATCTCTGGATGACCGCGGTGAGGGCCCAACTCACAGGCAACGCCCATAACTGGTGGGACTCTATGGAGCGCAGCATTGGCCGACAGCAGACTTGGGAGGAATTCCTAGAGCACTTCAACGCGAAGTACTTCCCAGCTACGGTGAGGAACGCCCTGTACTCTCAGTTCCTGCACCTGGAGCAAGGGAACCTGACTGTGGACGCCTACGACGGAGAGTTCAGCAGACTCAGCCGATTTGGTGCAGCCCTGATCCCCAATGACCTGAAGAAAGCCAGAAGATTCTACCATGGGCTCTCTAACGAGCTGCAGAGGTACACTACTACCCAGGCGAGGATCTCTTATGAAGAGGTCCTATCAGAGGCGAGGATCCAGGAGGCTATAGGAGGAGGAGGAGCGAGACATTCCAGCGTAAACGTACCAGCCAGGACCCAGCAAGGAGCCGGAGGACCGATCCGCCGTCCAGGAGCACAGGCGCAGCAGAGGACAGCGCCATACCAGCAGAGGGAGCTTCCGACCTGTCACTTCTGTGGCAAGAGGGGACACGTCATCCGAGACTGCAGGAAGAAGCTCGGGCTCTGCATGGTCTGTAGAGCCAGCCAGCACCTTGCTAGAGACTGCCCCCAGCGCAGAGACGCAGCACCCCAGACTAGACAGAGGCCACCAGCAGCACCACTGAGGATACCACCCACAGCAGGAGGACAGCATCCACCAGCTACCGGAGGACAGCAGAGAGGACCACCCTTGGTTCCACAGGAGGCACACTTCAACCAGGCCCGCCAGCAGGCAGGAGGGCAGAGGCGCGGGCAAGCCTTTGCTTTAGCATCCATTGAGGAGGAACCAGAAGGAGAGGCTATAGCAGGTACAATTTTAGTTGCATCATTACCTGCAACTGCACTGTTTGATTCTGGAGCTACACTGTCATTTATATCTAGTAGATTCGTAGCAATACATAGAGTAGCAACCTCCCCCTTACCTAAGAGTTGGAGAATACTTATCGGAGGAGGCATCGTACCGGTTACCAACACCATTAGAACGTGCTCAGTAGTAGTTTATGGTAGGGAGATGAGAGCGCGATTGTTGGTATTCCCAATGCCAGCTTTCGACGTAGTTCTGGGTATGGACTGGTTAAGCCAGTACAATGCCGTGCTAGATTGCCGGAAGGGTAGCGTTACTTTTAGACTGCCAGGACAACCGGAGTTCGAATTCATGCGAGGCACCATTGAGCGAGGAGTAGGACATGCAGCTGGAGCTTACATGGCGATGGAGACGGCACCCCCAGAAATCGTTGCAGAGTTCGAGGATGTTTTCCCGGAGGAGTTGCCAGGCCTACCGCCTGATAGAGAGGTGGAGTTCACCATCGAGCTAATACCTGGAGCAGCACCGGTATCATCAAATGTGTACCGGTTGGCGAAGAAGGAGCTTGACGAGCTGAAGCTACAGCTAGAGGAGTTGCAAATCAAGAGATTCGTTCGTCCTAGTGCATCACCCTGGGGAGCACCAGTATTGTTTGTGCCGAAGAAGGACGGGACGTTCCGGGTGTGCATTAATTACAGAGCCCTTAATGCTCTGACTATCAAGATCAAGTACCCTCTACCGCGAATCGACGATCTGTTCGACCAGCTGACAGGAGCAGTGGTGTTCACGAAGATCGACTTGAGATCGGGCTACCATCAGGTGAAGGTACGAAGGGAGGACATTCCAAAGACAGCATTTAGGACTCGTTACGGTCACTACGAGTTCTTAGTGATGCCTTTCGGATTGACAAATGCGCCTGCTGTGTTTATGAACCTGATGAACCGAGTTTTCCATGAGTATCTGGACCAGTTTGTGGTTGTCTTCATCGACGAATCTTAGTGTATTCGAAGAGCCACGAGGAGCACGGGGAGCATTTGAGGCTAGTGCTAGAGACGCTGAGATGAGAGAGGCTTTATGCCAAGCTGAGTAAGTACGAGTTTCTTCTAGATCGTGTCGCATTCCTTGGACACGTTATCTCGGAAGATGGCATTTCAGTAGATCCCACAAAGATTTCATCCGTAGAGACGTGGCCGACCCCTACCAACGTCACGGAGGTGAGAAGTTTCCTAGGACTTGCCGGATATTACCGGAGGTTCATAGAGAACTTCGCAAGGATCGCAGAGCCGATGACCCGCTTGACCCGCAAGGATCAGGAGTTCACCTGGACAGAGGAGTGTCAGATGGCGTTTGACGAGCTGAAGAAGCGTCTGACTACAACACCCATCTTGACCATACCTTCTGGACCCGGAGGATTCGTGATCTATAGCGATGCGTCCGGAAAAGGATTAGGATGCGTTTTGATGCAGCATGGGAAGGTTGTGGCCTATGCCTCTAGACAGTTGAGAACCCATGAGAAGAACTATCCTACCCATGACTTGGAGCTTGCCGCAGTGATCTTTGCTTTGAAGCTTTGGAGGCACTACCTTTACGGAGAGCGCGTGGAGATATTCACCGATCACAAGAGCCTGAAGTACGTCTACACACAGAAGGATCTGAACCAGAGGCAGAGACATTGGCTCGAAGTGATGGCAGACTTCGAGATTGAGCTACAGTACCATCCGGGAAAGGCTAATGTGGTAGCCGATGCTTTAAGCAGGAAGCCCATAGCATTTTTCCTGACTACCCAACAACATCTGTTGAGAGATTTAGAACAGTTGGGTATCGAAGTCATCATGCCCGGAGTAGACGGCCAAATATCGAGTTTCCAGGTGCAATCGACATTGGTAGAGAGAATCAAGGCTGCTTTGCCGACAGACGCCAGATTTCAGAGGCTTCGACAGAGGACAGAGGCTGGAATACAGACGGGACTGCGTATACACGA
The DNA here is from genome assembly GCA_036927795.1 of Iris macrosiphon. NCBI lineage: Eukaryota > Viridiplantae > Streptophyta > Magnoliopsida > Asparagales > Iridaceae > Iris > Iris macrosiphon. The sequence continues at coordinate 142,186,259 of JAYESA010000006.1, forward strand.
GGACGGGACTTTGAGATGTGGAGATTGTCTCTATGTTCCGAATGGAGAGCTACGCCAGGAACTGATGGCGGAGGCACACAGTTCGACCTATTCTATACATCCAGGAGGCACGAAGATGTACAGAGACCTGAGGCAGTACTACTGGTGGCACGGGATGAAGAGAGAGATAGCCCGCTTCGTGGCTAAGTGTCTGGTGTGTCAGCAAGTCAAGGCTGAGCATCAGAGGTCTGCCGGATTACTTCAACCGCTCCCGATACCGGAGTGGAAATGGGAGCACATCACCATGGACTTCGTCACGGGTTTCCCGAGGAGTCCTAGTGGTCGCAATGCCGTATGGGTAATCGTAGATAGACTCACCAAGTCTGCCCACTTCTTACCTTTCAGAGTAGGGCAATCTACGGAAGTCTTGGCAGACATGTACATGAGGGAGATTGTACGATTGCATGGAGTGCCAGTCAGTATCGTGTTTGACCGGGATACGAGGTTTACATCGTACTTTTGGAGGAGTATGCAAGAGAGTCTTGGTACCCGCCTTAAGTTCAGTACTTCGTACCACCCGCAGACAGATGGATAATCCGAGTGCACTATTCAGACGCTGGAGGATATGTTGAGAGCTTGCATGCTTGACTTCAGCGGTTCTTGGGAGGACCACTTGCACTTGGTCGAATTTTCCTACAACAATAGCTATCAGACAAGCATTCAGATGGCTCCCTATGAGGCATTGTATGGTAGGAAGTGTCGTTCCCCCGTATGTTGGAGCGATGTAGGCGAGAGGCAGATTCTAGGGCCAGAGTTGATCGTCCATACAGTGGAGAAGGTGAAGAAGATCCAGGGGCATCTACGAGCAGCACAGGACAGGCAGAAGCATTGGGCTAATGTACATTGGCGACCCCTAGAGTTCCAGGTGGGAGAACATGTGTTCCTGAAGATTTCACCTACCAGAGGAACCATCAGATTTGGAGGCAGAGGGAAGCTGAGTCCGAGGTACATCGGACCCTTCGATGTGCTAGAGCGCGTCGGAGAAGTTCCTTACAGATTGGCCTTGCCGCAGACACTAGAAGGAGTTCACGACGTCTTCCATGTATCCCAGCTGAGGAGATACATACCGGATTCGAGCCATGTGCTTGACCACTCGGAGATCACCGTTGGTCCAAGCTTATCATACCAGGAGGAGCCGGTAGAGATCCTAGACCGAAGCGAGAAGGTACTGCGAGGCCAGACTATCCCTCTAGTTCGTGTCGCATGGAGGCATCATGCACCAGGTGAATCAACCTGGGAACGAGAGGATGATATTCGGCAACGTTTTTCCCATCTCTTCGAAGGCCTAGGTATGTGATAGTACTTATTTCATTCAACAGTTTTGTTATATGTCTGTTTTAATTTCGAGGATGAAATGCTCTAAGGAGGGTATGTTGTAAACCCCCTCGACCAGAAATTAGGGTTTACTAGTTTAATTAGCCTAATTAGGGTTAACCTAAATTAATTAAGATTTAATATATAGTATTATAATACTTGTGCAATGATTTATTGTTTTAGGATACTACCTTAGCTGTTGCCCTAAAACGAATTCCACATATTTGGCCTAGACCTGTAAACCCATCATATTGAACCAGGAACAAACCCCGGATACCGATTTTCGTGCCTGATTTTAGACGCACAAAAGTCGTTACAAACGTCCGTGCGCAAATTATTAAATTTGCGTAATTACGTTCGTTGTCCGTTCCAATCGAAATTGAGACCCAACCTCAACCAGTTTTGACCAACCCAGATCACGATAATATTGTACACTGAGCCTACTAACACCAATGACCCTTGTCCAACCCAATTTAGACTCCCGGTTTTTAATTAAATTAAATTAGAAACACCGTTACATTAATTACGAATTAATTAATGTGGAGACCTAACCTAAATTAAATTGGACCCAAATCCAACCCAAACCCACATGCACACCCACAAGCCTCATACAAAACACCAAACACCATCATGGTCCAATGAGGAACACCAAACATGGTGTTTGGTCACATTAAATCCCTTATGCAAATTAATTGTACAAATACCAAATTGTCAGGGGCCTAATTGCAAAATTGCAATGAGGTGCCCCCCTCTCATTGGCCCAAACCATCATGGAGAAAAGTAATGGTTATGACCAATCGTGAGCATTAAATTTTCCCCCTATTTTCATGTCCTTGCATTACCTTTATGAGAACCCATCTTGACCCTACAAATTTGAATGGCCTATTCCTAGCCCTCCACTCATCTTGATGGACAACCCCACTCCCCAAAAATGGTTGTCCAGCCGGCCCTAATCCCTAGGCAGCCACCCCTCACTCTCTCTCCTACATATACATGTTTATTTACTCATTAAATGAGAGAAAAACCCAAACCCAAATACTAAAACCCTAAGTCTCCCAACCAAGCTCAACCACCCAGCCGACCCCAACCCCTCATCCCCGAGCTCCACCACCGCCACCAGCCTCCACCGACCGCCGCCATACCAACTCGACCACCCTCGCCTGTCTCCCCCCACCTGCCACCTGAGTCTCCGGCCCCCACGACGCCGGAGTAGCTCCCCCGACCGCCCGTACCAACCCGGCTGTCCTATCCCACGCGTCCACAACCGACCACCCCATCGCCTCGTACTCCTCCACCCCTGCACCTCCGACCACCATACTTCACCGAAGCCTCCCCCGTCCAGTCCTCCACCACCCCACAAAATCTCAGCCGTCGCCGCCGCATCGAGGTAAAATCGGACCCGCAGCAAGGACCTATACCCAACTGCTGCTGCTGCCCGCGACCTCCCCGAGCCTCGCCGAAGCGCCGTCCAGCCACCCCCGCCGGCGACGACCGACCAGCTCGACCCCCTCGACCTGTCGAGCAATAAGGTACAATATTTTGTGTGTAATTATTAAGATTTATACATGTAATTACAGTTGCGAGTTTATATATATGTGAGTCTCTTATATATCGTATTTTTATACGTATTCTATACTATATAATATATTTTATGTATTTAACAGTATTTATATTTATTATATTCCTGTATAAATTCCATATTATATATTATAATCATTTATTTTTAATTTATATTATATATGTATGTATGTATGTATGTATGTATGTATGTATGTATGTATGTATGTATGTACGTTTTCTTTTAAAAATAAATATGAAGAATATAAAATAATCTAATATCTATAATATTAAATACATTTTGGAAATCAAGTATTATTTTTGTGTATATACTGTATTTCTATTTTTTGGTATATTTTGTATATAAAATAAATATATAAGTACGTATTTTTATAAATAACAAATGTATGTATATACATAGTATATATATACATGAGTTTAAATACCCTATTTTTATTTGAATACCTAATATGTAAGAGGAGGAAGGAGACGGTTGATCGTCCTCTCCGCATTCTTGGTGTTGAGGCTCCCGGGAATGAGCCTGCCTCTCCCCATATCAGGGATAATTCTTTGGCTGAAGGTTCCTCGCCTTTTAGAGAGGGACCTTCTATAGTTCCGGCCGGCGGCGCCGGAGAATCCTCGCTAGAGGTCGCTGTCGTGGTTGCTGTTCCAGGTAGCGGAGCGAGGTTGCCTGTGTGGCCGAGGCAGATGGGAGAATCTTTCCCGAGGTCAGCAGCAGGAAAAACTCCCGTCGTGTCAGCGAGCACATCTGGTGAGATTCCAGCTAATGAACCTCGACCGCATCTCGGTGGAGGCTTGACGGAACTCTTGGTGATGTCGGTCGGCCCACCTCCTTCTCCAGGTATGACGGTTCGTATTGCATCATTAAGGCGTGGTTTAGCTATCTCGGGTGCAGATGCGTCGTATATGCCGTTGGCTCCAGGTAAATGTCGTCTTTATGTCTCCCTTTTAGATAGATTATCATCATACTGATATTAACTTTCTTGTCCTCTTTTTAGGGGATAGCGCCCACGGGGAGTATAGCGTTGAAGCGTATTCTGGCTCGCTCGGGCTCCTGACGGTGATACAGAGGCATCCGACTTCGATGAGGAAGTGGCTTCGGGGGCCAGTACGCCTAGAGTAGTTTCGTCACCTCAAGAGGAGGATGAACCCGTCGTCGTGACCTTGCCTCTTGTGAGTGTGGCGATGACTTCGACCGCCGTTGCCGCACCTTCTTCGGTCGCGCCATGCGTCAATGCGACGACTGTGGCCACCTCGTCTGCAATTATCCCTGGAGAGGGACTTGCTGATATTGTGGCCGCTCCCGGTGCCCAGTCGGATCTAGTTGCGTTGACCGAGCAACATACCAGCCTCTTCTACACCGGTTTGAAAACGATGATATCAATGGTGTTAGCGAAGAGTCTAGATTTCGAGCGCCTGAAGAAGACTTCTCTTGCTTCGATTGGGGTCATCAGGGAGCTCGGCGTTTCTGGGGTAGCTGACGCCCTGGAGGCGGTGGTTAATGGGTTAGAGCAACCCATTACCGAATACTTGCAGCTGACTCGGGGCAGCCTCGATGCTGATGTCCAGGCTCGGTTCGACCTCATGACTGCGCGGCTTGCTACAAAGCTGGAAGGCCTAGACAACTCCATCCAGAAGCATAAGCTGGAGATGGATAGGAGAAAAGCTGTCGTGGAAGAGGCTCTTGCTGTTGAGACGCAGTGTCGATCCGAGCATGAAGGGAATGCGGTGAGGGTCTCCAAGCTGAAGGAAAAACTCGCTCGGGCAGAGGAGTGGGCTTCTCAGTCGCTGGCAGGTCTAGAGGTAGCAGCTGGTCGTCTGAGCGCAGCGCGACAGGATTTGGACCATGCAGAAGCTGCTCGTGTGGGCTGTCTTCGGGCGAAGGCCGATCTGACCCTTACGAACACTCCCGAGGCACGGCTGGAGCAGGCTCGCGCCGACGCCTTGGCTCTTAGAAATGAGAGGATAGCTGCACTGGAGCGGCTGATTCGCAATCTGACTACTCCGCCATTATGATGTATCCTTTCCCTTTTTGCTTGCCTAGATGTAATTCTGCCTCCCTTTTGAGAATAAATAAAGGCGACTCCTTTCTGACCTTTGTGGACCCGTCATTTCGGAATATAAATGACAGTTTTTAGGCGAGAGTAATATCAGAGGTAGTATGGACATAATAAACTCTCGATAACCTTTTAGCGGGACATCTATTCAAAGGCCTTACGGACATGATAGAGTGTAACCCAACTAATTGCGTTCTGGAAGTAGTTTTGTCAGAATCGAGATCCTCGCTATATTCCACTCGAGCGGGGGAGATTAAGCATAGTACCTCTTCAGGAATTTACCGTTGATAGGAGCCATTAACAGGTCTCCGTTAGGCTAGGCTAACCTGTAAGCGCCATTCGAGAACGTTGTCTCGATCACATAAGGGCCTTCCCACTTGGGCTGGAATTTGCCTTTACTTCTGTGAGTAAGAATTATCGGCCTTCTTACGGCTAGAACTAGCTCGCCGACTTTGAACACCCTTTCCTTCACTTTATGATTGAAAGCTCTGGAAATGCGTGCTTGGTAGAGGGTGATGCGCTGTTGAGCTTGGAGGCGTTTTGTCACGCCCCAGTCCCGCAGGGCCGTTCGTCCTCGCCTTGGTCCCTACGGAACCGATCGTCCTCGCACGGGCGTGATGCCGTGCAAGCCTAAGATGCGCTTGCACAAGGCCAAAGCTTTGATACAAGGGCAAGTAATCTATTTGATACTGAAGCAGCGGCACACATATTTCAGAAAAGTGAAGATCATAATGGCATATGAAAATAAGCTCTTTTATTGATAATCAAAAATTGTTACAAGCGGCGCATGACCGAGGTTACAGATCGCTCAAGCCCTCTTCTCTCGACTACAATAACACTGTTCCATACATTATGTCCCTTTATACAAAAGCAACTCAAAGCAGGCACAACTCGATGCGGCTCCAAGCATCGAGTCCAGATTTCTGGCTCCTTGGGATGAGGCACGGCTATCGCTTCCTCGCATGAACAGGCACCTGAGAACAAGCAAACTGTTGGTGGGTCAGCACTTTATGCAAGTACTGGTGAGATATAAACAACTGAACAGAAGCTACACCCCCTGAAACCCACACTAAGTAAACTTGTGGCAAAATATTGCATTACTAGTGATCTTGCTAGTTTTACCTAGGTTCTTTTCATGCAGCTCGGAACTATAGTCAGATTATATCTTTTTGAAAACACAAGTTAGAAACCAGTTTTGCATATTCGATACTCAAGCATTTAAGCAACTCTAAGGGACAGTGTTCTCATCGTGTAGTGCACAGCATGTATTGTGCATCACAATCTATCTCGTTTGGGATAAAGTTATCTAGCAGACTGATCATATCGAATCAAGGCAAGCATATCAAGTAGGCTATCATTCTATCAAGCGATTAAGGCAACACATCTATATGATTTCGGTCCCCGAGAAACTCAGGATTGGCAGCGGTAATCCAGCTATCCAATGACTCACATACTGGTACTATTAGCAGCTGTGACTGAGGTTCAGCTCTGCACTAATAGCCATTGTCCAACCGATGTTTGATGCGTGAGTTACTATCAGATAAATCACGATGCAGACTAAATGAATAAGCAGACTATATATATAAACTCATATTTCTTACCCCATTGCCGAACGGTTATCCCTGCAGCAGACACACAAGTTAGCAACAATTTACATAACATAAAGTATACAGTTCTCTAGTTTCCTGTTCGTCCCTGCATAAACAGTTAGGTATGCAAGAAGGCTAGCCTAGCATGCGCCCTAACTATATGATGGTCCCCTCATCGGGATTAGCAGTTGGGACGTACAAGCCCATCTCACTAATAGACGAGTCGCGGCTACCCAAGGACGTACAAGCCTTAGGTATCTAGATCTCTTCCCGGGCCGAACGATCCCCAGTGCCCCAGGAACCGCTCGAGAGAAAATCCTTGTGCACAAGTTGTCCTGACCAAATGCGAGAATGCAAGCTCCTATCGATGCAAGATTATGCACTTAATCCAGAACAACCAAGCAAACACATCTATCAAGTCCAGATAGCCGAAGCTCACTCTCTTAATGCACATTGCCTAATAGCCATGTCTCCCCCGTAAGGTTTTTAAGCCTCAGGGTGGGCTATTAGTCTAGATTCACAAGTGTCACGACCCGTACCCGGTTTAGGGGCACGAGTGCGTGGGTACGTCCAGCCTACGCCGCAGCATCGGCGGTAGAACGCTGTCTAGGTCGAGTACTATCTAAACAATCTCACGCTAGTATCCAACTCCATAAGGAGACTCGGACAACACTATAAAAATATGAACAACATACTCAATCACAACTACAGCACGATAGGAATTTGAAGAAAAATAAAAGAATACAACACAAGTCTATGACAAAAATCATACCTGCAATCAGTAACAACCAAATCCCCAAATGTCAGAAACAAGTCCACTAAGGTCACAGTCTGGAAAAAATATTTTCCAGTCAGGAAGGAGCAAAGTACATCTCTAAATAGCAGTTCTATATAAATGACATAAACTATGTAGCAGTTCTAGATAGAAATATACCAGATGCATGTATAGGTACGAGAAATGTACAATGAAAGAAATACTGGAAAATACTGTAAGTAACTGCAGGAGAAGAAACAATATGTCCATGAGCAAGAGTCCTATGACTAAGTGTGTGAGTACTAGCTTTAACATGTGATCGGCTTGGGAACTTGATCAGGCTGGTTACATGTGATTAGCTATGATTCACGAAGGTCAGGCTAACCGTTGGTTAGCTATGATGCATGTAGAGGTCAGGCTAATCACACGTAACAGCTATGAGGCACGGAGATGGTCAGGCCGTACCCGACGTGAGATGTGGGGTGAGCTATGATGCATAAAAAGTTGGGTATGATCACATATCTACACTAAAATACTCCCCACCCCCCGACTGGTATAGTAGATCCAATCATGGTACGCTATGGCACAGGATTCCCTAGGAAGGTAGCAAATCTCCCCAGGAATCAGTGTCTATACATGCACAAGATAACAAGGAAAACAAGTCTTGTACAAGCTACACCATGAATAAGGAATAACATCTCATGACGGGATCCGTGTATACCAATCCGTGTAACCAATGTGTCAAGAACTTGGATATTTACACTAGATACAGTGAACATAGGAGATATCATAAATTAGAAACTAATCAGAGAATGTACTCGCCTTGGGTCCTTAGCTGGTAATACCAATGTCCTGTCTCAGAGTATCGTCTGGAGGAACCAACAGTCCTAAAAATATATCACAAGCAAAACCACATTTGTATCAGATGCTACACTAACACAGTCTAAAAACACTGAGTTCGGGATTTCTCTAGGTATGCTACTGGTCACCTAGGATCACCTAGTAGGTTTACCATATAATAATTTCCATCAACTACAATAGTAGATATATGTAAATATATCTACTAAAATAAATAATACTTGTATACATACTAAAAAGAATTTAACCTAATATATGTATATATATCTAAAGTATATACCAATATAAATTACTAGCTATAGTTGTATATTTACTAAAATATGTACATTTATATATTAACATATATCAAAATACGTACATATCATATGTGTGCAAAGTACATTTTTAGAATATACATATATATATCTTGTCACCATCATTCTTAAACATACTAATATTAATTACCAAATTAAATTTATACTATACATATATACAGATGCCAATTAATCATATATTAAAATACGTTTTATTACACTTATACTACATGAAATTATACCAATTAAATATAGGTATAATTATACTAAAAATATTCATACATATATATACACGTATATATATATATATATATATATATATATATAAGTATATATATACCAAAATAATTATATACATATACTAAAATATATACATAGATACCAAATCAATTACATATACTAGAATACGTATTTACATATATAAATCATTTCGAAATTATTTGAACAATAATTGTTAAACTTTTCTTTCGAACAAAATTACGCTTAAAAGTTTATTTATAAAAATCTAGAATTTATGTAAAAGCCAATGTAGAAATTTCCGTTACCAGTCCAAAATAACCAATTTCGAACTAATTTAGATTATTGAAACTATATTTTTAATTAACAATATAAACCCCAAAATTATTATATGTTTGCATAATCAAAAACCCTTTTTTAATTATTACATAACTAAATTTTACACATAATAAATAATAGATTTATACATTAAAACAATAAAACTAATTATATTTTAATTACTAACTAATTACATGAAATTACTAAACTAATATATTTAATTACTAAACAAATTACATAAATTTCTAAACTAATTACAAATTAACTAATTTTATTAAGAAATTACTAACTGATTATTAATTAACTAATAAATCTAATTATAACTAAACTGATTAATATAATTTAACTAATTAATCTAATTATAACTAAACTGATTAACATAAACTAAACTAATTTTATAATTTAATTAAACTAATTATAGATTACTTAAACTAATTACATTACCAAACTACAGTCTCTGTTCGAAGAAAGGGGAAGAGAAAAGAGGGGAACTCACGAAGGGGTTTTTTCGTCGGCGCGGTGGGGTCTCGCCGGGGTCGGCCGGCAAGGCGTCGGCGCCGGATCTGTTCGGCGGCGGGATCTGCTGTGGCGGTGGCAGCGAAGCTCGGCGGCGGCAGATCTGGGTTCGAGGCGGCTGCGTCCGGTTCGAGAAGGCGGCGGCTTCGAGGCGGCTGCGGCGGAGGTCGAGATCTGCTGCAGTCGAAGCTCGGCGGTGGTCGTCGTTCTCCTCGGCGGCGGTGGATCCAAGCCAGAGCAGCACAGGACGTGACGACGACGTCGGCTCCGGTGAGGACAGCGGCTGATGGGCGATGCAAGGTCGACGCGGCGGTCGTCGACTCGACGAGGGGTGCTCGACGCGGTGAGGCGTGGCCACCGGCGGTAGATCTAGGTTAGGTTTAGGGTTTGGATGTTTGTGGAGGTGTCGGGGTCGTGTCCGGGGCTGGACACGGCGGGTTCGCTGTACTGTGGACGTGTCCGGGTGTTGGACACATGGGTTTGAATGTACTGTGGTGTGGGGGTGGTGTCCGGGTGTGTCGGACACGGAAATCTGGTTGTAATATTGTAAATCTGGACACAGGAAATGAATGGATACGGTGGGACACCCGGGGTCGGACCCGAGGCCATCACGGCTGACACGGTGATGCTGGACACACAGACACGAGCACACAAAAATGGTGGTAGCTTTGGCTTTGTGGGGATTTGTGAGGGCTAGCTAGGGTTTCTAGGGAGTTGTGATGAGGGACTTAAATAGGGAGAGAGGGTGTGGGATAAAGGGTGAGGGTTGGCCTAAATAACAAATGGCCCAAGATCATACATGAATAAATTCATGTGGGAATGAGGGTGAATGAAAGATGGTAACTTGTAAAAATTTTAAAAATAAAAGATTAAATTTCAGAAAATATTTAAGGAAAGCTAACTTATTCCCAATTAGCTACTAATTAATCCATATTTGCAAAATCTTAGAAAGTATGAAACATATTTATTTACTATCCCAATAAATAAAAATTTATTATGAAGAAACAACTAGTCTTTTAATTAATTTTATCAAATAACTAATTTTATGATTTCAAGTCAATAAACATTTGAAACTATAGAAATATATATACATTATTATTTATTTATTTATTTATTTATAAGGAATCGACATTTAGGAAAAAATGATTTTTATAAAAGATTTTAAATTACCTTCTAAAATCAAACATTGTTCAAAATAAAATACAAAATTCAAGGAGAAAATATTTTATAACTTGGTATTTAAAATAAATTAAAAAATCTAATTATTTCTTAAATTTGGAAATCGGAGGTTACAAGTCTACCCACCTTAGAAAAATTTCGTCCTCGAAATTTAGGATCCTCAATAATTGCCTTTATTCACCATATTATTTCTATCAAAAATTTTAAATCTTAAACCAATAATCATGAAGTAATTTCATAATGTTATTTCACAACCTTTCAAAAATTATACAACATCATATTCCTGAAAAATCTTCAAATTTAAAAATCAAATCCCCTTTGTCATAATCTCCTCCCAAAAAATTTAAGGTCGCATCTAAATACCCAAGGATTTAATATCCAATCCTCCAATTTGAATCCAATCAATGCATATTTATAAAACTTAAAAATCTGTATCCCAAATTTAAATTTTTAAACACTCATCAATCATCTTACTCCTCTAACTCAACTTCAATTGATGCTTATTCAAATATAATCCTTCTCCCGAGAATTGAATTTGACACTATTCCATTAACGATTTATCTCCTGATTTTTTTTTTCTTTCAAATACTCAACGATGCGATACTTTCAGAATCTTCAATGCAACATTCATAATATAAAATTTCAAATTTCTATCTTGCAACCAAATAGATAAAATGATAATTTCCCAAATTTTCTCAATTAACCCATTCAATCATATCAAGATTTCCTAAAATTAATAAATCCTCAAATTTTTGCCTTGTGAATTTCTTAACTCTCCATTTAAGTTAATGTTTATCCTCGAATTTCAATCATACCTCGATTTTCGCAAAATCAATGATCCATCAACTCTGTTATAACAATCCCCTAAATTCTTTATTTAAATTAATGGTCATCCGCAAATTTAATCCTCTTGTCTCTTTTGTCGGTCATAACCTTGTCATAGATCTTGCTATGGTCAAAATCCTAATGATCATGGTTTAAGAAAATCCTACCTACAGCCATGTAATTTAAGAAAATATAGGTCATGTGCCTTGTCATGGTATTTCAGTCTCTGTTAAGGTGTACTACTAGTTATATTTTAACAAGAAAATCATGAATACGAACTACAGTATTAGGAAAAACAATCAATCGAAAGATGGAAGAAGGAATCATTAGGAGGGGAAGAAAGAACCTGTTAATATATTTCTTGCAGTATCCCTTATCTCTAACATACGCTTAATTCTAGCATATTCACTACTAATTCCTATTCCTGTACACTGGTATCCTTATCAACTAGTCATAAATCCACAAGATCCATGAATATATCAATATTGCACACACCTGTCTATTAATACCAAAATCTGATACCAAGAACCTCTAATATAACCATGATTCAATAATGCATACAAGTTGATACCTCTATCGCTTTAGTACCATACCCTCTGCCAGTTCCCGCTCCTACTACAATTGTTCATACTAGTTGTTCTTATCACTCGAATACACGTCAAATGCAACACCATACTGAGTGCTAAGCCCTTTCTAATACAACTCTAGATGGACACCCAAGTCTGTCTGCGGTGTCATCTCAATCATGCTCAAGTCATCAGGTCCTTACACATGTATATCATCTACTCATATATTAATATTCATATCTCTCCTCTACCATAAAATTAATCCTCAAAATAATCGTCAAGGTTTAACTTCTCGATCAACAAAAATGAATTGCATATACTTCCTCAAAGTCAAAAAAAACTCAACATCGGAATAAAAATTTTAATCACTTCTAAAATCTTTGTAGCCTTGACCATGTTTATTGAATCCCTATTTGAAATCCTCAAAATTTTAATGACACAATATCAACTCTTCAATAATTCTCAAAGTAAAAATTCATTTCCACTCTTAAATTTATAAATCCACAATATACATATCAGTGCTCACGGTCTCTGATACTCAATGTGCACTCAAAACACCTAGTGTCTATAACTGTGTACTAAAATTGTACTGCCCGAATCTCTTGCACTATTACCTCCAATGATCAAAGTTATCATCGCATGTATTTTCTTTCATGATTTCAATTTATGTCAATTGGTATATCGTCTAATTATCATCACACAGAGTGCTTTCTGTTATTAATGTCATCCTCGACAAATCCTCGATGTAGAACCATTAGCACTCTTGGTATTATATTACTAACTTCATTAATGGATCATTCATCAAGCTCATTATAACTCATGATTACATGTATCTACTATAACACTCATGTTTCTTTACTCTCATGGGCATGTATATGGTTCCTCATCTCGATGGTTGTATAGGTATTTCCTTTTAACCTTTCATAGCCTGTTACACTAATCCGTGATACGCTTCACCATCTTCATTACCTATTCCGATATTTCTCTACTCATGACACCTCATTAACTTTATGCGTATATATTTCCTTACCCTTAACACTTCCGATATCAATCATCAAATTGAACATCATGCTCCATTAATTCTTAAACAATTTCTTGATACCTAATTGTTTACATAGATCACTCAAGTGCATAATCAAGATTATCCAGGACGGGTAATTGGCTCTGATACTAACTCTGAGAACTATCACTGATACTCTATACTCTCCTTCCACTTATCGTACTATAATGACACTTATCCTAGAACCATTGTTACAAGGTATTATGCTATGGTTAACTCTAGATTAAAGTCTACTGCTCACATGTCCAACTAGGAAACACTTACAACTCACAAGCAACACTCAGTCAATACCAATACAAGACACAACCAAAATTGCAAGTCACTAATTATCATACTAACAAGGAATCCGCAAAGAAAATAAGCTCAAAAAGGAACTGGATCAAGGACGGAAGGTATCTTTACTGCTAGTAAAGAAAAGAAGCGATGGAACAAAGTCCTGGAATAACAGAAATAGATAAGTCTTGAGATGATACTTTAAGAACCAATTTAAGATACAACCTGATAATCATACACGTCTGTCAGAAATCATGACGTACAGAATCCTCGCCACGCCAGTAAGCATAGATGCGATAAACGACAGGTTCCGTAACTAAGGTATGCAACCTTATAATCATGTCATCTAGAATCTTCGCCACGCCAACCGGTATGGCTGCGAGAGACTCTAAGTTTCATAACTATAGTATATACATCCAAGTCAGGTTCCTACGTTCTCGTCATCACAGCTAATATGGCTGCGATAAACTCTAGGGTCCATAACCAAAGTAGACGTTTTACCTTTCTCACTGTCCTTATCAACATATGTCATCAGATGATACCGTAAATTTTAGCCCGTAAAATTCATCTCGATATGAAATCAACTCAACAACGATACCAAGAATTAAATTTAACAACTGGTCAACAAGATTCAAACTCAACAATGATACCAAGATTTTAATTTTAATAACTGATCAACAAGAATCAAGTTCAGTAACAACAAGCGAGAGCGGACGGAAACAAGGAAAGATTTAAATTGGAAATTATAATAAGATTCTCAAGGGGTCGTCCCAGGAATCTCTCAAGAATTTGTGATTGAGTATCTCCTCTCATCCTAGTATCCTATGTCCTAGATCCTATCGCAGGTACGTAGTAGTACAATTATGACGTCGCACTACCACGACATCGCACAACTAGCGAAGTCTGACCTGCATGGGCCACCACTAAAAACGTGTCACGACCCGCACCCGGTTTAGGGGCACGAGTGCGTGGGTACGTCCAGCCTACGCCGCAGCATCGGCGGTAGAACGCTGTCTAGGTCGAGTACTATCTAAACAATCTCACGCTAGTATCCAACTCCATAAGGAGACTCGGACAACACTATAAAAATATGAACAACATACTCAATCACAACTACAGCACGATAGGAATTTGAAGAAAAATAAAAGAATACAACACAAGTCTATGACAAAAATCATACCTGCAATCAGTAACAACCAAATCCCCAAATGTCAGAAACAAGTCCACTAAGGTCACAGTCTGGAAAAAATATTTTCCAGTCAGGAAGGAGCAAAGTACATCTCTAAATAGCAGTTCTATATAAATGACATAAACTATGTAGCAGTTCTAGATGGAAATATACCAGATGCATGTATTGGTACGAGAAATGTACAATGAAAGAAATACTGGAAAATACTGTAAGTAACTGCAGGAGAAGAAACAATATGTCCATGAGCAAGAGTCCTATGACTAAGTGTGTGAGTACTAGCTTTAACATGTGATCGGCTTGGGAACTTGATCAGGCTGGTTACATGTGATTAGCTATGATTCACGAAGGTCAGGCTAACCGTTGGTTAGCTATGATGCATGTAGAGGTCAGGCTAATCACACGTAACAGCTATGAGGCACGGAGATGGTCAGGTCGCACCCGACGTGAGATGTGGGGTGAGCTATGATGCATGAAAAGTTGGGTATGATCATATATCTACACTAAAATACTCCCCACCCCCCGACTGGTATAGTAGATCCAATCATGGTACGCTATGGCACGGGATTCCATAGGAAGGTAGCAAATCTTCCCGGGAATCAGTGTCTATACATGCACAAGATAACAAGGAAAACAAGTCTTGTACAAGCTACACCATGAATAAGGAATAACATCTCATGACGGGATCCGTGTATACCAATCCGTGTAACCAATGTGTCAAGAACTTGGATATTTACACTAGATACAGTGAACATAGGAGATATCATAAATTAGAAACTAATCAGAGAATGTACTCGCCTTGGGTCCTTAGCTGGTAATACCAATGTCCTGTCTCAGAGTATCGTCTGGAGGAACCAACAGTCCTAAAAATATATCACAAGCAAAACCATATTTGTATCAGATGCTACACTAACACAGTCTAAAAACACTGAGTTCGGGATTTCTCTAGGTATGCTACTGGTCACCTAGGATCACCTAGTAGGTTTACCATATAATAATTTCCATCAACTACAATAGTAGATATATGTAAATATATCTACTAAAATAAATAATACTTGTATACATACTAAAAAGAATTTAACCTAATATATGTATATATATCTAAAGTATATACCAATATAAATTACTAGCTATAGTTGTATATTTACTAAAATATGTACATTTATATATTAACATATATCAAAATACGTACATATCATATGTGTGCAAAGTACATTTTTAGAATATACATATATATATCTTGTCACCATCATTCTTAAACATAATAATATTAATTACCAAATTAAATTTATACTATACATATATACAGATGCCAATTAATCATATATTAAAATACGTTTTATTACACTTATACTACATGAAATTATACCAATTAAATATAGGTATAATTATACCAAAAATATTCATACATATATATACACGTATATATATATATATATAAGTATATATATATACCAAAATAATTATATACATATACTAAAATATATACATAGATACCAAATCAATTACATATACTAGAATACGTATTTACATATATAAATCATTTCGAAATTATTTGAACAATAATTGTTAAACTTTTCTTTCGAACAAAATTACGCTTAAAAGTTTATTTATAAAAATCTAGAATTTATGTAAAAGCCAATGTAGAAATTTCCGTTACCAGTCCAAAATAACCAATTTCGAACTAATTTAGATTATTGAAACTATATTTTTAATTAACAATATAAACCCCAAAATTATTATATGTTTGCATCATCAAAAACCCTTTTTTAATTATTACATAACTAAATTTTACACATAATAAATAATAGATTTATACATTAAAACAATAAAACTAATTATATTTTAATTACTAACTAATTACATGAAATTACTAAACTAATATATTTAATTACTAAACAAATTACATAAATTTCTAAACTAATTACAAATTAACTAATTTTATTAAGAAATTACTAACTGATTATTAATTAACTAATTAATCTAATTATAACTAAACTGATTAATATAATTTAACTAATTAATCTAATTATAACTAAACTGATTAACATAAACTAAACTAATTTTATAATTTAATTAAACTAATTATAGATTACTTAAACTAATTACATTACCAAACTACAGTCTCTGTTCGAAGAAAGGGGAAGAGAAAAGAGGGGAACTCACGAAGGGGTTTTCTCGTCGGCGCGGTGGGGTCTCGCCGGGGTCGGCCGGCAAGGCGTCGGCGCCGGATCTGTTCGGCGGCGGGATCTGCTGTGGCGGTGGCAGCGAAGCTCGACGGCGGCAGATCTGGGTTCGAGGCGGCTGCGTCCGGTTCGAGGAGGCGGCGGCTTCGAGGCGGCTGCGGCGGCGGTCAAGATCTGCTGCAGTCGAAGCTCGGCGGTGGTCGTCGTTCTCCTCGGCGGCGGTGGATCCAAGCCAGAGCAGCACAGGACGTGACGACGATGTCGGCTCCGGTGAGGACAGCGGCTGATGGGCGACGCAAGGTCGACGCGGCGGTCGTCGACTCGACGAGGGGTGCTCGACGCGATGAGGCGTGGCCACCGGCGGTAGATCTAGGTTAGGTTTAGGGTTTGGATGTCTGTGGAGGTGTCGGGGTCGTGTCCGGGGCTGGACACGGCGGGTTCGCTGTACTGTGGACGTGTCCGGGTGTTGGACACAGGGGTTTGAATGTACTGTGGTGTGGGGGTGGTGTCCGGGTGTGTCGGACACAGAAATCTGGTTGTAATATTGTAAATCTGGACACAGGAAATGAATGGATACGGTGGGACACCCGGGGTCGGACCCGAGGCCATCACGGCTGACACGGTGATGCTGGACACACAGACACGAGCACACAAAAATGGTGGTGGCTTTGGCTTTGTGGGGATTTGTGAGGGCTAGCTAGGGTTTCTAGGGAGTTGTGATGAGGGACTTAAATAGGGAGAGAGGGTGTGGGATAAAGGGTGAGGGTTGGCCCAAATAACAAATGGCCCAAGATCATACATGAATAAATTCATGTGGGAATGAGGGTGAATGAAAGATGGTAACTTGTAAAAATTTTAAAAATAAAAGATTAAATTTCAGAAAATATTTAAGGAAAGCTAACTTATTCCCAATTAGCTACTAATTAATCCATATTTGCAAAATCTTAGAAAGTATGAAACATATTTATTTACTATCCCAATAAATAAAAATTTATTATGAAGAAACAACTATTCTTTTAATTAATTTTATCAAATAACTAATTTTATGATTTCAAGTCAATAAACATTTGAAACTAGAGAAATATATATACATTATTATTTATTTATTTATTTATAAGGAATCGACATTTAGGAAAAAATGATTTTTATAAAAGATTTTAAATTACCTTCTAAAATCAAACATTGTTCAAAATAAAATACAAAATTCAAGGAGAAAATATTTTATAACTTGGTATTTAAAATAAATTAAAAAATCTAATTATTTCTTAAATTTGGAAATCGGAGGTTACAACAAGTTTACGCTATTCTCCAAGTTCCATCTCTTCATAAGCCAACAATAAAACATATTCAAGCAAGCTAACTCTTAAACAAGTAACAAGCAAGAACAGTTCTTATAACTCTAGCATGCAAATTCTATCTCTTGTGGACAAGCATTCTAGTATTCCAGTCTAGCATACGATATAAGTGCAAGCAATCCTCTTTACTCTTGTTATTAGCATGGCAAGGTTCTATCTCGTTTCAGACAAGCATTTCTAGTTCTCTTATTAAGCAAGCAAGCAAATTCGTTTTAATGACAAGCTATGAGAGTTCTCTTATTAGCACGCTGAGTCGGTTCTATCTTTCTTCTTATGACACAATCTTATTAAGCAACAAGCATTCAAAAATTCAGATTCATTATTAAGTCGTGCAAGAATCAGAGAATGCAGTTCTGCCCACTCACTTTGATTAATCGGTCGGGAACTCTCCGAGAAGACTTTCGTTCGAGCAAGCAAGGCGATCCCACTTGTACATAGTGCCTACGCGGAGCGGAGCACTACATACTTACCCACCAATAAAGAGTTTCGTCCTCAAAACTCAAGGAGAAACTCACGATAACACAGAGCAGCGATAGTCCTCATCCCTCACCTTCCTTAATCAAAACTCAGCAAATCCAGAAATCACAAATCACTTCTCAAGCAATGAAAACAAATCCAGAAAACTTTTTTTTTTTTTTTTGCGCGCATCTTTGAGAATATCTATGGACTTATTGTATGGAACGCTTATTGCAACACAATCATAACTCAGGGTCGGAGGCAACGGAACGGGCAAAGAATCGAGTCGCTCTGATACCATTATGTCATGCCCCAGTCCCGCAGGGCCGTTCGTCCTCGCCTTGGTCCCTACGGAACCGATCGTCCTCGTACGGGCGTAATGCCGTGCAAGCCTAAGATGCGCTTGCACAAGGCCAAAGCTTTGATACAAGGACAAGTAATCTATTTGATACTGAAGCAGCGGCACACATATTTCAGAAAAGTAAAGATCACAATGGCATATGAAAATAAGCTCTTTTATTGATAATCGAAAATTGTTACAAGCGGCGCATGGCCGAGGTTACAGATCGCTCAAGCCCTCTTCTCTCGACTACAATAACACTGTTCCATACATTATGTCCCTTTATACAAAAGCAACTCAAAGCAGGCACAAATCGATGCGGCTCCAAGCATCGAGTCCAGATTTCTGGCTCCTTGGGATGAGGCACGGCTATCGCTTCCTCGCATGAACAGGCACCTGAGAACAAGCAAACTGTTGGTGGGTCAGCACTTTATGCAAGTACTGGTGAGATATAAACAACTGAACAGAAGCTACACCCCCTGAAACCCACACTAAGTAAACTTGTGGCAAAACATTGCATTACTAGTGATCTTGCTAGTTTTACCTAGGTTCTTTTCATGCAGCTCGGAACTATAGTCAGATTACATCTTTTTGAAAACACAAGTTAGAAACCAGTTTTGCATATTCGATACTCAAGCATTTAAGCAACTCTAAGGGACAGTGTTCTCATCGTGTAGTGCGCAGCATGTATTGTGCATCACAATCTATCTCGTTTGGGACAAAGTTATCTAGCAGACTGATCATATCGAATCAAGGCAAGCATATCAAGTAGGCTATCATTCTATCAAGCGATTGAGGCAACACATTTATATGATTTCGGTCCCCGAGAAACTCAGGATTGGCAGCGGTAATCCAGCTATCCAATGACTCACATACTGGTACTATTAGCAGCTGTGACTGAGGTTCAGCTCTGCACTAATAGCCATTGTCCAACCGATGTTTGATGCGTGAGTCACTATCAGATAAATCATGATGCAGACTAAATAAATAAGCAGACTATATATATAAACTCATATTTCTTACCCCATTGCCGAACGGTTATCCCTGCAGCAGACACACAAGTTAGCAACAATTTGCATAACATAAAGTATACAGTTCTCTAGTTTCCTATTCGTCCCTGCATCAACAGTTAGGTATGCAAGAAGGCTAGCCTAGCATGCGCCCTAACTATATGATGGTCCCCTCATCGGGATTAGCAGTTAGGACGTACAAGCCCATCTCACTAATAGATGAGTCGCGGCTACCCAAGGACGTACAAGCCTTAGGTATCTAGATCTCTTCCCGGGCCGAACGATCCCCAGTGCCCCAGGAACCGCTCGAGAGAAAATCCTTGTGCACAAGTTGTCCTGACCAAATACGAGAATGCAAGCTCCTATCGATGCAAGATTATGCACTTAATCCAGAACAACCAAGCAAACACATCTATCAAGTCCAGATAGCCGAAGCTCACTCTCTTAATGCACATTGCCTAATAGCCATGTCTCCCCCGTAAGGTTTTTAAGCCTCAGGGTGGGCTATTAGTCTAGATTCACAAGTTCACGCTATTCTCCAAGTTCCATCTCTTCATAAGCCAACAATAAAACATATTCAAGCAAGCTAACTCTTAAACAAGTAACAAGCAAGAACAGTTCTTATAACTCTAGCATGCAAATTCTATCTCTTGTGGACAAGCATTCTAGTATTCCAGTCTAGCATACGATATAAGTGCAAGCAATCCTCTTTACTCTTGTTATTAGCATGGCAAGGTTCTATCTCATTTCAGACAAGCATTTCTAGTTCTCTTATTAAGCAAGCAAGCAGATTCGTTTTAATGACAAGCTATGAGAGTTCTCTTATTAGCACGCTGAGTAGGTTCTATCTTTCTTCTTATGACACAATCTTATTAAGCAACAAGCATTCAAAAACTCAGATTCATTATTAAGTCGTGCAAGAATCAGAGAATGCAGTTCTGCCCACTCACTTTGATTAATCGGTCGGGAACTCTCCGAGAAGACTTCTGTTCGAGTAAGCAAGGCGATCCCACTTGTACATAGTGCCTACGCGGAGCGGGGCACTACACGTTTCTCGTCTAATCCTTCCAGCTCTTGGAGCCTTAACAGGTCATTCTTTTCTCGAGTCAGCTCATTAGTTACGGTTATCCTGAGCGACAGGATCTGGATTTCAATGGGGAGAACCGCTTCGCTCCCGTAGATCAGCGAGAACGGGGTGCAGCCTGTCGACGTCCGTACCGTTGTGCGGTATGCCCAGAGACATTCGCCCAGCTTCTCGTTCCAGTCTCTTTTGTTTGAAGAGACGAATTTCTTCAAGAGTTTGATAATGGTTTTGTTGAAAGCTTCCGCCAAACCATTAGCAGCTGGATAGTATGCCGTAGAGGCAATATTGCGTATTCGATTTTTATCGTAAAATCGATAAAACACTTGGCTGATGAACTGAGACCCATTATCGTGAATTATCCTCTGGGGTACCCCAAAGCGATAAATGACGTGATGCTTGATGAAGCTGATCACATTAGATGCCTTTACCTCAGCGAGAGGGATTGCCTCTGCCCATTTGGAGAAGTAATCCGTGATGGCCAGTATGAACTGGTGACCCCTGAAAGAAGACGGGTGAATAGGACCGATGATATCCATACCCCATGCTTCGAAAGGCCAGGATGCGACCGTGGGATGTAGATGTTCGGACGGTTGATGTATGAAGTCTGCATGAACCTGACAGGCTCTGCAATGTCTTGCATACCATATTGCATCCGCGATCATAGTAGGCCAGTAATAGCCCATTCTCCTGATGCGATCCTGTAGCTTAGGACCGGGTTGATGTGCTCCGCACACGCCGTCGTGAGCTTCACGGATAATCTGCTGTGCTTCGTCGTTAGAGAGACATCTCAATAGTAATCCGTCGTAGGTCCGGCGATATAGGCTTTGTGAAGATGCATCAAAGTAGAAGCGTAGTGATCGTCTCTTGACGGATACTGCTTCTTTGGGCTCCTCCGGCAAGATTTCGTATGCCACGAAATCTATGAAGGGACTTGTCCAATCTCTCGTAGGAGGATCGGTGTTGACAGCGTAGCTGCGTTCTATGTGACAGCTGTTCTTCACACAGAATAAGTCTCTGTTAAGCAGGATTACCGAATCCTGCCTTCTTATGGGAGTAGCTAAATCTGCCGCTAGACTGGCTAGGGCATCAGCTTCCAGATTCTGAGATCGAGGTACATGCTCTAGGAAGAACTCCTTGAATGTCATGGCTATCTCGACCGTCGCTTGGTGATAGCGGATGAGGTCTGGATTCCGGACTTCATATATTCCCCTGACTTGATTGACGATAAGCAGAGGATCACCGAAAGCTTCCAGGGACTCTACCCCCAGCTCTTTAGCAACTTGGAGCCCTATTAGTAGAGCGTTGTACTCCGCTACATTGTTGGAGCAGGGCTCACTAAGAGAATATGCTCGGTTGATGACGAGCTGATCAGGGGCGACCAGGACGACTCCCTCTCCCGAAACGATGTTTCCCTTAGGACCGGTTCTGGAGGCGCCGTCGAAGAACAGTTGCCATGCGTCACCTTTCATTACGGAATTACATTCTACAACTTCGTCGGGAATGTCTTCGTATAATTTGGAGGCCTCCGGGATCGGGTGAGCAGCTAGGAAGTCGGCCAGCGCTTGGCCTTTGATGGACTTCTGCGGTACGTATACCATGTCATATGGTGTTAACAGCATCGCCCAAGTTGCGAGTCGGGAATTAAGAACGCTCAGCTTGCTCATCAGTACTCGAAGAGGGTTAATCCTGGAGATGATGTGGATAGTCTGGCCGGTGATGTAGTGCCGCGTCTTTTGGATAGCGAACATCAGAGCCAAGCATTCTTTCTCCACTGGGTTGTACCGGTGTTCGGCTCTGACCATCATCCTGCTGAGGTAGTAGATAGCCTGTTCATGCCCTACATCGTTCTTCTGTGCGAGAAGAGCTCCTAGCGAATGATCCATTGCTCGAACGTACAGCAAGACCGCTTTTCCCATAACGGGAGGCACCAGAACTGGTGGACTGGTGAGGTAGCGCTTTGATATCTCCGAACGCTTGCTGGCAGGTTTCGTCCCATACGAAGGATACACCTTTCTTCATGAGATGAGAGAAGGGCTGACATCTCCCCGAGAGGTTGGATATGAATCGCCGGATGTAAGCCAGACGTCCTTGAAATCCCCTTAGTTCCCTCAGATTATGGGGCAGTCGCATTTCCACGATTGCCTGGACTTTATCAGGGTCCACTTGGATGTCTTTGGCGGTAATGACAAATCCCAGGAATTTGCTACTAGATACACCCAGAAAGGACTTCGTAGGGTTCATCTTGAGTTGATGTTGGCGCATTAACTCGAATACCGTCCTCAGGTCTTGAATGTGATCACCTTTGAGGCGGCTCTTGAAGGCTATGTCGTCCACGTAACATTCCACTGTTTTGCGTAAATGCTCGTGGAATATGTTACTCATAGCTCGTTGGTATGTAACCCCGACGTTCTTCAATCCGAAGGGCATGACCATGTAGCAATATACTCAAATGGTGTCCGGAAGGCGGTGTGCTTCTCGTCTTCAGGATGCATCTTGATCTGATTGTACCCTGAGAACCCGTCTATGAAAGACATGCGTTCAAAGCCGCAGGTGTTGTCGATCATGATGTCCGTGATGGAAAGAGGGAATTCATCCTTGGGGCAGGCCGCATTCAGATCTCGGTAATCAATACAGATACGTACCTTTCCATTTTTCTTCATGACTGGGACAACATTGGCGACCCAGTCGGGATGTTGTTCTTCCCGGATGAAACCGCAGGTTATCAACTTCTTGACTTCAGCTTCGATGGCGTCCATCATATCTTGGCGGAACCGGCGTTTGTGCTACTTTACTGGCTTCGAATCGGTCAATATATTAAGCTTGTGAGTAGCTACTTTCGGGTCCAGGCCTGGCATATCCTCATAATTCCATGCAAAGACGTCGATGTATTCCTTTATCAGCTGTATAACTTCTTCCCTTTCAGCTGGGGGAAGGTTGTTACTGATAAATATTGGCTTCGGCGAAAGTTCACCCCCAACCTCGATCTGGATAACTTCGTCTTTGGTGGAAGGTTCTCTTTGCTCGAAGCGGAATTCCCACTGTGTATCCATTTGCTGAGCCCAAGAGTCATTCTCAAATGACTCAGAATCCTGCTCATCTGCTCCTGAGGGATCTGTCACCACCATATTTACTGATAGTGTTTGTTCGAGAGCATCAGGTGAGTCGGGGGGCGACGAGCCGTTCTGGAAGGAGGAAGAGATGTCCTCGTCTGACTTAGAAGTCGCAAGGGCGGTGGCATATCCTAATCCGAAATGGGTCTGTTGATAGCGGGTGTTGCCGCGCGGCGGCGTTCGTCTGCCTCTTCCGTAGTTGAGGCCTGGCTTCCGCTTTAAGTCGTAGCCCATGTTTTGCATGATCTTCAGCGCTTGAGGGCTGTATCGGTGAACCTGCATTCTCCCAGTATCGTTGTCGAAAGGATCTTCTTGGGCAGTCGGTTGATTGCACATGCAGCCGAAGACTATCGAACGCTGGCTGCTGCAGGTAGGCGGGACGATGAAGATAGAATCCTCGTGTGGCCCATATGTCGTGACGACGTTGGACGATGACGCCACTTCCCAGACATACGGACGGTAGGAGTTTATAGCTTCCAAGAATTTTTGTGCTATTGGTTCTACTTCGTCATGGGGAGTGGATTCCTGTTTCGGAATTTGAGCACCGATGTACCGGAAAAGAGGATGTTTATTATCATCTGGAACTCCGTTCCTGGTTGTGCTTACATCAGTCGGCTGCCTGTTGTGCCGAAGGTTGATGGCCAAGGGTGGAGGCTTCCGGTTTAAAGTGATTACTAGAGGATCACTCCCTTCTCTTGACTTAGTCTTGTTAAGGTGGATAGCCATAGGCTCTATGGCTCTTGGACGAGTGGTTCGTCCTTTCACTTTGATCGACAGCGGCAGTGTGGTAGAGGACTCTTCTGGCTCTTGGACGAGTGGTCCGTCTTTGGCCTCGCCTGGCGCTTCTTCCGTGTGGTCTTGGGAGTACAACACGGCATCGGAATAGTAGGATTCTATTCCTTTAAATGGGTTTAGGTCAGCCACCTCCGTTTGTACGGTTCCTTGTGCGTCTATATATTTAAGGCATTGATGTAGGGTTGAAGGAACGATGTTGTGGTCGTGGATCCACGGTCTTCCCAGCAAAATATTGTAGGACACCTCTGAATCGATGACGTAACATGTGGCCACCGATCTAAGGTTGCCGATCTGGATTCTCAAGCGGATCTTCCCCAATGGCTTACTTCTTCCAGCGTTAAAACCCACAATTGTAGTGGTAGTGTAAGCCAGTTTGCTGGTAGGAATTCTTAGCGGCCTGAGCAGACTGTGAGGGATGATGCTGATCGACGACCCCGGATCTATGTAAATCCGGTCGACCTCCATGGAACCGACGTACCCGGTGTAATAGAGGGGCCTGTCATGTCTGTTATATTTTAACAGCATGTCGTCTTGAGTGAAAGTGATATTTGGGACCACCTCCATCACGTTGTGGCATTGAGGACACACCACTGGCTCCTCGTCGGGGGACTTGAGCTGGGTCAAGTATACCTCCGCCTGCATCAGTGCTTCACTCAGGGCTAAACGAGTGTCTGGGAAGAGCCTGAGTAGCTCAAAGATGGACAACCTGGCCGGCGTATTGGCTAGTTGGGCCAGGATGTCAAATTCGTACGGCTTCTCTAAACCTTTGCTTGGAATGTTTTTCACAGATTTATCAAAGCGTACTTCTCTCTGCTTCCCCTTTTCCGCCGGAGTAGTTTTCGCAGGGCTGATGTTTTGCATGGCGGGACCTTGTTCTGAAGGTTTGGCGGCTGGAGCGTTAGCCGGCGCGCCTTCCTGACCTGCTCCGTTGTCGTTGAGGTAGGCCTTCCCCGAACGGGTTGCGGCAAATACTTCGTCTTCGTCCGATGCAGAAGAAGTTGCGACCATGTGGCATGGTCTGTATTTGGGGCTCTTCTTGGTCTCTTCCTCGAGCTCTGACACCAAATCTGGATGAACCCACATGATTTTGCCCTGCCGGGTGGTCAGGGGTACTAGATCTTAATTTTGATCTCTAGAGGGAGGGAGATTGACGATGTCCATCGTAGCTCGGGAAATGGGCGTGACACCGTTCATGACCTCTTGGGAAGGCAGATTGCCGAACCGTAGAGAGATCATGTTGGCCGTGACCGTCTTCTCGGTGTTGTGCAGAGTGATGGCCTTAGTATCGATCAACCTCTGGATCCTCCTCTTCAGTATGTAACACTCCTTTGTTGGGTAGTGTACGTATCTGTGGAAGATGCAATATTTGGGGTCGTCAGTACTGCCGGCTTCTTGGGGCCGCCTTAGCTCTGGAAGGGTGATCTTGCCGCTTTTGATGAGACATTCGAATATACTAGGGATATCGTCGTCGTCGAAAGAGTAGACTTCGATGGGCCTGGAAGTCCCGGGCTTCGTCTGCGTGGTCGCCGCCGTCTTTTGTCTAGACGTATTGACTGTCAGAGCTTCTTTTCCCTTGGAGCTGCGAGGATGGTTGTTGCTGGGAGATGACCTTTTGCCTCTATCGGAGGCGGAGATCATGATGCCATTGTCGCGCGCCTTGCGACTGTTGTCTTCGGCCACTCATGGAACTGATATGGTCCTGTAAATACCGAGACTACAGGAAGGAGGTTTTTCCTGCAAATGTCTACTAATGTCGAGTCCGGAACTCCTGGAGGCATTTGTAAGGTGGCCTGACGAAAACGTTCGACGAAGGTGCGAACGTCCTCCTTTTCCCTTTGTTTGACTTCGATGAGAGAGGATATAGACATGTCCATCCCACCCTCGTAGAATCGCGTGAAGAATAAAGCTTTAAAGTCTTCGAAGGAAGTAATGCAGTTGTTCGCCAAGCTACGGTACCACTGATAGGCTACTCCTGAGAGGCAGCCTTTGAACACCCGAGTGAGGAGGGCGTCGTTCCCTTGTAGCAACACCGTCATCATACTGAAATAGTTCATGTATTGACTGGGCGATGTTTTTTCCTTCGAACAGAGCCATAGTCTGGGGCTTGTACTTCAGAGGAAAAGGGACTTCTTCCCAGATAGCTGGGTAGGGTTGGTTGATTCCCAGTTTCTTGAGCTGATCTTTGTGCTTCAAGGCGTCGAACTGGGCTTTCAATTCCCGTACTGCCTGCATCGAATTTTCGATCAGAAGCGGAGCTACGGAGTGGTGCGGAGTTGGTTGTATCGTAACTCCAGCGGGAGGTAAGGCATTCCCTGAGCGAGGAAGCGGAGGAATTGCTGACTCTTGATCTAGCGCAGGCTCTTGGCCCGGGTTGGATGGTGGTAAGTCCACCCCCACACGTATCTGAGTTGGCGGGACCGATGCTTGAGCCACGGCAGTGGCGTGCTGAGCTAGCATCATCCGGTGCATGTTCTCCATCGTGGATTGCATTTGTCTCAGAGATGTTTCCAGCATAGTGATGCGTTATTCCGCGTTTCCTGACGGCGAAGCTTCCTCGCGTTCGTCTTTAATGGCGTAGACTCCCATTTCCCTGGGCGTCCTCGAATGATAAGTATAAGTTGCTGCAGAAGTCGACTCTATACTCTCAGCATCTGATCTGGGAGATTGGCGACCCCCAGTGTCGGAATCAGATGAGTACGAAGCCGGTTGCTGTGACCTTGCACGGGTGTTTTGGAACACCCCAGCTTCAGTGTTCCTGAGGAGGTCTTCGAATCTTCTTCGGCTCGGAGGCCCTGCGGGATGACGTCTTGAGCCCGGCCCTCCTCTAGGTATGTGAGAAGCCATGTTCACGGACGCATACGCGGGCTCTTCTTCCGGGAAAGACTGAGAGTAGCTCAATCGGTCGAAAATCGGCCGTTTTGCCTTAGAACAGCAACAGTCAATCACAATTTTATGACTATTACAATATTGCTCGCTAGGGGGCGTAATAGACATGTTGGAAGGTCCCCTCTCTTTATGCTTCTGGATTAAGTATTTGCGCAGGTCAGGGGGAGTAGCAACTTGAGCTTGTTTTACGTCGTCGGACTTTGCCCGGCATAAATTGGAGATTCGCTCAGAGTGGCGTAAGGCTGAAGAGGTCCTCAGCTGGCCGTCGGCTTCTCGCATAATCCGGAGGGTAGGCAGATTGCTCCTTTGCTGGCGTAACGGCCGAGGAGTCGAGTATTCCGCTACCTGCTTCCCTTCGCAGAAATCATGACGTTCATCTGGTTCCTCGTAGAGGTCAGATGTTGTCTGTCCTGGAGCTGAGGCATCACCAGAAGTTTGGTCTGTATCGCGCGTAGCGGGAGACTGGTTCCTACGCGTAGAGCGCAGTGGATACTTCTGGGTTAGCGCTGAGACTTTGCCCGAAGTTTTGTCTGTACCGCGCGTAGCGGGAGACTGATTTCTGCGCGTAAAGCGCAGTGGGTACTCCTGGGTTAGTGCTGAGGCTTTGCCCGAAGTTTTGTCTGTACCGCGCGTAGCGGGAGATTGAATTTTATGTGCGGGGCACGGAGGGAGCGATGCTACCACCTCATTGGTCAGAGAGATCGGAGAGATCGGAGAGATCGGAGAGTCCACAAGAACGGCGGAGGATGTCTTGGGCATCCACACTTTGCGCAGCTTCCTGTTGTCTCGGACGGAGAGAGAGTGAGAGCTACCCCCAGTCCGAAGCATGTCTTCGTAGGCAGACTGGTCGAATTGGACGACCAGTGTCTTCTTTACGGATCCCACGGATACCGCATCATGTTGAGCAATTACTTCCTCGTCAGAAGAGAAAGACGTCTCCAGCAGAGTCGCCATCTTGTTTGTGGTATTAAACGAAAGAATAAAAGTGTATTTCAATGACAGGGTTTATACGAGACCCGTGCCCTTTGGTTTACACACAAACTTGTACAATTCGATCCTATACGAGGATGCGGGAGTACAATTTATTTAATCTGGGTATAAATTGCTATAGGTATCTGATCTGCAGTCGATCACTTTAGCCCTTGGACTACACGATGTTGAAGAAGTGCCGTGGAAGACGGGTAGCGGCTTCGAAGGCTGCGAAGGAGGGTGGATGCATGGTGCCAGAGCCGTCGACCCCTACTCTTTGCCTGAGCTCCAGACTCTTCTCTCCTTCTCTCTCTCTCTCTCTCTCTCTCTCTCTCTTTTTTTACCAATTCTCCGACCTGGTTCGATCTTCCAAATTGTCGACCTTGTTCCCCATTGATAGGGGTCTCTATTTATAGAGTTTTGGTGACAGTGACCACTCAGTCGGTGTAACAACCGAGGAGTGGATAATACAGCACCCTTTTACACAACGGTTAAAATAACCAATGCCTACGCATAAATAACCTTTTGAGTGAGCATGTGACACGTGTCCAACTAAGGGGACAAAATACGTATATCTGCTGCAAAGATCACGACGTAGAAGCCACATAGGTAGGTATCCCTTGTGTAGAAGAGGTTGGCGTAGAAGCCAAATGACTGTCACCCCTGGCGTAGAAGCCAAAATAGGCATAGAAGCCGAACAGGCGTAGAAGCCGAATGGGCATAGAAGCCGAATAGGCATAGAAGCCAAACAGGCATAGAAGCCGAATGGTCGTAGAGACTGAGTGGGCGTTTGAAGCCGAATGAGCACAGATCCTGGATGGGCATAGAAGCCGCTGCGTACCATGCCAGAGTGTTGATGTGGACGTCTTCGCCAAAATTATGGCTTTCGAAGGTGTAATCAAATCTCTTATAGAGATTTGCCACCATCCTGTGTATTAAATGCGGAGACGTGTTTTGAAGGTCTGCAGCCCTTCTGTGCATCCGTCGCAGAGACGTGTCTTGAGGGAAACTGTCACCGCTCTGGCGATTTGACGTAGAGACGTGCCTCGGGCCCTGTACGAAGTGTAGCTTTTGACGTGGCAGGCGGTTTGTCTACTGCGGAGCGTAAAATAGCTCATGTTTGCCTGTGTAAAACAAGGCGGCGTATTCTCTTGTACGTGAAAGAGCGGTTTACGCTGGGAGAACTTTGGTAACCGACGGTTTGGTGATATTTTAACCAAATCCTCTGCATTAAATGCCGAGATCCTCCATTATACTGTGGGCGCGTCCCGAGGGGTCTGCCATCGTTTCCAGCCGTCGTCTGGGTAGCCGTGCAGCACTTTTTGTCAGGAGTCAGAGGCCAGGTTCATTGCGTGACTTGACAGGTTCATTTCGGGGAAAACGAAGCGTTCCTCGTACGCATTAACGCTGCTTTGAGAGCGGCTGAGTTTTACGCCATGGAGGCGATGAAGAACTCTATCTTACGCTGGAGCGGCCTGGACGTACTGCACTTACGCGGATGGTCCTTTGAGCTTTATACTTCATGCTGTGTTTTTTAGCGGAGAAAGCTCTATTACACGTTTGATGGCTCTGAAGGCCTCTGTTTACGCGGCTCTGCATCAAGAGTCTGCGTAGATCCTCCCAGCGTATTTTTCATGCTTCTACACGTGCCTGTGCTCTTCGTAAAGAAGAAGGACAAAACGTTGTGACTCTGCATAGACTATCGGGAGCTAAATAAGGTCACTATCAGAAACAAGTATCCCCTGCCAGGATAGACGACCTCTTTGATCAGTTGCAAGGAGCATCGGTGTTCTCGAAAATCAATCTTCGCTCTGGCTACCACCAATTGAAGATTAAGCCAGAGGACATACCGAAGTCAGCATTCCGAACCTGCTATGGCCATTATGAGTTTTTTGTTATGTGGTTTGGACTGATGAATGCTCCTGGCGCTTTCATGGATTTGATGAACCGTGTGTTCTGACCCTTTCTCGACAAATTTTTGGTAGTTTTCATCGATGATATCTTAGTGTACTCGAAGAATAAGGATGAACACGCAGGACACCAGCGGATGGTGCTTTAAACTCTTCGAGAAAATAAGTTGTACACGGAGCTAAGTAAGTGCGAGTTCTGGTTGGACAATATATCTTTCCTTGGGCACATTATTTTCGCAGAGGGCATCTTAGTTGACCTGAAGAAAGTAGAAGCCATCGTGAAGTAGAAAAGGCCTGAGTCAGCTAGTGACATTCGGAGTTTTTTTGATCTAGTAGGCTACTACTGGAGATTTATACAAGATTTTGCAAGGATCGCCTCGCCTCTGACTCATCTCACTCGGAAGGGTGTAACGTTCGCGTGGACGGACGACTATGAAGCTTCCTTTATGGAGTTAAAGCAGCGACTTGTCTCAACACCAATTCTTACCCTTCCGGACGGATCCGATGATTTTAAGATCTATAGTGACGCCTCAGGAAAGGGTTTGGGATGTGTCCTTATGCAGAGGGATAAAGTGATAGCCTTTGTGTCGAGGCAGTTAAAGCCTCACGAGAAGAATTATCCACCGCACGACCTGGAGCTCGCTGCGGTGGTGTTCGCGCTAAAGCTATAGCGGCATTACCTTTATAGTGTACCATGGAAAATCTACACGGATCATAAAAGCTTAAAATATCTCTATACTCAAAAGGATCTGAATCTACGGCAACGATGCTGGCTTAAACTCCTTAGCGACTTCAACTTGATGATCAGATACATACCGGGTAAGGGTAACATTATAGCTGATGCGATGAGTCGAGTGTTCGTTGAGAGCTTGGCTATTGATGACAGGCTGCGACGGAATCTTGAAAGTTTGGACATTACACTCTGAATCAGATACTCAGCTGCGCCTCAAACCAGACTTGTTGGAGAAAGTAAAGTCCGCTCAGAAGGACGACCTATTCTTGAAAAAGATGCGAAGTCTCATATCAGCAGAAAAGACAACCGACTTTGCGGTAAGCACAGACGGAATAATACGGGTGAAGGAAAGATTGTGTGTTCCTAACGATGTAAACCTCAGAAAGGAGATACTCACCGAAGCTCACGATGCAAGTTATATTTCACATCCCGGTAGCACAAAGATGTATCGAGACCTTC
Source organism: Iris macrosiphon (assembly GCA_036927795.1). NCBI lineage: Eukaryota > Viridiplantae > Streptophyta > Magnoliopsida > Asparagales > Iridaceae > Iris > Iris macrosiphon. Next base: position 142,218,194 of record JAYESA010000006.1, read on the forward strand.
GTACGATATTTTGGTGGTACAACATGAAAAAGGATGTGGTGTTGTTTGTGTCGCAATGCATGGCTTGTCAGAGAGTAAAGGCCGAGCACTAGAAGCCAGACGAAGAGATGCAGAACCTTGCTATACCAGAGTGGAAATGAGAACACATAACGATAAATTTTATTGTTGGTTTGCCAAAGACGCAACGGGGGAACGATGCCGTCTGAGTCATCGTCGATCGACTCACCAAGTTAGCTCACTTTCTGCCTATCAAAGTTACTTGGAGTACCGACCGCCTGGATCAGATCTACCTCAAAGAGATTGTTCGACTCTACGGCGTGCCCGTATCCATTGTCTCCGATCGAGATGGACGATTCTTATCACGCTTCTGGGAAAGCCTTCAGTCAGCAATGAGGACGAAGTTGAAGTTCAGCTCCGCCTACCATCCTTAGACAGACGGCCAGACAGAGCGGGTCAACCAAATCCTCGAAGACATGTTGCGGCTCTACATCTTGGACTTGAAGACAAGTTGCAACATGCATCTACCGTTAGCCGAATTTGCATACAACAATAGCTACCAATCCAACATTCAAATGGCGCCGTATGAGGCGTTGTATGGGCGAAAGTGCAGATCTCCGATCTATTAGGATGAAGTTGATGAACGACAAATTCTTAGCCCTGAACTCGTAGAGTAAACTGTCCAGAAGATCCGCTTGATTCGTGAACGGCTGAAGGTAGCACAGAGTCGTCAGAAAAGCTACTCAGACACGCATCGACGACCTCTTGAGTTCTCAGTAGGTGATCGAGTATTTTTCAAAGTCTCGTCCATGCGAGGAGTCACCAGATTTGGAGCAAAGTGGAAGCTAAGTACAAGATTCGTCGGCCCGTTCGAGATACTAAAGCGAGTCGCCTCAGTTGCATATCAGATTGTCCTGCCACCGTCACTATCTAAAGTGCATGATATCTTCCACGTTTCATAACTTAGGAAGTACGTGTACGACACGAGTCATGTGGTGGATCTTGATCAACTGGACTTGAAGGCAGACTTGACTTATGTTGAACATCCTGTGCGTATCTTGGATTACAAGGAGAAGCTGCTTCGAAGTCGTTCGGTTCCTCTCGTGCGCGTGCTTTAGAGAAATTATTCGGTCGAAGAATCGACTTGGGAGCTTGAGTCTGAGATGAGGGAAAAGTTTCCTTCATTGTTTCATAGTGGTTGGTTCCATTTCTAAGTTTCGTGGATAAAACTTCCTATTAGTTGGTTAGGATATGGTGCCCCGTTCCCTCTATTCGGGGAGCGCGGCTAAGAAATACAAATCGGTATCGTTCGATCAGGATAGATTGAATCAAGATCTTATCCTCGTTATGGATTTGCTTCTTCGAAATCGATTCCCATATTCAGTGGACCGTGCCCGGAGGATGGACTTAGCGGCAGAGTCAAGTGGGACATCTCCGCTGCAAGTTTTCTTGCCTAGTTTTCTCTGTCGCCTTGTTGCTTTCGTGCTTTTGAGTTAGTTTTCGGATTTGCATTTTCTTGAACAGTTTTGATGGATTTTATTACTTTCGTTCGTTGAACTGCATTTTCTTCCAAGCTTGGAAAGAGTAGAAGAGGTATTGATCAGCTATTCGTGGCAATGCAGGTGATCGTGCAGTAGACGTCGTGCGAACTGAGTCTTGTAGTACCTCTTTCCTTTCCTTCCTCTAACCAACTTGTGAGTGGCTATATTCTATTCAGTTGACCCTTCTTTCAAATCTTCACATCTAAAATCTTGCATTCTTGCTTGTTCCGATCAAACGATACCATAATAACTAAAAGATGTCAAGATAAAAAGAAATAAACTTGGACTACTTTATGCTTATCAATTAACTTGTAGACGGTTACCTTGTTGTATGCTAGTTCATTTAAAATATTCTTCATATGCTTCAATTTTAGTTAGAATGTATACTTCTTCTATAATTGTGCTATGTGTGGAACACATCTTGTTAGGCAATAACTGTTCAGGAAGACTATGCAAAATAAATCTTGTCATGCTACTTGTCTCGTACTCATGTTGCCTCAACTGCATAAATTGATAACTTAGTATAGACGTTGTTGATCACGGACAACTTGTGCACAAGGTCATATTTCCTGCAGACGGTCGCTGGGGCACTGACACCGATCCGATCTAGACGAAACTTCAAGTGTAGTCTTCTTGTACTGGATGGGATGGTTTATAGCGCACTGTGTACTTTCATTGTATACCATCATCGTCAATGACTAGTCATCCTTTAGGGCATCATGCCAGTGATCCTCTTGTATATTTAAACTGTGCAAGCTAACTATGTCTTCGTGGCAGGGAAGGTCATGGTAAGTATTTGTGCAGGTGGTTCAGATGGACAGGTAAAAGTTATCGAACAATGGCATATTTATTTCAGTAAATTTTTATATCAAATGCTTGCTTATAAAATAAACTAAGGCAAGATAGAAAGACCATAAAATAACTTGCATGCTTCATATAAACAACTTGTGATATGGTATAGTTGGGTTAGCTCGTCTTCACCAGTGTATTTTGATGTACTGACCCTCGTTGAAACAGGTTTCCCGCACCAAGGAGATCCTACGAGGAGCTAAAGCCACTTCCCATTCCAGTCCACCAACCGGCACGTCCTGATCGTGCCTTAGTAGAAGCATTTTGAAGACCCATGAGCTCGTGCTTCAAATTTATGCAGCTTTGTGGAAAGGAGATAGCTTCGCCAGAAGGTCTTTAACATTTTGAAGTTTTAGTAGAAGGATGTAATGTACATGACGACTATCTCATTTTGAGTCCACTTTTGTAAGCCCGTGCGACAATTATCCGACTCGTTCAAGAGTTTGTAAAAGATGTTTATTATCAATAAAGAGAACTTTTCCATGTTGCAACTTTGTGTTTCAATTATCTGTGTACTCTGAATATGTGCTCGTTATCCAAAATACCTTAGCCTTGTGAGATGCTCATCCTAGGCACGCACGATGTCACACCCGGGGGACGACTATCAATTCCACGAAATCAGGGCGTGATAACCCTTAAAATGGATTTCCATCATATGTACTCATAACCTTGAATACTAATAAAAAAAATCCTTGAATGTAATAAATTTCCCTCATATGTACTCATGATCTTGAATATTAATCAAATAAAGTCTCACCTTTTTCAGAATTCTTTTTTGTGTTTGTCATATTATATGTTATGGACTTTTGGTATTGTACTAGAGGTAATATGGACGTAACACAACACCGAAGTCTTTTTCGGACATCCATGCCCTGCCTTCTTACAGAAGGGACAAGCACGAGCGGGCTGGGCTGGTCTCTGCATCTGGTACATCTGTTGTACAGGGGCTCGGATAGGAACATGGAACTGCTGCCTCTGCTGCTGGAAATGGGGCTTCTTGGCTGGACCTGCGCTGCTGCCACCAAAAATATCTCGGTGCCTCTTGGGCCTCCAACTCAGGTCTCTTTCGACCTCTCGAGCCTCCCTCAAAATATCTGGATACGTCTCGTGGCTCGAAAAAATGAGAGCCTTTACTTCCCAGTTCAGACCCTCTCGGAATCTACTCGCCCGGTTCTCAGGGTCTCTCACCATATAGTCGACATATCTGCTTAACCTACCAAATTCGGCGGCATACTCCTCCACCGACATGTTCCCCTGGTAAAGGTTTTGGAACTGTCGCTCCAGGTCAAGTCTCTCAGTAGGCGGAAAGAACTTCCTTCTGAACAAGTCCCTGAACTCACCCCATGTCAATCCTGGATCAGCGATCCGTAGCTCATTCCGGAACCAAGTGCTGGCGATGTCCATCATCTGCAATCCCGCTGCCTCCACCATCAGGTCCTCCGCAAGGCGGGTAAGCGCATGACGCACTCCATGCTCTCCAACCAGTCATCCGTATAGATCATGCCCTCTGTCCCCTTGAAAGGCCGGGGATCAAACTTCTTGAAGTCATGTATAGTGCCGGGCTTGGGCTATACCTCTCGTAGATGTGGTGGTGCGGTCCTCTCCACGGCGGTGATGGCCACCTGGTGAGCACTCTCGATGCCCTGTCTCATCACCTCAGTCTGTCGGTGCTGCACCTCAGCCTGGGCCCTCTGGGCCTCCATCATCATCTAGAAAAGTGCAAATAACTGCGTAGCATCAGCTGGTACTGGCGGTGGTGGCAGAAGTCCCTCGAAAATAACTAGAGAAACCCTCTGAACTGGGGGAGGAGCACCCCCAAAAGCGGCTGCAGATACTCCCACCTGGACCGGTGAGGCGATCCTCTCAACTGGAGAAGAAGCAGTAGTAGCTGCTACTATATCCGCAGTAGGCTGAGAAGTAGCTGAGGAAGCTGTCGCTGCTCCTGAGCGATAGAATCTGATCTTCGGAGGCATCCTGAAGACAGATTGAAAAATACGGAATCATTATTGAATATAATGCGATATCATCAAAGAAGGACAGAACTTAATTCAAAATAAAAGACAATATTCAATGGATAAAGATTTCAAAACTGATATTGAAATGTTTCCTAGTTTTGATTAAGTAACTCTCAGCCTAAATCCTATTTTTCCTAAAGCAGGCTCGTAGCAATACTCTAGTCGAGTACAACTACGATATCTATTTAGACCTGCATGGGCCACCACTAAAAATATGTCATGACCCGCACCCGGATATTCGGGCACGAGTACGTGGTTACACCCAGCCTATGCCACAGAATCGGCGATAGAACGCTGTCTGGGTCATTTTTAACTATCTAACATCTCAACAATATAAAATGGTACCTGTCAATCATCTCAACTCCAAACGGAGGAGTAATATTGAATCTCACAAGTATATCAATCTCAATCACAAAACAAACTAAGGTAGGATAATGCACAAATAGAATAGCGAAGGAAGAAAGATACAATCCACAAGTCTGAAATAATAATACATCTGTGAATCTCTACAAAAGAATAGTCTAATACAAGATCACTAATCATAAACTAAACCTCATCGGTCACCGGTATAATGTCTTTCTGCTCTAGGTGAGTATCCTCTAAAGTCTCACCCTCCTGAGGGTCGTAATATGTGGGACACAGCTCCTCTAGCCAATCATCTGGAAAAAATATATCCAGTCAGGATTGGAGCGAAGTACATACCTATGAAAGCAGTTCCAATAACATAATTGAGCATATATAACAAGCAATAGAAAAGGGATACAAGATGTACAAGTACAAAGAATATACAATACAGGGTGAACAGGCAATAAGCACAATAAGAACTGGAAGTAAATATAACTGCAAGTAGAGAACAAGAATATTAACTATGTGTTTTAGAGTGTAAGTTCGTTATGTGATCGATTTAGGTTGCATATGAGGTATAAAGGTAACTCCATTATACGTGAGGTGTATAATCGACATGCACATGAGATCAAGAGGGCTTTGATCACATAACCAACTCCTACTCTCCCTCCCCAACCAATACTCATGGATCCAATCACGACACGTTACGTACATGATTACGATAGTCACACTAGCACACGAAATAATGGATGCACAAGAAGCACATGGAAGTCAATACCCGATGCACACGATAAAATACATGTGACTGGGTACCCGTTGCACACGGTAGGGGATAACACCTCCTGACGGGATCCATATAGCACCAGTCCGTGAAATCACTGTGTTGGAAATCAATGTATATTATTCTAGAACATGTATATATACAATATTATTAATTGAAAACAAACAGAGAAATGTACTCGCCTGAAGTCCCGAGCAAAGTGTCTCTCGATGCCCAAGCTGGTGTCTCACAATCTATATATGGTATGTTACATCAATACAAGGTTCAATAATAAAAAATAAGTGAAGTTGATGCAATTCTAGGTCGATATGTCATTTCTAAGTCAAACCGATTAATTTTAGGTTGCAAGAGTCTAATGCTAAGTCACTAAGTCGACATACTATGAAACTATGCTAAACTAGCTAAGCTAACACACCACAGTACATTCAAAGAGCCGTATCCTAAGATACGCAAGTTTCAGATATAAAAATAGTGTTTTAGTTATATATACAAGTCAATCATTGATAATACTATATCAAAACAAGAAAAAATAGGATACCTTGATCTTGCACAATTGCGTATCGCACCTAACCCGATACCCAATCTCAATACCTTGGGTATCGACCCAAACCTTGGTGATACCTTGGTATCCCGAGGTAACCCAACTCTAACATAACTAATACAATATGTACATACACATGTAGTTAACTAACTACTAGCTAACAAATTCTACTAACATACTTACATAATACACACATACATATAGTTAATTGCTAAATTAATAAGGTATATGTCTATACTAACATAATTATATATATAGGCACTAGCTACCTATTATCTAACTTAATAGTTTAACTAATAACTAAGCTATACCCAAACTACCTTGACACCCAGAACCCCAACTAATACTCAACTCCCTGATACAAAACCTTCACTGAAGCTGAAGCGTGAAGGTAACAGATACTACATGAAATTGTGCCTAATTGCACAGTAGGACAGTAACTGAACAGTGATACCTTCAGATATTACACAGTGACTGGGTCCCAAAACTGTCGAGACTCTCTGCTGTAGTTGCTGAACTGTCAGTCACTGCTCGCTTGCTGCTAAGCCTCCCTGCAAGAGCTGCTGCCCCTCTCCTCTGCTGGTTCTGCAGTTGACTGCAACTGATGATGCCCGAGTTGTTCTTCCCTTCTTCCTTGGTTGCACGACCAAGGTAGCAGCTGTGCATTGCTGCATAATAATACTGCAATGAGGCTATCGATCCTGTTGCTGCACACTGTCTCCATATAGCAGCTGTACTGCTTGGTTCCATTGGGGAGTCTCCAATGTAGGAGCTCCCATACCTGTAACTACTGCACTTCTTCAGTTACCTTGCTGTCATTGCCTGAGCCTCTATGAACTGCACTCAGTGTATCTGTGCAAGAGTTTTACCTCCCCGAGTTACCTCACACCCACACACAAACACCAAGCCTCTATGAACACTTCTATGAATATGTATAAATATACACATCTACCTATTTTCTAACATATACGCTTAACAATTTTATATATATATATATATATATATATATATATATATATATATATATATATATATATATATATATAACATAACAACTATAGATACATACTACCCGTGAATATATATTCAACCACACTACACATATAGGTAACACATACATATATATAAACATGTAAACATAGCTCTGTATATCTATATACCCTCCTAATATACACATATAGACATACGTATATACCAAAACCCAAAATTCTCTATTACATACTCTATATAATACATAGATAGTATATACATATATAATTACATATGCATATATAGGACAAAGAGCCAAAATACAAATACATGGAGCGCATCGCACCCGTATCACGCTCTCTCTATGATACGCTTGCGATACGGCTCCAACACACAACCAAACGCATCCCGGAGGACACGTACAAGTCTAATACCTAAATTATAAACAATATGTATAGTAATTAGAGTGTTTACGTGTCCGAGTCACAATGTGATGCACAAGGCCCCGTGTCGGAGGAAAACTCCCAAAATCAACCCGTTTCGTCAAATTGACGAGATACGGCCTACATGTATCTAATTATGGACACGACACTAGTCACAAACACACAATCAAGTGTCAATTAGATCTATTAGATCAATTGACAAGCACTACATGTGCCAATCTCGGAATTTTCCCAAAATTGGCACCAATTTGGTCATAACTTCCACCGTAGGTCTCCGATTGACCCGAAACCAAATCCTATGGGTAGCCTATGCATGTGGGTTAGTTTTTCATGGTAAAATCTCAGATCTAGAGTCTAATAGAAGAGAAAAACTGATTGTACCTATTGGAAGATGGATATCCAATGAAAATGTCTCAATTGATAAGTAGCTCATCTCCTTATAGATCTTGGCCTCCTCCTTCTTGCTCCTTGCTCCTTGCTTGTAGATCCTTGATGTAGAGGCCTCAATGATGAATTTAGAAGGTGATTGGTAAAGAATTGATGGAGAATTAATGAGGGAATGGAGGGAAATTGGAAGAGGAAAATGTAGATCTAGAAATTTAGGAAAGAAATGAAATGAGAGCACTCTCTCTCCTCCTAATTATGGCTGGTCATAAACCCTTCTCCAAGCAATGTATAATGTCCCAAATACCCCTTGGGGCCTCTCATGAAAAAATAATTAGGGAGGGAAGGTTCTAGTCTAATGGTTTCACTAATTAATCAAGTCTCTTAATCCATGGGCCTAATTCATGTGCTCAACTTAGACTAGTCTAAAAGTTTGTTTCATGCTCTCTAATTAAATGGTTAGGTCCACTACACAAGTCCAAAATAAATCTACACTAGCAACAAATAATAATATAATAAATAAATAAATTATGTCATGCACAAATATTAACTATAATTAAATCCTAAAATAATTAATACCCATTGACAATTACCAAACTACCCTTGGATGAAAATGTGAGGGTGACAGGCTCCTGAGAGGCGCGCTTGGTACAACTCAATGCACTGTTGAGCTAGGAGGCATTTCTCGTTGAGTGGTTCTAACTCTTGTAGCCATCGGCAGTGATTGTCGTCAGTGGTTAGCCGATTGGAGAGAGCTATTCGGAGCGAGAGAATTTGGACCTCGAGGGGGAGGACCGCTTCGCTCCCGTAAACCAAGAAGAATGTCGTGCTACCAGTCGGTGTCCGGACCGTTGTTCGATAAGCCCAGATACATTCACCCAGCTTCTCATTCTAGTTGCTCTTATTGGATGACACGAACTTCTTGAGTAGCTTTATAATGGTCTTATTGAATGCTTCTGCCAGACCATTTACTGTTGGGTTGTAGGCCGTTGAGGCTATATTCTAAATTCGGTTTTTGTCGCAAAATCGGTAAAAAACGTGACTTGAAAACTGTTGACCATTGTAATAGATGTTTTTTCGTGGCAAGCCGAAGCGGTATATGATGTGATGCTTAATAAAGTTGATCAAGTTTAATGTTTTGACTTCAGCGAGTGGTACAACTTTCGTCCACTTAGAGAATTAGTCGGTGATAGACAAGATGAACCGACATCCCTTCGACGAAGGTGGACTAATTGGCCTGATAATGTCCATTTCCCATGCTTCGAATGGCCAAGACGCAACTGTCGGGTGTAGGAACTTCGAGGTTCGGTGGATGAAGTCAGCGTGGATTTGGCATACTTGGCACTTCCTTGCATAGTTGACAGCATCTGCGACCATTGTCGACCAATAGTAACCCATTCTTCGGAGACGATCATGTAGCTTGGCTCCGGGATGATGGGCACCGCATACCCCATCGTAAGCCTCACGGAGAGACTGTTTTGCTTCTACATTCGATAGACATCGTAGAAGAAGGTCATCGTAGGAATGACGATATAATATTTTGGTAGCGATATCGTAATAGAACTGGAGGGAACATCTTCTGATGGAAGTGGCTTCCTTTGGATTCTTGGGGAGAATTCCATAGACTGCGTAGTCGATCAATGAGAGTCTCCAGTCTTGGGAGTCGGTGCTTGTCTCTACTGAGTAGCTCAGTCACAGACAAACGTTGTTCTTTGGGAAGATCAGCTCTTGACCGACCACGGTAAACAATTCATGAGTATTGATTGGAACAGCTAAAGAGGCTGTGAGGCCAGCCAGGACGTCAGTCTCAATATTTTACAGTCGAGGGACGTGCTCTATGAAGAACCCCTCGAAGTTTAGATTATTCCAAGCGCGACTTGGTGGTAGGGAATCAAGTCATTATTCCAGACTTCGTACTCGCTTCGGACTTGGTTGACCATTAGTTTGAAATTGCCATAGGCTTCCAAGTAGTCAACTCCCACTTGTTTAGCTAGTTGGAGCCCAATAATGAGAGCATTGTACTCTGCCATATTATTGGAGCATGGATCTATGAGGGAGTAAGCGCGATTGATGACCAGGTCGTGTGAAAAAATTAGTATTATCCCGATGCCAGCGACAATATCGCCTTTGGGTCCTGTTCTTGAAGCACTGTCGATGAACATTTGCCAACGACTTTTGCGTTTGTGGTCATGTTCGAGTTTGCTACCTCGTCTGGGATCTCCTCGTAGAGCTTCAAGATTTCCGATACAGGGTAGGCTGCAAGGAAATTTGCCAATGCTTGGCCTTTGACCACCTTTTGTGGGACAAATACCATACCGTATGGTGACAGCAGTATTGTCCACGTGTCTAGGCAAGAGTTGAGCGCTCCGGGTTTAGTCATAAGGACCTCAAGCGGATTAACTCGCGAGATCACATGGATAGTTTGTCCTGCCATGTAATATCGAGTCTTCTGAATGACGAAGACCAGATCAAGGCACTCCTTCTCAATGGGGTTGTACCTGTGCTCTGCGTCGGCCATCATTCTGCTGAGGTAGTAGATGGTATGTACGTGACCAACATCGCTTGTCTAGGATAGCAGAGCCCTGAGGGAGTGATCCATTGTCCACACATATAGTAAGAAGGGTCTTTCCATAACGGGGGCCACCAATACTAGGGGATTCATGAGGTACTCCTTGATGTCGTCGAAAGTGCGTTGGCATTCTTCGTTCCAGACAAAGGAGACTCCCTTCTTCATAAGCTGAGTGAACGTCTGACATCGTCCGTAGATGTTTGATATGAACCTCCTGATGTATGTCAGTCTTCCTTGAAGGCCACGAAGTTCTCTGAGGTTCTTCGGTGGACGTATTTCAAGGATTGCTTTAGTCTTGTCAGGGTCTACGCAGACACCCTTCAAAGTTTTGGCCCATGAACTTGCCGCTGGAGAATCCTAGGAAGGATTTGGTGGGATTCATCTTGAGTTGGTGCGCACGTATGAGGTCGAACACTGTCTTCAAGTCCCGAAGGTGATCATCTTTGGAGTGACTCTTGACGGCGATGTCATCAACGTAACTCTACTGTCTTGTGTAGATGCTCATGAAAGATAGTGCTCATTGCTCGCTGGTATATAGCACATGTGTTCTTCAAATCGAAGGGCATAACTGTGTAGTAGTATACTCCTATCAGCATTCAGAACGATGTATGCTTCTCGTCATCAGAAAATAGCTTGATTTGATTGTAGCATGAGAATTCGTCCATGAAGGACATGGGCTCGAAGCCACAAGTGTTGTCGATCAGTATATCTGTGATCGGAAGGGGAAACTCGTCCTTAGGGCAGGCCGTATTTAGGTCACAGAAGTCAATACAGATCCAGATCTTTTCGTTCTTTTTGACGATGGACACGATGTTGGCTACCCAATTCGGATGTTGTTCTTCGCGGACAAAGCCACTCTCAGTTTGTTGACTTCAGCTTCGATGGCATTCATAATGTCCGATCGGAACCGCCGTTGCTGTTGCTTGACTGGCTTAGCATTCGGCAAGATGTTAAGTTTGTGGACCATAATTTGGGGGTCCACTCCCGACATGTCTTCTTAACTCCAGAAAAAGACATCAATGTATTCCCTGACGATTTGTCGCTGGGATTCCCAATCCTCATTGGATAGACTCTTACTGATGAAGATAGGTTTAGGGGAGGATTCATCGTCCAGATCGATTTGTACGACTTCGTTCTCGGTGGGAGGTTCTCGCTGTTCGAACCACATCTCTCATTGTGCGTCTAGGCGTTGGGCCCACGGTTCTACTTCAAGGAGTTCAGGTGGATCCTTGTCATCTTTCTCAGGGTTAGCTGACACCATATTGGCAGACAACGTTTGTTTGAGAATCTCTCCGATACTGATATCGGAGTCCCAAGCGGAAGATTCTGAAGAGTGAGAGTGCAACTCATCTTCTTCATTCGAGCCTTCGGGGGTTGTGGGAGGCGTGACGTACCCTAAGCCATGATTGATCTTATGGTAGTAATCCTCGGGCTTGCTCGCAGGAGCCTGCACAGATGTTGCCATCGGCCTTTGTCGTAGTTCAAGCCTTTAGCGGCTTTCAAATCATACCCATCTTCTGGATGAGGTACTTTGCTTGAGAGCTGTATCGATGAAGTGGCATTTTGTTAGTAACAGGTTCTGGCTCCAGTTCCTCTGGGACGTAGGATTGGGAACTTTTCACTCTGTCGAAGATGATGGGTTTGTCTTCCCTCTTCCTTGCTGCAACTATGAAGTAGGAGTTTTGAATGGAGACACTACTAAAAATTGCGGGATTAGCGACGTTTTTAGCGACGTCCAAATAAAACGTCGCTAAATTATTGGTATTTAGCGACGTCCATATTAAACGTCGCAATACGTCGGTGATAGCGACGTGGAGCGACGTTTAGCGACTATAATTATTATAAATATATAATATGTCACTAGGTAGTCGCTAAACGTCGCTAACTTTTTAATTTTAGCGACATTTAGCGACGCTTATGTATTTAAGTCGCAGTATATTATTATATCTGCGACGTTTAGCGACGTATAGACCGACGTCGCTAATTTATTTGATATAGGGTTTGACGAGTTTCTCTTCCCCTCATTTCCTTCGAAATCTCAAAAATTTTAAACCACCCCCCATCCCGGCGCCCCACCTCTGCGACCCCCCTCTGGCCGCATCCTCCCCCCTCCGGGGTGCTCCTCCCTCCGTCAGCTCCTCCTTCCTCTGTCTCCCCTCCTCCCTCCGGCGTCCTCTGTCACGCCCCAGTCCCAAAAAAATGCGTAGGACTAGGATACGTAAGCATGCCAGCCGCATGGATATGGCAACTCCAATATATGAAAACCAAATCCACACGTACGCTATAATATGAATATCAAATCCATAAGTGGTATAACTGTAATACAAGTCACAGGGTAAAATCTAAATCTCATCCACCAAAATCATATAGAAATAAATAAACAGTATCGATGAAACTAGATCTCAATAAGAAGTATCTAGGATGATAGTTGGATGGAAACAAATCCACTACCAACTCGAATAGGAAAGGTAAATAATACAACACAATCAAACCCAATATAAGTATACCAGCTATCGATCACGGCTCGAAGAGAAGACATCCACTAAGCATATACAACCATCCAAATCTGCGCTCCTGCAAATACTCAAGAACAGATACACCTGGCAGCGGACCAGGTCCTCAGAGGAACGTAACAAGATACAGAAAATACGAGTCAACTTGAATACAGTAAACATGCATATAATTTGAAAATAAATAAGTACGCTGTACAAGACAATCTATATGAATGCAAATGAGGACAACTTTTCGATGTATGGGCAAGGGTAGTCTACTCGATCTAAGCCTCACAACTCACACACCCGTCTAGAACATCAGAAATCGACATACCTCTGGGGTAGCGACCAGCGCGACTCTACAGAAATCGACATACCTCTGGGGTAGCGACCAGCGCGACTCTACAGAAATCGATATACCTCTGGGGTAGCGACCAACGCGACACACGCCCGTAGTGTAAACTATATACTACGGATTACCAGAGTGGTTAAAATCCCATACGCCTAATGATTGTCCTCCCATGATACTAGGTGCCATGTGTGTGTCAACATATCTAATACATAGTAATGACTGGAGAAAAACTACACATGCAAGAACTATACAGAAATGAAATAAATAAAAAGAAATATAAATAGCATACAAAGTACTGTAAACAATTTGGCAAGGTATCTTGCCTGGGGTCCTGCTGCTGGTATGAATCAGAGTCCAAGTCACAGTCCAAATAGCCTATGTATTACAAATTTATCACGTCAAAAGATAATTTTTTTTAATTTATTTAATTCTGGAATAATTACTCTAAAATCCTATTTTAATCTTATTATTCTGATTTTTATGCTAATTCCTAAATTTTGTCCAAAGAAACTGAATTTTATCAACTCGAGACTCATGGCACGCAAATCGAGGCGATCTGTTTACCGAAAAGTCAACCGACACAAACTCAATTTTCATACATGATTTCCTGTAGATTTCAGCATCAAAAATATGCTGGAATTTACGGCTCGTTCGAATTTAAATTCGTTTGGGAATTATGGCACATACAAATTTTGTATTGTGCACCGATGGTTAAATTCTAACCTAGAAGTTCTACAGAATTAACAGTATATAAATACTTTGAATTAAATTCTGGGAAAAATATATGTCGATGATCTTGACATTAGCTTTCCGAAACTTTAAACGGTTCATGATTCTGATTCCGGGTTCTCCCGAAATTGCAAAAACATCAAAATACGTCTATTTTTGGACATGCTGAGCTCTACGAATTTTTCAGAATTTAGTACTAATAATTTAGAAAAACAATTTATATAATCAGAAAGCTAACCTCATTATCATTCTAACAAAAAAATATAGGCCTCGTTTGGAGTCCGCAGCTATGCGCAATGGCTTCTGGAAGATGAAGGAACCCTAGATGACAATTCTCCAAAAATTGGCTGAAGAAAAACCCTAGAAATTAATATCTAAACTATTATATATATATAGGAGAGAGAAAGTGCAACCGCGGCTCACAGCGCGCCACGTGGCAGCCATCCATGCAGTCCCGCCCAGATCGAACGGTCGCAGTTCGATGCGGCTCGGCTCAGCTGAGTCCGAGTCGAACTCGGTCTCGACTCGGCTCGAGGTCGGCTCGGCTCGCACCCACTCAGCGGTCAATGACAGGCGGGCCCGACACTGTTCACTGCTGGAGGCTGACAGGTGGCCCCCCTGTTTGCTGACTGGGCAGAATTAATTACTTTTTGGGTTTTCTTTTTCAGAAATTAGTTTTTAATTCAGTTTTTCATAATTAACTCGAAATAAATGCTAAAAATAATCGAAAAAATCCCAAAAAATTCTAGAAAATATATTTTATTATTTAGAACCTAAAATAAAATTTTAGGATATTTTTAGTTAAGTTTGAATATAAAATAAATTCTTTAAAGTCCTCAAAAATTAGTGTTACTAGTTTTTAATTAACTAAAAATTATGGAAAAATCCCAATAATCTAAAATAGACTAAAAATAATTCTAAATAAATATTTATATAAGTAAATATACTAAAAAAATTATTTTCTAATTAACTAAGATAATACTCTAAATAAATTCAACATCTATAATAAATATAATAATATAAAATATATACAAATACCTATTTTGGGTGAGGGAGTTTACATCCTCCCCCCTCCGGCTGCTCCTCCTTCCTCCAGATCCCCTCCTCCCTCCGGCATCCTCCCCCTCCGGCGGCTCCTCCTTCCTCCGGCGTTCTCCTCTCTCCATCTCCCCTCCTCCTCACTCGGTGAGCTCCTCTTTCTGTCTCCTTTCTCTGTCTCTCTGTCTCTCTCTCTAACACGACACGACATGACACATACTAACTCTAACCCTAACTTGGACACACACACGCACGCGGACACACAAACACATGCGGGCACTAACCCTAATACTGACACGGACACACGAACACACACAAACATAGACAAGACATGACATGCCACAGACACACGGACACAAACAAGACATAGACATAGACATGACATGGGCTAATGAAGGTCAGCAACAACCAAATAAGTATTTATTTCTATTTATTTTTCGTGTACTAGAATTGTGTCATCGTCAAATTTGACATAATTAAAATTTTAACCAACTAAAAGAGATAAAATTCTCCTTATTTAGTTTAACCCTAACAAATAAAAATATAAACTAAAAAATCGAAGAAAATAATATAAAACCGATCTACGAATTGGACCCGGGTTTGGATCCATGAATGGTCTCGTATCACTAATCAAGCAAGAAATCACTCCCGTTGCTTAATAGTTAATACTAGTTGTGAGAGTGTGGACAGTTTAGTTAAAGTATAATATGAAGTTGAAACAGACAACACTAGTAATGTGATACCAAGAAAAGATTTTATGCTCAGAACAAGGTTCACAGTTTCAGTTTTGGAATCGATATCGAACTATTCCTATGAGTATCGGGATCGGTGGTATCGACAGTTTCGGATCGGAGTATCAGATTTTTTTGATATCAAAATAAAATAACTATTACCCTTTTACATGTGATAGACAAGGTTTCTTCTTTTACATGCTTTTACAATCTTACCATTCTTTTACATCCTTGCTGATTAGTCTTTTTTGTTATTTTGAATTGACCAGAAAAGAGACCTACATTGTCGGTATCGGTAAGTATGAGTCAATATCGGGTATCGGTCAATATTGGATCGGAAAATGCCAAACCGTATCGGTATCGACCGTATCAAATTGGTATCGGCTGATACTGTAAACTATGGTTCAAAATTAGAATGTTAACCCATTTTACTGGAGCTCCTTTTTTGATATATTATAGTATTGTGGTAGTACATTATTAGCTCATTTTTTTCTTCTATTTAAGTCCCTTAATTATATCGTATTTTAAATAAGTCCACTAGATCTTATTAATTGCTTAACCCCCCTCCCAAATCACTAGAAAATGTAGTTATGAGTCCCCTTCAGTCTACATCAGTCAAAATGTTATGTTGAGGGCTCATAATGGCATAATGGCATAATTTATATTGGTTTTCTTGAATAACTCATAATGGCATAATGGCGTGATTTCTTTGACATCATAACATGGTGCTTACATAATTTTGTAAGCAACTTCTTTGACATGAATAACTCATAATGGCATATTCTTTAGAGATCTTTGTTCTACTAAGTTGCTCGTCGATCGTCTAGAAAAGTAAAAGAAGGACATTGCGATAACACTATGTAAGATCGAGAAGGTGTTTCCTCCTGGATTCTTCGACTCTATGGAGCATTTGCCAATTCATCTTTCCTATGAGGCACGTATTGGTGGTCCTGTCGGTTATCGATTGGTGTACCCCTTCGAGCGGCATCTGAATCACCTAAAGAGAAAGGTGAAAAATAAGGCACGGGTTGAGGGCTGTATTTGTGAAGCTTTTGTTCTCGAGGAGATTACAAACTTTTGCTTGACGTATTTCAAACCTCATGTTGCTACTAATAGAACGAGAGCTCCGAGAAACGATGACGGATATCAGGAATCTAATGATGCAATACTCAAAGTATTCAATGCGTCCGGAAAGCCTTCGGAGAAAATAAAGAAGAGATATTTGAATGACGATGAGCTAAGGGCTGCTCAGGTGTATATATTACTCAATTGTGACGAGGATGAAGTAGAGAAGCTAGAGGGGTATGTAATTAATACGTCCATGTTTACATCATCTCAATGTAATAGTATAAGCTATTATTATGCTACTAATCAGCGGTTGCTTCATTGTTTTTCAGCACATATAATGATGAGTTGAGGTCGATTAGACCCTACATAACAGACAAAGAAGTAGAACAAGAAATGAGATGCCATTTTCCTTCTTGGTTGAGCGCATATGTAAGGAGCTTGGTAATTACTTTTTTTTCTGCACTTGCACAATAAATAACTTACTATCGCTACTTTGGTATTTAGGTCGATCGTCTAATAACACCCGAGACTGAATCTATTAGAACTCTAACCAAGGGACCAATTACTGCCGTTAAAATATGGCCAAGTTTCTGTCTGAATGGGTTTAGGTTCAAGTTAACAAATGCTCCGATTAGAGACAACTTTCTGGATCTTGATTCTACGAAAAACAGTTATTTGTGTATCAAATCTTCGAACTACAAAGACGTCGATCCAGGCAATGATTTCTTTGGCATCTTACGAAAGATTGTGGAGTTGACATATAATTATAGCATAGAACCTGCTAAGATCGTGCTATTCAAGTGTGAATGGTTCGATCCGATTTAAGATCAAGGTTAAAAAATTGACAAGCATGGCCTTGTGGATATAAACTACAAGCATAAATATCAAGACTACGAACCATTTGTCCTATCAAGTCAGGCTCAGCTCGTGTACTTCATAACTTATCCTAGACGGGGGACAGCAAGGTCGGATTGATGGACAATATGCAAGACTAAAGCTAAAAATACCTTTAACATTGACGAAATAGCTTATCAGGAGGACGAGCTACCTCTTGTAACAAATATTGTAGACGTGGACTCAACAGAAGTTACTCATTACACGAGTAATAATGTAGAAGATGTAGAATTATCCGAAGAGGAAGACGAAGACGAAGTAGATCAAAGTAAAGATGAGGACGAGGAAGGCGAACAAGATAAATTTTCTGAAGATGATTGAAAATAAAAAATTTTGCCTGTAGATTGTACTATATTTTGACTGTAGAATGTACTATTTTGACGAAGATATGTATTATATTTTGACTGTAGAATGTATTATCCATTTAGACTTGTGACACCACTAGTTATTTACTGTACAATTCTATGAATGCTATGAGATATGCATAACATTTTGACTGTAGAATATACTATATATTTGTGTATTTTTTATTCATCATATGTTGTTATCAGGTATGACAGAACGACGCGGAGGGTTCGACAGGTCCCGAGGTAGACGGAGTGCTCCTCCGGTACTGCCTACTGTTGGTTCTGGATCCTCGTCGCCTAGTACTCCAGTATATCGATCAGTCACATCTCTGTCGCAGTCTATATCGATCAGTCACATCTCCGACTGCGACGACGTTATGTGGCATCACTCCTGGGATGAGTAGTTCCAGGCCTGATAGTACTCCCTCGTCCAGCGTTCCTCCTGCTGACGGAACCATGGAAACAGATGAGCATATGGAGGAGGTCAAGCTGACGTTGTCCCAGCATCAACTAGATCCTCCATGCGTACCTCCGGAGGAGACGAGGACAGAGATTTGGATCGACGGTACAAAGTAAGTCAATTATATGGTTTAGTATTATATATATCGTGTATTTCTTTATTCATCATATATTAATTTTTCGATCAAAATAATTATCTCTGTATAGATATCGGCCCTCGTTGGTACAGAGACGCATGGGCCTCTTTCTGAGGAACAACTATGGTGGCCCTTGGATCAACTACTCTGAAGCTCCAGAGGAGAGAAAAGCGTTCTGGTTTACGCACTTCAAGGTAAAAGTATATTATATAAATTCTCTAATTTATGCATATTATATAACTACTAAATTATTTATTGTAGCAAACGTATTTCTATCCTCCGTACTGGGCCGAGTTGATCGAGCAGATATTTCCTACCATTGCCGCCAAGCTTATTCGTGATGCTCTGGATGACCAGAAGGCTCGTGATCGCGTTGGAAAATTGATCCAAGGTTGGATCACGTCTGAGCAGTGGACTGCGATGAGAGCTAGATTCAACAATCCGAGGTACAAGGAAAGGTCTGAGAAGGCCAAGGCGGCTAGGCGGAAGGCAGCAAAGTGTTCTGGTGGCTTGATTCCTATGACGAAATATTTTTGTCGTTTGGTATACTTTTTATTTCATATATATTATTTTAATGCAAGTACGATAAAATGGTAGTAGGAAAAAATATTTAATTTTAGTACTAAATAATATATTTTTAACTGGTACAGAGGGGTGATGATGCAAACATGGTGACCGTCTTCCTGGCCATCCATCGAAAGGACAAAAATCTCATTGATGAGAGAGCCTCGCAAACTTATGTAAGTATTACTTTTATTTGTGTTAATTTTAATATAACTTAGGCAATTATCGAGTATCCAAATTTTCTAGGCCGAGTATCTTAGGCTGCGTGAGCGGGTGACTGTTAGTGCACTACAACGGGAGAGGCTGGTACTTCCTCGCAGCCCTCTCCAGCTCCGTCGGCGGACGAGCTGTGGGTGATCGTCGCTGGTGGTCTCCATAGGGGTACGTACTACGGTATAGGATCCTTTGGCGCCTTTGTTGCGACGCAGTCATCTAGGGCCTCCCCTACAAGTGCATATTCCCCACAGCCCTCACAGTCGTCGGCCCGAGTCCAAGAGGTCGTTGACCGTCAGATTGTGTCTCTCCGTGACGAGTTGTTGCGAAGGATTGAGGAGCAGCCCCTGTCCCAGCCGCATGCGGACGATGCGACGCTCATCGCACAATTTGATATGCTCGAGCGCAGCATCATGGAGCTCCAGGATTTGACAGCTGATCTTAGAGCGTCGATAGAGCGCAGCGTGACGGAGCTGCATGCATCACAGCTATCCATGGGCGAGAGGCTGACGATGATGCAGGATTCAATGGTTCATAGCAGTACGCGGCTGTTATCTACCATGGATTCATACAACCAGCGACTAGCAGAGTTAGAGCGGATACGTCCTCCTAGTATGCCTACATCGACACAGACTCCACCGACGTCACTGCCTTCTCCATCGACATCGGTGTCGATTTCACGGGGGCAGTATGATCTGTTCTTATCCTTCATGCGCGTCGATGGTCATCCTCCTACAGATCTGCAGTAGTCCTATTTAAGACCGTTTATTGATTGTTTGTGTTTCAGACCTATGATATTTGGTCATTTATGAATATTTTTTATTTTTGAGACATTCATACATTATTTCTTGTATTCTTTAGGATGAGGCTTTCAGACTGAATTGTGTGGATATTTGTTATATTCTTTACGATAATATTTTCTTCTGATTCGATTTATAATCTCAATATTTTGTTTTCTTCAAATTTTATTATATTATTCATATTAAATATATGTTAATTTATCGGTGTTGAGTGTTCAACCGAAGGGGATTGGCGAACCCAGTAAATTCAACGGAGGGTTGCTCCGGGTCTATTTGTACAAATTATGAATTTATAAACTGCAGGAAGAATAGTTTGGAAATATTCAGTATTCTTTTTTTTACTTTATCTTTAGCGACATTTTTAGCGATGTTTTACGACCTTTAGCGACGTCTACTAACGTTGCTAATTACGTCGCTGAATACGTCGCTAAATTCGTCGCTACACACGTCGCTAAACAAGTCATTGTCCATCGCAAATTGCTGACAAGACAGTATTGTCAAGTCATAATAACGTCGCTAAATTAGTCGCACAACGTCGCTAAATTAGTCGCTAAACAAGTCGTTGTCCATCGCAAATTGCTGACATACATCGCTATAAAAGTCGCTATTTACGTCATTATAACATCGCTATCTATGTCGCTAATTTAGCGACATATAGCGACATAAATACATGTCGCTAATTTAGCAACGTTGCATCGCTAAACATCGCTAATATAGCGACGCATATACGTTGCTAGAAAATGTCGAAATAGCGACGTTTGGCAATATTTTTTCTGTCAGCGACTAGTTTAAAGGCGACTTCAACAAAATATCGCTAATTATGTCGCTAAAATTATTTAGCAACGTTTTTTGGCTATTTAGCGACGTTTCTTTACGTCGCTAATTTGACTTATTCTGGTAGTGAGAGAATTCGGTTCACTACATAGGTGGTGTCACCTATGTATGCAGGTGCAGGTCCAGACCATACTCAAGAAAATATAGCACGTTGAGATATGCAACATCTGAGTAGTTCAAAGATTGCCCTTTATTGATAAAATAAGGTATCTAATCTTCCAAAATTATATCGTCGAGAGAAGGGATGTTAGCATGAGCGGCTACGTACTCCTCTAGTTCTTTCTCCCTGAAATCTACCTCCAGTACGAGCGACAGCTTTGGAGCTCTCCTGCTCAGCTTTACCACTAGAGGTTCAGAAGTTGTAGTAGGTGAAAAACCTTCCTTCAGTGATCGACTCGGTCTACGGAGGTGAACGACCAGAGGCTCAGGTGCTTTCCTTGGTAGTTTCACCCTGAGGGGAGGAGCTGTGTCGGGAGCGCGTGCTTTGAGATGGACCCTCAAGGGCTCGTCCGATGTTGTCCCAGTATCTACCTTATCGTCTGTATTATTGCCACGTTCATCTTGGTGGACTTGCTTGTAGAGGATCGAGTCAGAGTAGTAGGCCTCGACCCCTTTGAATGGATCAACGTAGGCAAATTTAGTCTTGACGATGCCGTGATCGTCCACGTACTTCAGGCACTGGTGCAAGGTTGATGGAACGATCATATACTGATGTATCCGTGGATGTCATAACATGACATTGTAGGATACGTCTACGATGTAGCAGGTAACATCTGTTTTCAAGTCGCCGATCTGACACTTTAAGCGAATCTTTTCCAGATGGTAGCTCCTTCCTGCGTTGAAGCCACTGATGGCAGTATTGGTTGCTGCCAGGCGATGCATCAGGGTGCCTAAGGTCTGAAACACTCTGCAAAAAGATGTTGATTGACGATATGGGGTCGATGTGCATCCGGTCCACTTTGATGGTGCCAATGTTTCCTGTGTAATACATAGGACGATCGTGTCGATTGTTCTTCAATAACATGTCTTGTTGTGAGAACGTGATGTTGGGTATCGCCTTAATCACATTATTGCAGTGGGGGCATGCGGCAGGATCCTCAGCTGGCGGCTCGACCTGCGCCTGGTAGGTGTCAGCATTCTGCAATGCCTCACTCAGATCAAACCGAGTGTCTTTGGAGAGTCGGAGAAGCTCGAAGAATGACAACTTTGCTGGAGTATTGGCGAGCTATGCCAAGATGTCAAAGTTGTAGGGATTCTCCATCCCTTGGGCTATATCTTTGCGCAGCGGTTTGTCAAAGCGAGTTTCTTTCTGCTTGGACTTGTCCGCTGTTGGAGGCTGGGATGGACCCGGAATGGATATGGCGATTGGGAGTGCACCATCGTCAGGGATGTCGTACTCTCGTTGGTACGTCAAGCCTGACCTTGTTGTTCCTGCTATAACTGCTTCAGAAGGAATATAAATCGTATAGTAGGATTTATAATTCGTCTTTGGTGGCAGAATGTGTTGTCTGCTGCATCAAGTCTGGAGAAAGATCGGAATAGACCCACTTGACCTCCCCCTATGATATGGTGAGAGGTACCAGCCCGGCCATTTGGTCACGAGCTGGCGGGAGATTGACAACCTCCATTGTTGTCCGGGGGATCCGGATTACTCCATCTTGGGCTTCCGTCACCGAAAAGTTGCTGAAATGGAGAGATACCATGTTCGTGGCAACTATTTTATCTGGCAATCGTTTTGTCTTCGAAGTCCAGAGTAAGGGCCTTGGTGTCGAGCAGACGCTAGATGTACCGCTTCAGTGTGTAGCAGTCCCGTGTCGCATGATGGACATAACGATGCTAGTGGTAGTATTTCGATTATTCACCTCGGCTGCCTCAATATGGCACTTTACGTCGAGGAGCTAAAGCTTCTTTCCCTTTATTTATATGTCAAAGATTATCATGACGTCATCATCTTTGAAGGAATATGTTTTCTTCGGTTTTGGAGCTTCTGCGAGCTTTTGCTCGGGCTTCTTGTCTATATTGGCGACCGAAGCCTGCTTCCCCTTGCTATCCATGGCACTATTACCGTTGTTGTTGCTGTTGTAAGGGCGCGTTCCTCTATCATCAGCGACATAGATTTGTATTCCCAAGAGGCGGGCGTTATTTACTTTCTTTTTAGCACCGACAGCATTTATGATGAACGTCGTCCAGTCTTTAAACTGAGATTCACTCATCCAGATTCTGACTCTCGGAAGGATATTCCTCCGGCAGGTGTCCATCAGCATGGACTCAGGGTTACTGGAGGGTAACTTCAACACCTCTTGGCTATACAGCTCGATGTATTCCCGTACAAACTTTCTCCCTTTGTGTGATGTCTATTAAAGAGGACACCGTTATATAATTTTCTCCGTCGTAGAACCGATCAAGGAAAATGCCTTTGAGATCGTCGAACGACGAAATACAGTTATCCTGGAGGCTGCAGAACCAATCGAAGGTTATTCCAGACAATGCCCCAACAAAGAGCTTGGTTAAGAGGGCATCGTTGCGAGGTAGATGTCCCGTTGCCGTCTCGAAGTAACTCATGAATTAACGGAGAGATATCTTGCCATCAAACGGAGTCATGTTGAAGGGCTTGTACTTAGGCGGATATGGTACGTCTCTCCATCCGAGGGGATACGATTGTCGGATCCCAAGCTCTCGCAGTGAGTCCCGATTGCCCATAGAGTCTAGGCAGGCCCTGAATTCTCGTACCTCTCGCATTGCTTCCCGAGCTTCATCGACTGCGGAAGGAGCAGACGATCTAGGTAGGGGATGGTTATCTCCAGCAAGTGGAGCAGTTTTATTTGAATCCTCATTTGTCTCGGGGTCCAGGCTTGCTTAGCCAGAGGCTCTTGCTGTTTGTGGGGCCATACTTGATTTCCATCATTGTTTGGGTCAAGGTTTGCATCGACACACTCATGGTCTACATCATGGCCTCGAGGGTTTCGAGGCGCTGTCGATCGGTGGGGCCCTTGAGATCGTCCCCTGCCATTTATGTTGTTCTCATATCGGAAGAAATGGATGGAACAGTGGACGTCACACTTTTTGCCTCAGACTCTTGCCGTGAATAGTCATCCACAAAATTTGGTAGTGTCACATCCTCTTTAGACTCGGAAGGAACACTACCCCCAGCGTAGGAAGCTGCATCCTCTTGACGAGGGTGGCTACCCCCAGGGATCTCAGCATTTGTTCCATGGAAATTATCATTTTTTCGGAACGCCGAATAGTCATAGAGGTCCGGGGGATTACAACCCCCAACTAGCGTAGTCACCTGGGGTCCTAAAGAAGAACTACCCCCAGCGGCTGACAGCTTCTTCTTTGACCGGGTGCACAGAAAACACCTTATGTGGGTTCCATTGCCTGTCCTCCTTGGGTTCGTCTTCTTGACTCGTTAGGCGAGAACGATGAACTGGAGGTGCTGGACTTCTGACCCCCCCATTGAGGGGGCCTTCCGAGCAGAATAACACGAGGCAAAAGACAGCTCCTCATCCTCTGGTGCTTGCACCTGTTCTCTGGATTATAGTCGGGTGGGTGCCTTTGGTTACAGCAGCTGGAATGTCGACTACCTATTTGTTGGTACTGATGCTTTGTTACAGCAGCAGTTGATGAAAATGTTGGCAAAGTGATGCCCTGGGAAGGATACTTCATATGTCGTGGTTGTTTTTCTCACTTTGTGCTTGTGATTGATCATGTTGCGCAAGTCGAGCGAGGGCCGACTCGCCTTTGCATCCTCCTTATGAGCCCGGGTAGACCGAGCACACGTGTGCGAATGTGTTGATTTTGCTTCCTAACCTGGGGTTCGTACAAGAATTTGCCCTAAGTTGCCCACGAAAGACTCTTTAACCGACCATGTCCGATTGCCACTGCGGGCTAGACGCATGAGAAGGTTTTGTATGACTTTCCGTCAGGGGAACGCATAGTAAGCGGCGCCTGCTGACATCTGTCGAATGAGCAATTTTTTGAGCTTGACGAGCTCTCATTGCCCTAGACTTCTTCGTCCTAGCACGCGCCTGTGCGTAGTATGAAGAGTAAAAATTCATATCTTCCCCTTTTTTAGTAAGGCGCATGGAGTTAGTGCTGCATGAAATTCGCTCGAAGACGGAACTTCGGTGGCTGTTTTGGCCGCACACGACCATCTGCTTGCGGCTGTCGAGCGGTGCCGCATAATCCTCCTCATGCGGCTTTTGACGTGGCTGCATAGAATGTGTCTTAGCGCTCGAAGTCCTGGCATCGTAGTATTTTTCTCTGCCAGAGCTCAAGTGCTGAGCACTTTCCTTGTCCGAGGAGGCTGTCGTATGAGAGGTGGACACATGATGTGCGGTCTTTGTGGCCGAGAGAAAGACAGGGAGAGCATGCTCCGCAGTTGAATGAGGCACAATAGCCTTTTCAACCCATGTCCTGCGGGTCTTCAGGTGCTAAGCACTCTTCTTGTTAGAAGAGGCTGCCGCATAAGAAGTGGATGCATAATATGCGGTCCCTGCGGCCGAGAGAGAGATAAAAAATATGTGCTCCGCAGTTGGGTGAGGCACAACGGCCTTTGCAACCCATGTCATGTGGGTCTTCTTAAACTTTCCCAGCCTTGGAGAAGCACCGCCCTCAGAGAGCATTTTCTCAAAGGCTTGCTGGTCGAAACGTACAACTAGCATTCTCTGGGTCAAACCCAGCTTCTACGCGTCGGACTACATCACATTTTTCTCATCAGAGGTGAAGGAAGTCCCCATCAGAGTCGCACATTGTTCACCATTAATGTAGGTTTGGAAAACCTTTGTTCAATAAACAAAAAAAGGAGTACACAAAAAATCATACATAGACAATCCAAGTATAATATTTTTTTATCTTGGTAGTGTGACGATGGAGATCGAGTACGATCGAGTACTGCAACGACTCTTTTACTCCGTTGACGGTCCGACGAGTGAATGCGGGATGCTCTCTTCCCACTTCTCTCTCCTGAGCATGTGTGCATGTACGTAGTGTAACACCCCGTTCCGCTCAAGCGGATTGCCGTCTCAAACGGCAATAGTGCAGCTGTCCCGACCCGCTTTGCCTCGATCTAGAAGCAAAGGATATCCAGACTTGCCCCTACGGGAATCCCGGCTTAGGCTTTCAGAGCTCGCTCAGGCGTATCGCTCTACCGAGGCGAATCATCACTAAGGCGGGTGGCTACGGTGAACTTGTGTTTGCTTAGCCAGCACACATAAAATCTGGAATATTTATGCTAGTCGCTAGGTGATTCACCCCCTGCGTGCTAATAAATCCAACGCACCTAGCTAAGGGAATAATCCCAACTTGTATTGCTTGCTAGAACATGGAAATGAAATACTGCTTATATTCAGACCCTCGCATGCTAAGTCCCTTAACGGTTTCATCTCTCGGCTTACCTTCGGGCCCGAGCAACGTGCCTGCTTATGTTCCTAGAAACGCATGCTTGTCTGCTTGAATGTTGCCGTGTTTTCATCCAACTCCGGGAGACTACTCAGTAGTCGTTCCGTGTATGATTGACCCTGCAAGTATCCAGGAACGTTAGGTCACCAGGCAGCCCCGAACTAGGGGAATGCATCAAGACAAGTTATTGTACAAAGAACAAGATCCAAGTATCCCGTGTACTCGTGTTACCGTGCACTCGTGTTCTCGTGTTCTCTTGTTCAAAGTGCACGCGTGTTCTCGTGTTCTCGTGTATCTCGTGATAATTGAATGACCCAAAAAGAAAGTGCATGTCGCGGACAACTCGGAAACGAGGTATAGTTCCACGGACGGTCACCGGGGCACTGGGGCCGATCCGATCCGGATGGAACTCTTATGTGGTCCCTCGTGTTCGGGCGAGTGGTTTGTAGCACCTCGTGTACTTACGTTGCATTCCACTTTCCCGGGACCACATCACGTGTGTAGTCCATCGTGTGCGGACAAGATGGTTTATAGCGCATCGTGTACTTTGTTGCATTCCATCTTGGCCTTGGACTACTTCATGTACAATCCATCGTGTACGGGCGAGATGGTTCGTAGCGCATCGTGTGCTCTCGTTGCGTTCCATTCTCGTCTGGGATTAGTCCTTTATGGCTTTGCCAGCGACTCATGTTCATATAGATAAGTCATCCTCGCTTAGCGGCTATCCGCGTGCGAGTCATTGCATCGCATCAAGAACAACTGAGCACACCGAATACTGTCCCGTTCAATGACCCTCGTGTTTGCATATGCTATGCCCTGAATGCTTATACTTGCCGTTCTTGAAATTATAATATTTGCCTCAATGTTTGCCTTGGACAGGGAAGGAGATGGTAAGTTGGTAAGTCTCGCCGTGTTTTCTCTCATGTTGCACGGCGCACTGCCCGACACGATAGGCTATTCAATATCTGCATGAAACTGATCCTAAGGCAACTAGAAAGACAACTTAATAGTTGTGCACGGAACCTGTATTACGTATTTGGATTTGTCGAGCGGGCGAGTAGCTTCCCCACCAGTGCATTCAATGTACTGATAATCTACCAGTTTGTATGCAGGGTGCGGAAGAACCTCGTTCGGTGCGGATGCCTCCAACGTGCGTGCTAAGGCAAGGAGTTTCCTCTGAAGCCTTGTAACGGTGCGTCCGGAACAGAAGCACATATACAAGACATAATGTTGTGAACAAAGCCCGAACTCGCCTGACCATCGCCTGTACATTCATTCCACAGTTGTAGCCACTTGGCACGCTTTTACTGTTTCAGAGAGAGAGGCTTGAGCGACTTGTAATCTCGGCTATACGCCGCCTGTAACCCTGTTTATATCAATAAAAGAGTTGCTTACTTCAACTTGTGTTTCTATGCTTCCGCTATATTTGTCGACTCAGAGAACTTATTATCGAATCGCTATGCGTTCATGACTCCGCTGCACTCGGACAATCTGTGCGACTCTGTGGCTTAGAACTCTTGTCGCCAGCCAATGAACCATGGCCTTGCACGGGCGTGGATCACGCTCGTGCGGCATCACGCCCGGATGGGTTAAGCGATCGTTCCGCGGGAGCGCTGGCGAGGGTGATTCCCGCCTAGCGGGAACGGCCGATTGCCTGCGGAAGATCGGGGCATGACATGTTGGTATCAGAGCCTGGCTTCTACGCCTTTGGCCTTAATTCGATATCTCTGTTTCGAAAGCTCGTTCGTGGGTTATGTGCACGCTCTCTCTCAATGCCTCGATGGGATGTTCCAACAATAAGTCTAAATACTTTCAAAATACATTTTGAATGATATGCTTGCTTGTCTGGTTGTATGCTGCGAGTGGCCTTTGTGCCAACCTGTGTGAACCCTTGAGAGTATCGCTAGTAGCTTGTCCGATTTTCACTAACCCTAAGTTTGGTTGAATGTATCTATTCGAGGGATGCCTTGAACTAGTGCACCATCCAAGACTTAAGAAAAGGTGAACTCGAGTGCTAAGACTTTGCTATCACTGAGCTGGTTGACGTGTTCACGCTAGAGGGGCCCTTCGAAAGTGCGCACGATCCAGTCTGAGCGAAATGCTAAGATCGATGCTTGTGCAAGTGAATATCCAATGAACAAGTACAACGACTTGTCTAGGATTTCCTCAAACCCTAGATCACTGCTTGTCCTTAGTAAGTTTCGAGGACGAGACTTTTTCTAAGTTGGGTAGGATGTAACACCCCGTTTCGCTCAAGCGGATTGCCGTCTCAAACGGCAATAGTGCAGCTGTCCCGACCCGCTTTGCCTCGATCTAGAAGCAAAGGATATCCAGACTTGCCCCTACGGGAATCCCGGCTTAGGCTTTCAGAGGCTCGCTCAGGCGTATCGCTCTACCAAGGCGAATCATCACTAAGGTGGGTGGCTACGGTGAACTTGTGTTTGCTTAGCCAGCACACATAAAATCTGGAATATTTATGCTAGTCGCTAGGTGATTCACCCCCTGCGTGCTAATAAATCCAACGCACCTAGCTAAGGGAATAATCCCAACTTGTATTGCTTGCTAGAACATGGAAATGAAATACTGCTTATATTCAGACCCTCGTATGCTAAGTCCCTTAACGGTTTCATCTCTCGGCTTACCTTCGAGCCCGAGCAACGTGCCTGCTTATGTTCCTAGAAACGCATGCTTGTCTGCTTGAATATTGCCGTATTTTCGTCCAACTCCGGGAGACTACTCAGTAGTCGTTCCGTGTATGATTGACCCTGCAAGTATCCAGGAACGTTAGGTCACCAGGCAGCCCCGAACCAGGGGAATGCATCAAGACAAGTTATTGTACAAAGAACAAGATCCAAGTATCCCGTGTACTCGTGTACTCGTGTTCCCGTGCACTCGTGTTCTCGTGTTCTCTTGTTCAAAGTGCACGCGTGTTCTCGTGTTCTCCTGTATCTCGT
Source organism: Iris macrosiphon (assembly GCA_036927795.1). Lineage (NCBI taxonomy): Eukaryota > Viridiplantae > Streptophyta > Magnoliopsida > Asparagales > Iridaceae > Iris > Iris macrosiphon. The sequence continues at coordinate 142,247,640 of JAYESA010000006.1, forward strand.
GATAATTGAATGACCCAAAAAGAAAGTGCATGTCGCGGACAACTCGGAAATGAGGTATAGTTCCACGGACGATCACTGGGGCACTGGGGCCGATCCGATCCGGATGGAACTCTTGTGTGGTCCCTCGTGTTCGGGCGAGTGGTTTGTAGCACCTCGTGTACTTACGTTGCATTCCACTTTCCCGGGACCACATCACGTGTGTAGTCCATCGTGTGCGGACAAGATGGTTTGTAGCGCATCGTGTACTTTGTTGCATTCCATCTTGGCCTTGGACTACTTCATGTACAATCCATCGTGTACGGGCGAGATAGTTCGTAGCGCATCGTGTGCTCTCGTTGCGTTCCATTCTTGTCTGGGATTAGTCCTTTATGGCTTTGCCAGAGACTCATGTTCATATAGATAAGTCATTGCATCGTATCAAGAACAACTGAGCACACCGAATACTGTCCCGTTTAACGACCCTCGTGTTTGCATATGCTATGCCCTGAATGCTTATACTTGTCGTGCTTGAAATTATAATGTTTGCCTCATTGTTTGCCTTGGACAGGGAAGGAGATGGTAAGTTGGTAAGTCTCGCCGTGTTTTCTCTCATGTTTGCCTCATTGTTTGCCTTGGACCGGATCGGATCGGCCCCGGTGCCCCGGAGACCGCCCGTGGAATGAGATCTGAAGATCCTCCTTGATTCCAAGTTGTCCGCGACACACAGTCTTGGTCTTCCAAATCCATAATTTGACATGATAATTCATAGTTCTTTTCTGAACGAGAATGAGACAATCACATGGCATGATCTGTCTTGAATAGTCTCCCTGATCAACGAGTACGAGACAATCACATAGCATGATCTTCTTGCATAGTCTCCCTGATCAACGAGCATTTTCTATGAACTGTGGTTCTTGTTTGGCTTGACACGATTCTCTTCAGATATAAACTTGGTATGATTATCATTCAGATGTAAACTTGACATGATTCTAGTTCAGTATTCAACTTGCCTTGATGCATACCCCTGGTGCGGGGACTGCCTTGGTGACCTAACGGTCCCGGATACTTGTAGGGTCATTTGCACTGAAGAGCTAATTGATAGTCTTCTGGTTAACTTGGATGCATGCACGATACACAATAGTGTTCTTGATTGTGGCATGATTTCTGTGTGACAAGCACTGAGACAAGGCAATATTGCATTCATAAGGAAACTTAAACATTTACGTTCGCTCGGGCCCGAAGGTAAGTCGAGGAGTAAAACCGTAAGGGAACTTCCTGAGCAACGTGATCTAGGGTCGTGCATTATGGCATGCGAACAGTGCACTAAGAAGAGAATATACATATCGTTCTACTCGAGGCAAACGGGGTCTTGTTACACAAGGCCAATGTAGCATGCAAGGGTCTGATATATAAGCAATATTTTATTTCCATGTTCTAGCACAAGCAATACAAGTTGGGATTATTCCCTTAGCTAGGTGCATTGGATTCTTATTAGCATGCAGGGGGTGATTCACCTAGCGACTAGCATATATCGTTCCATATTTTAAGTGTACTGGCTAAGCAAAGACAAGTTCGCCGTAGCAACCCACCTTAGCGATGATTCACCTCGGTTGAACGATACTCCGAGCGAACCTCTGAAAGCCTAAGCCGAAGTCCTGTAGGGACAAGTCTGGATATCCTTTGCCTCAAACGAGTATTCTCGTCTGAGCAAAGCGGGTCGGGATATTGTACTTTTTCCATTTGAATCGGCAGTCCGCTTGAGCGGAACGGGATATTATATCATACACCACTCAGAAAAAGTCTCATCCTCGAGACTTATTAATGCCATGCCGTACTATCGCATTATCAAATCTATCCCAAGCGTAGCAATCGGTACCACTAAATCCAATTTTGAACACAATCTCCTACTCGATTCTTGTGCCGTGTCGCGTGTATGTTGAGTCGGTCTCATTTGCGCCTTAGCGTGGGACATGTTGCTTAACACAGAGTACGTTTCAATCGATCTTGATTAACGATCTAGGGCTGAGGTAAACTTATATAAGTCGTTATACTTGTTCGTTTGGATATTCACTTGCACTAGCTTTTGAGATCAGCATATCGCGAGTCTGGATCGTACACATATTCGAAGTGCCCCTCAAACATATGCACGTCAACCAACTTAGCGATAGCGAACTCTTAGCACTCGAGTTTCACATCTCTTGGGTCTTGGATCGTGCACACGTTCAAGGCATCCCTCAAACATATGCATTTAACCAAACTTAGAGATAGTAAAATCGGACAAGCTACTTGTGAAAATCTCATGAGTCTCGTTTATCAATCACAATGATTCTTTCCTTAGGGTCAATCAAATCCATATCATTTTTGTCACACCCCAGTCCCAAAATACGTAGGACCAGGAATACGTGACACGCCAGCTACGCATTCGACCAGACTCTGGTCTGACTCGAATACGTATAAGCTGTAATATAAAAGGGCACTATCTAGATATCTCATAAATGTAAACCTCTATATCTTAATCCACAATGTACAACAGTATACAAGAAAGAGCTATATGTGCTAGAGTCAGCCGCCCAATAACACACTAACTCGAATAGACTCGAGAAGAAGTATGAGTCTATAAAAACTAGGCTACAACAGCAGATGAAATAAATAATAACCATAATGCCGGTAGATATAATGTGAGTACCTGGTACCATGCCCGCAAGACATGCAACTCCAACAGCAACTCCAAATGCTCCGTAATCATCTATGCTGCAAAACTGGCAGGGAACCAGGTCCTCAGAAGGACGTAACAAGGTACAAAAATACAGCAAGCCAAGTAAAGAGAAAGTACAAGTGCACGACAGGGTACTCTATCATAACCAAACAAGTGTGACACAGTTTAAAGACAATGTTTGACGCGTGGGCTTTCTAAAATAAAATCGTAGCTCCGGACACGAAAATACACGGCACATACCGCAGCTCCGGGCAAGGAGTAACACAGGTGAAACAGCTACACTAGATACAGGATCACTACAAAAATAATACACACACACATATATATATATATATATATATATATATATATATATATATATATATATATATATATATATAAGCGCGTGCAAAGTAGCCCAAACGTCTAGTAACTGTCTTCCCCTTCCCAAGTGGTCAACGATTGTGCACTGAACCTGAACCTCTATCTAACAGTCTCGACACACGAAAGATAACTCAACAGACGCGACCCTAAGGTCATCCCAGTCTCTGGTCATGATGTCAGTATCAGGATACAGGAATCTATCACGATCACAGTGTATGAGTGTGTCCTGGGGTGTCGATGTACTCAGGTACGTACATCGAGGTGCTACTAAGCATCTAATAATTTTTTTAATACGTTACGACGAATGTCAGCACCCGGTTGTGATCCGGACGTAAAGTATCGAGCGTCAACATAAGTACGTGCACAATGTACATAAAGAACAACAAATATCTGTAATATGAAATACAGAGTGGCAAGGTACACTTGCCTGCGCGAGGCTGCTGATGGCAGGGTCCCGGTACCGCGTCCAAGTCCTCAGGTCCCGCAGTACCTAGAGATAAGATACAAACTAATAATAAATAATTTATTCTATGACAGACAGGGATGCTACTCACACCTACACCTAAACCCAGTCTCAGCTACGACTCACAGGGATAAGACACTAGGGGAGTTGACCACAGTTGACTATCGGTACGATACGTCAAATCATCAAGTCATCAATACACTATCATCGACCAATCCTCATTCTTACCATATTTATCACGTGGTTCAGTAGTTCAAGTATGCTCATTCCTCGACAGTAACTTCTTATTAAATATTTGTTCTTCCTTTTTACAACCATCATTATCATTTCACCCAAAATTACTGTTCATCAATGCACATAAATTAATATGATAAACCCTAAATTTCAATGCCTATTATTTAAATCCATTTTATAAACTTATGAAGGACGATCCCTAAACTCACCTCCATAATTTATTCCTCATTAATTCGTTTGGCATTTCCCACCATGTACTATATCCCGAACATTTATTAAAAATAAAAACCTAAACCTTCAATGAAATCTTTTATCATTTTATAATTAATTTGCGAACACTAAACCTAAACCTTCAATGCAAAATATTTAATAATCATTTTAATCCATGTAAATAACCAATCATTTATAAGCCCTAATTAATTGATCTAGTATTCTTCCATCCATGTGTAATATTCATAGCATTTAGTTAAATCAAGCCCTAAACTCCCATAAAATTAAACAACTCTGACATAAACCCTAAACCAATATTAAACCCCAATCTCTTATCATTAGCACATGCTCAAATTATACTACACTACAATATCACAGTCATTTTAAACCCAAACCTAGCTAATGTACACGAAACCAAATATTTCGATATAGAGAGGGGGAAGAGTGGTATACCTTGACGTGGGGGCTGCGGCCGGAGAAGTGCTCGTGGCAGCGCCGGCCGTGGTGGTGGCAGTGGTGTCAATAAAGACTGGAGGTGGTGGTGACTCCGACAATGGCGACTGCGTCCGGAGCTCAAGGAGGTGACGGTAATGGCATGTCGGAGAAGGGAACTCGGCTCGTGGGAATGTTGCTGGAGCTCGTCGGAGGGAAATGGGTGGCGTCGTGAGCAGCCGGAGGAAATGGGTGTGCGGGTGTGCTCAGGCGGGGGAGATCGACCGTGGGGTGGCCGGATGAGGAAGTCGGATGGCTGTATTTCTCGGTGAAGTGAGGCTCGGGATGGGGAGGAAGCTCGCCGGAGCTCGGGGGGAAACTGTGCTGCACCGTTGGGCACGCCGGAGCGGGGTGCGGGGTCAGCCGCGGGGTCGGGCACAACCGCGGAATCGAACTGCTGCGGTCAGCAGCAGACCGGAGTAGAGTCGACGTGGGGGTGGTCAGCCGCTGGGACCGAGGGCTGCACAGCGCCAGAGATGGCTGCGGGAGGCTCGCATGGCTAGGTTGGAGAGTAGTAAAGTCGGGGGGAGAACGTCGTCGGGCTAGCGGCTCGACGGAAATGGGCCGCGGGAAGCTGCAGTGGCCTTAGGAGTCGTCGGGGCTAGCCGAGATCAGGTGGAAATGTCCAGTCGGCCGGCTCATGGCTGATCTTCCATCGCCTACAGTCGAGCTCCTCGACTGATGTCTTACTCGCGGAGGAGGGATCCACGAGCTTGCCTACGGCTCCGAGTCTGCCATGGCCGAGATCTCCACCAGGACAGTTAGGGTTTCAAGATGGGAGGTTGAAGAAGAAATAAAGAAGAAGAAGAAGAAGAAGAAGAAGAGAAGAAGAAGAAATATGGAGAGATAATTAGGTGTGGTCGGCTGGGAATGTGAGGGGAAGAGGGAGGAGAGAGAGTGAGGAGGGTGGTTTTCAAAGTCCCTAGGGATTAGGGCCGGCCTTGGGAAAAAGGAAGTGGAGGAGGGATTATATAGGAGAGTGTGTTGAGTGTGTGGTGAGGATGAGTGCTTTAATTTGAATGGAGGGCTTTGATTCTTCATGAAGGAGAAGTACATCCAAGGGAGAGAGAGTGTTGGATTAGACCGGTCAAGAGAGGGGGAGGGGGCTTCTTCATGTGCCTTAGCCAATGGGATGGTGACACATATCGCTACATTTGCAAATAAGCCCCTTAAGTTTGGGTATTTGCACAAACACATGAAATGACGCTAAAATTTTGGAGAAAATGCGGTTGATGATTTGCATGGCGAGGGGGTGTTGTGCGTGAGGCACGGGTTTAGATAGATGGGCATTGGGATTAATTAAGGATTAAAAATTGGATTGACAAAGTTGGTGTCCCCGATTTAAATAGAAATAAAGTGTCCCGCGATTTTAAATTAAATGGGGGCACTTGGGGTCAAAATTTGAAAATCACACAAAGGCCAAAAATGGTGGGAGCTTGGAGTCAGTCTTGGACCCTTTAGTTGGTTCGACTCAACGGGTTAATTTGGTATCTCATAATTGAGGATAACGACACATGTGTCCGACATGAAATTAAATATGAATATCGGTTACAGAAAATTGTGCAATTAAATTAGAGCACAACAAAAATATGATTTTTGAGTGACGAAAAGTCCAGTGCCTAATTTGGCGAGTCAAGTCAGAAGTACAAAAGTCCGATAGAATTTATGGGCTGATATTGGGCTCCGATTAATTTAGCAATGATAGGGCGCGCCAAGGGTTTTAATTAAATGAATTAAATACCAGATAATCTTATCTCCACTCTAAACCTCGACATCTGCTACCAAAACCAAAATTTTCCAAATCCACCCTAACTATCTACAGAATAAATCGAGGGGATTTACATTCTTCCCAACTTAGAAAAATTTTATCCCCGAAATTAAAAGTAAAGCACGATAATATCTAAAAGAATTTTAAAACAACTAGTAATCAAATACCGTACGTAAATTTGTACCTTGCTCCTCAAATAAGTACGGGAATCGCTGCCGAATAGAATCCTCGCGCTCCCAAGTAGACTCGCCTGGTGAATGGTGCTTCCATGCCACTCTGACCAGTCGAATCGTCTGCCCTCTCAAAGTCTTCTCGCTGCGATCGAGGATCTCGACCGGCTGCTTTACGTAATACAAACTGGGTCCGACTGTAACCTCCGAATGATCAAGCACGTGGCTAGGGTCTGCGACATATCTTCTTAGCTGCGATACATGAAATACGTCATATACTCCCTCTAATGATGGAGGTAATGCAAGGTGGTAAGCCACTTCGCCAACTCGTTCCAAGATGTCAAAAGGTCCGATGTACCTCGGACTCAGCTTGCCTCTGCCTCCGAATCTGATGGTACCACGAGTAGGCGATATCCTCAAAAATACATGGTCACCTTCCTTGACCTCCAATGGTCTGCGGTGCACATCTGTCCAAAATGTTTCTGTCTGTCTCGTGCTACACGCAGGTGGCTCTGAATCTGCTTGCCTTTCTCCACCGTCTGTGTCACCAACTCTGAACCAAGTATCTGACGCTCTTCCACGTCACTACAACATACTGGTGACCTATACTTCCTGCCGTACAGTGCCTCATAAGGTACCATCTGTATGCTAGCCTGGTAGTTATTATTTTAGGAGAATTCCACCAAGTATAGATGGTCCTTCCAAGATTCTCCAAAATCGATCATGCACGCTTTTAACATATCCTCTAATATCTGTATCGTGCGCTCTGACTGGCCATCAGTCTGTGGAGGATATGCAGTGCTAAACTTGAGACAAGTTCCTAGGCTCTCCTGCATACTCCTCCAAAAATGTGATGTGAATCTGGAATCACGATCCGATACGATGCTGACAGGCACTCCATGTAGTCGTACTATCTGCCTCATATATATTTCAGCTAAAGTCTTCGTGGATTGCCCAACTCTGAAGGGCAAGCAATGTGCGGACTTGGTGAGTCTGTCTACGACAACCCAAAACGGCATCCTTCCCGCTAGGGCTCCGCGAGAATCCTGTGATGAAGTCCATGGTAATGTGTTCCCACTTTCACTCTGAAATGGGAAGCGACTGCAGTAATCCTGCAGTCCTCTGATGTTCAGTCTTGACTTGCTGACAAAATAAATATTTTGTTACGAATCATGCAATTTCTCTCTTCATCCCATGCTACCAGAAATGCTGCCTCAAGTCTCGGTACATCTTCGTACCCCCGGGATGAATGGAATAAATCGAGCTATGTGCCTCGGTCATCAACTCTTGGCGTAGTTCGCCACTCGGAACATATAGGCGATCTCCACACCTCAACGTTCCATCTTCATGAATCCTGAATCCTGAATCCTATTTGCATGTCAGCCTCTGTCCTTTCTCGTAATCGTCTAAATCTCGTATCTGTAGGCAAGGCTGCCTTGATCCTCTCAATCAATGTAGACTGAACCTCGAGACTGACCATCTGTCCATCCATGCCTGGCAATACAATCTCAATCCTGAGTTTCTAAAAATCCTCTAACAACTGACGATGAATCGTAAAAAGATGCCATAGGCTTCCTGCTCAAGGCATCTACTACTATATTCGCCTTGCCAGGGTAGTACTGCAACTCGATATCATAATCTGTCATCAACTCTAGCCAGTGCCTCTATCTCATGTTGAGCTCTTTCTGGCCCTTAGAATACACCAAGATATCATCGATAATTACTACCAAGAACTTAACCAAGTACTGGTGGAAAATATTGTTCCTCAAACTCATAAATACTACTGGCACGTTGGTTAAAACAACATGACTAGAAACTCACAGTGTCCATACTTCGTCCGAAAAGTCATCTTCGGAATGTCCTCTCCCCGTACCTTGATCTGGTGATAACTTGATCTGAGACCGATCTTCGAGAATGCATATGCGCCGCTAAGCTAATCAAATAAATCATCGATGCGCGGCATAGGGTACTTATTCTTTATTCGTTATCGCCCTTAACGTCCTGTAATCGATACACAAGTATATTATCTCATCCTTCTTCGGCACTATTAAGATAGTTGATTCCCATGGGAAATACTAGCCCGACTGAAATCCTTGTCTAAGAGATCCTCTACTATGAATCTTCAACTCAACCAACTATATCGGTGCTAGTCTGAAGATGAGAGGATAACTGGCTCGGCTCTGGGAGCCCACTCTTTAACAAACTCCATCTCTCTATCAGGTGGCAGGCCTAGAAGATCCTCTAGAAAAACATCCTCAACTCTGATATAACATGGTGGTACACTGGTTCACCTCCTGCATTGTATACCCCTAAGGTAGATGGGCACCATACTCCTGGGCTCCCTGAACTCAACTCAGGGTAACCTGGTGGCCTAAAAATATAAATGCATCTTCGTCGATAATTTAGTGTCGCATGGTATTGGCTCAATCAACTCATGCTAGGATGGTGTCATCTTCCAGACTTAACCTCAAAATAAATTATCCTGTTCTGTTTACCACACTAATCATTTTAAAAGAAAATTTTCTCCCCTGCCTAAAGTATAATTTCTCTTCTCCTCAAGTTTTCCCTAAAATTTTTATTCCTCGAGTTTTTCTTCTTTTTGTTATTTATCTCTCCAAGTCGCATAGTACAATAATGGTATCACTCAAGCACATACTAAAATTCCTGGTATTAGATCATCATCTTCCAAGTGAGAGCTTAAAATTTTATCTCCTCTAGTCCATAATGTCATTCATGGTATTGCTATCATATACAACCACTAGTTTCTATCATCAGGCTATGCATTCCCTTAAATCATTCTAGATCATGATCAATAATCCTTCTAGTTCTCAGTACTTCCAAGATCACTGCTACCTCAAGCACGGGTAGGGTACTACGGGCTCCCATTTCTCTTGCTACCCTTCCACACTAGTTCTAGAATCCAAAGAACCCATCAATCTATCCTGATAAGGTAACAATCTTCTCAGAGAAAGGTATACGAATTCTGTCTTCTGTCGTATGGTCTTCGATTTTCTTCTGGAGGGAAATCATCAGTCACAAGCATTCGCCTTCCCGAATAATAGGGGACGAGAAACAAGGATAGCGATATTGACGAAGATTGAACGAATACAAAGTGGAAGTACAAGGGCGATAATCACATACAAAGAGTTTTAAAATCGATTATGGATTGAGATCCTATTCAACAATCATAATATTTATTCCTAATTTGCAGGCTCGCTTGGCACACTCAGGTGACCAAGACGATTTAAATTGGACCTGCATAAGCCACCACAAAAACATGTCATGCCCCAGTCCCAAAATATGTAGGACCAGGAATACATGACACGCCAGCTACACATTCGACCAGACTCTGGTCTGACTCGAATACGTATAAGCTGTAATATAAAAGGGCACTATCTAGATATCTCATAAATGTAAACCTCTATATCTCAATCCACAATGTACAACAGTATACAAGAAAGAGCTATATGTGCTAGAGTCGGCCGCCCAATAACACACTAACTTGAATAGACTCGAGAAGAAGTATGAGTCTATAAAAACTAGGCTACAACAGCAGATGAAATAAACAATAACCATAATATCGGTAGATATAATGTGAGTACCTGGTACCATGTCCGCAAGACATGCAACTCCAACAGCAACTCCAAATGCTCCGTAATCATCTATGCTACAAAACTGGCAGGGAACCAGGTCCTCAGAGGGACGTAACAAGGTACAGAAATACAGCAAGCCAAGTAAACAGAAAGTACAAGTGCACGACAGGGTACTCTATCATAACCAAACAAGTGTGACACAGTTTAAAGACAATGTTCGATGCGTGGACTTTTTAAAATAAAATCGTAGCTCCGGACACGGAAACACACGGCACGTACCGCAGCTCCGGGCAAGGAGTCACACGGGTGAAACAGCTATATTAGATACAGGATCACTACAGAAATAATACATATATATATATATATATATATACATATATATATATATACATATATATATATATATATATATATATATAAGCGCGTGCAGAGTAGCCCAAACGTCTAGTAACTATCTTCCCCTTCCTAAGCGGTCAACGATTGTGCGATGAAGCTGAACCTCTATCTAACAGTCTCGACACACAGAAGATAACTCAACAGACGTGACCCTAAGGTCGTCCCAGTCTCTGGTCATGATGTCAGTATCAGGATACAGAAATCTGGCATGATCACAGTGTATGAATATGTCTTGGGGTGTCGATATACTCAGGTACATACATCGAGGTGCTACTAAGCATCTAATAATTTTTCTAATATGTTACGACGAATGTCAGCACCCGGTTGTGATCCGGACGTGAAGTATCGAGCGTCAACATAAGTACGTGCACAATGTACATAAAGAACAACAAATATCTATAATCTGAAATACAGGGTGGCAAGGTACACTTGTCTGTGTGAGGCTGCTGATGACGGGGTCTCGGTACCGCATCCAAGTCCTCAGGTCCCGCATTACCTAGAGATGAGATACAAACTAATAATCAATAATTTATTCTACGACAGACAGGGATGCTACACACACCTACACCTACACCTAAACCCAGTCTCAGCTACGACTCACAGGGACAAGACACTAGAGGAGTTGACTACAGTTGTCTATCGGTACGATACGTCAAATCATCTAGTCATCAATACACTATCATCGACCAATCCTCATTCTTACCATATTCATCACGTGGTTCAGTATTTCAGGTATGCTCATTCCTCGACAGTAACTTCTTATTAAATATTTGGTCTTCCTTTTTACAACCATCATTATCATTTCACCCAAAATTACTGTTCATCGATGCACATAAATTAATATGATAAACCCTGAATCTCAATGCCTATTATTTAAATCCATTTTATAAACTTATGAAGGACGATCCCTAAACTCACCTCCATAATTTATTCCTCATTAATTCGTTTAGCATTTCCCACCATGTACTATATCCCGAACATTTATTGAAAATCAAAACCTAAACCTTCAATGAAATCTTTTATTATTTTATAATTAATTTACGAACACTAAACCTAAACCTTCAATGCAAAATATTTAATAATCATTTTAATCCATGTAAATAACCAATCATTTATAAGCCCTAATTAATTGATCTAGTATTCTTCCATCCATGTGTAATATTCATAGCATTTAGTTAAATCAAGCCCTAAACTCCCATAAAATAAAACAACACTGACATAAATCCTAAACCAATATTAAATCCCAATCTCTTATCATTAGCACATGCTCAAATTATACTACACTACAACATCACAGTTATTTTAAACCCAAACCTAGCTAATGTACACGAAACCAAATATATCGATATAGAGAGGGGGGAAGAGTGGTATACCTTGACGTGGGGGCTGCGGCCGAAGAAGTGTTCGTGGCAGCGCCGGCCGTGGTGGTGGCAGTGGTGTCAATAAAGACTGGAGGTGGTGGTGACTCCAGCAATGGCGACTGCGTCCGGAGCTTAAGGAGGTGACGGTAATGGCGTGTCGGAGAAGGGAACTCGGCTCGTGGGAATGTTGCTGGAGCTCGCCGGAGGGAAATGGGTGGCGTTCTGAGCAGCCGGAGGAAATGGGCGTGCGGGTGTGCACAGGCGGAGCAGATCGACCGGGGGGTGGCCGGATGAGGAAGTCGGATGGCTGCATTTCTCGGTGAAGTGAGGCTCGAGATGGGGAGGAAGCTCGCCGGAGCTCGGGGGGAAACTGTGCTACACCGTTGAGCATGCCGAAGCGGGGTGCGGGGTCAGCCGCGGGGTCGGGCACAGCCGCGAAATTGAACTGCTGCGGTCAGCAGCAGACCGGAGTAGAGTCGGCGTACGGGTGGTCAGCTGCTGGGACCTAGGACTGCACAGCGCCGGAGATGGCTGCGGAAGGCTCGTATGGCTGGGTCGAAGAGCAGCAAAGTCGGGGGGAGAACGTTGTCGGGCTAGCAGCTCGACGAAAACGGGCCGCGGGAAGCTGCAGTGGCCTTAGGAGTCATCGGGGCTAGCCGAGATCAGGTGGAAATGTCCAGCCAGTCGGCTTATGGCTGATCTTCCATCACCTACAGTCGAGCTCCTCGACTGATGTCTTACTCGCGGAGGAGGGATCCACGAGCTCGCCTACGGCTCTTTGTCTGCCATGGCCGAGATCTCCACCAGGACAGTTAGGGTTTCAAGGTGGGAGGTTGAAGAAGAAGAAGAAGAGAAGAAGAAGAAATGTGGAGAGATAATTAGGTGTGGTCGGCTGGGAATGTGAGGGGAAGAGGGAGGAGAGAGAGTGAGGAGGGTGGTTTTCAAAGTCCCTAGGGAGGAGAGTGTGTTGAGTGTGTGGTGAGGATGAGTGCTTTAATTTGAATGGCGGGCTTTATTCTTCATGAAGGAGAAGTACATCCAAGGGAGAGAGAGTGTTGGATTAGACCGGTCAAGAGAGGGGGAGGGGGCTTCTTCATGTGCCTTAGCCAATGGGATGGTGATTTGCAAATAAGACCCTTAAGTTTGGGTATTTGCACAAACACATGAAATAACGCTAAAATTTTAGAGAAAAATGTGGTTGATGATTTGCATGGCGAGGGGGTATTGTGCGTGAGGCAAGGGTTTAATTAGATGGGCATTGGGATTAATTAAGGATTAAAAATTGGATTGACAAAGTTGGTATCCCCGATTTAAATAGAAATAAAGTGTTCCGTGATTTTAAATTAAATGGGGGCAATTGGGGTCAAAATTCGGAAATCACACAAAGGCCAAAAATGGTGGGGGCTTGGAGTTAATCTTGGACCCTTTAGTCGGTCCGACTCAACGGGTTAAGTTGGTATCTCATAATTGAGGGTAACGACACAGGTGTCCGATACGGAATTAAATATGAATATCGGTTATGGAAAATTATGCAATTAAATTAGAGTACAACAAAAATATGATTTTTGAGTGACGAAAAGTCCAGTGCCTAATTTGGCGAGTCAAGTCAGAAGTACAAAAGTCCGGTGGAATTTATGGGCTGATATTGGGCTCCGATTAATTTAGCAATGATAGGGCACGCCAAGGATTTTAATTAAATGAATTAAATATCAGATAATCTTATCTCCACTCTAAACCTCGACATCTGCTACCAAAACCAAAATTTTCTAAATCCATCCTAACTATCTACAGAATAAATCGAGGGAGTTTACAATTTTCTATTCCAACCCAATCAAGTATTTACACTTCCGTTAAGCACGATATATTCAGTTTACCGACTAGTGTCCATCCACTCGGGTCAAACTTTAGCACACGTTATCATTCCCAAGTATAAACCTAAGTCTTGATGCCCCTGTTGTATAGCTTGTTCAAGCAATGTGGTAAAGTCGGTAACACAGGTTCATTCACTCGGCACTGGGTTGTCTACCTAATTGCTAGGTCAGCTCACAAGGTCATAGGTACAGGTTCAAGCACACGATTCATCGTACAAATTTGCCGCACGATGCTCGCCCCAATTCCTAGGGTCAAACCATTTTTTATTTGCATGGGGTGTTCTACCCAAGCTCGTTTCACTCAGATTTCTAAACATCGAGCACATATTTATCCTACTCTCAATAACACGTTCGTTTGCACGAGGGACGAGTACGTTCAGTAAAATCCACAGTATATCCAATTGCAGGACAAGCCTAGTGATTTGCATAGTCTATCCCTCCAAACATGTTTTGATAGAATCCCTATCCATTTTAAGCCTAATCCACCAAGCCAAGATTCGATTCTAAGCCCTTATTAATTATAACTCCAAGTCATCCAACCTGATTCATGTATTCATTCATGAAACTATCAAGCGTGATTTTATTACAGGTTCTAGGCTAACTTATCCTCAAACATTTTTCGATCATTTGCATTCCAAATTCGTCTTTATCGTGTTGAACCAAAAGTCAAGACGATCCATTGGTTGTCACGTCTCGGTCTTTCGCAAGTTCGATCATCCTTGTTGGACCTGAGATCATCACGCCAACGCTCCCGCTGGATAATCATCCTAATTCGGGCGTGACGCATATATGAGCATAGAGTTACGCTCGCAGAAGGCAAAAATGTTTGAATGTTATGGTTATCTTCGGCACGATCGAGACACCTTATATTTTACCAAGTCATGTCCATTCATGCAGTGGTTATTATTCATCTAGTAAAATCATCCAACTTCAATGTTACCATTTGATAAATCGTCCAAGTCTATTCAAATTTTGATACATTCCATTCATCGAGTTTGTAATGCCCCGCAACTGCACGGTACGTTACGCTGAGTCGGATTAAATAGAACAATAGCTGGTTACATTTGATTTGTTGAATTTTGGGAAGAAGTATTGATTTAGTTAGTTTCATGTACAGATGGCTAGCGAAGTTTGATGGAAATCAAGTGTTCATTCAGAACAGTACTGAGATAGCTAGATTGGAGCGATAATGCCGTCTTTCTTAGTCCGATCGGTCGGATGATTTGGAGAGCATTGCCTGCTTGCACGGTCATACCAGTTGAGTAGATCGCGCTTTGCATCGGACCACGGATTCAAGGGATTGGCCGTATCGGTGGGACAAGATGCTTAACAGAATCAAACATTATGAGTGGGCTCTTTCCCTTCTCCTCTACTCCTTCATGCCTATTAATACGGAACACACGTCAAGGCTTGAACACTTGGACTGGAACTTGGGAATCACTACACTGAGGCGTGCATAGAGTATACGTCGTTTGCTTGGATAGGATTGTGGCTTGAATTATTTTGCGCGTATGGATAGTTGGAACTAGAGTTGGATTATACATTTGGGGCAGTTGGTTGAATAATTGGAATATGTCCTTTATGGCTTGGCCAGTGACTTCATATAGATAAGAGTTTGTTTGCTTTACTTTGGTTGGTTTGTGCTTTCGTGTAGGCGCGGCCACCTTGCCTCGGCATGAGTGTGCATATTAAGATTGGATTGTAATTTTTGGTTGAGGATGGATATTGAGACTTGTGAATGGTTCGATAGTTTCTCGTGTTGCTTGGGCTTTGAGTAGGAAGGTTTGCGTGCTAGTTTCCTTCTAGTTGGTTATTCATTTCTTGTCGATTGGCTTGAGTTGAATGCTTGCATGCTTAAACTACTTTATAGCTTTCCTTAACATGTCATCCTTATGCCATAAAATGAATCTAGGATTCAACTAGAAAGATTACCATATAACTGTTTGCATTCACTATTTACTTAGTGTCGGCTTAGACGAGTGGGTTACCCCGCTCACCAGTACGGCTGTGTATTGACCCACGTTTGTGGGCATTATTTCAGTTACCCAGGTGTAGTGGCGCTGCTTGGATATACGGGACATGAATGAACTGTAAGTACCTTTGTGGGCTAGAGAAAGAGCAAGAGTATTTCATCGCCTTTGAGGCAATCGCCTTTGTGGCATTCTCATTGTGGTATTTCATTTGGACCCTATCGAGAGCTTCGTTGAGTATTACTCTGATGTGTGCTTGGTACACAATAATTGACTTTCGATGCAACTTGGTCGTTTCAATGAAAACTTTGGTGTTTGTCAACATCGCCTTGTACGAGCGCAACTCCAGGCTCGTACGGCATCACGTCCCGATGAGAATGATTGTCCTGCAAGAGAGCTGCAATGTGGTGATTCACGTTCAGCAGGGACTATTGAGCTTGCGGAAGATTGGGGCATGACAGAGTTCGTTTGGAAAAATCACCGAACATGTTCCCGTGAGTTCGATCATCCCTGCCGTACGTAAAATTACCATGCCGACGCTCCCGCAGGATAACCGTTCTCGTTGGGATCGATTTTGAACGTTATCATTTTGAACTTGATTTCAAGATCGTTCTTCCAAACTCCAAGCCAAATCTATTATCGTTCATCTCTTTCATCGAAACACAATATTCATTTCGGGATAACTTCTATTCGAGCGGTATTGTATTCAAGTTCAATCCGTTTGTTTTAATCCAAAATCGCTCATATGATCCTCTAAGTTTACAACAAGTTTACTTAACCACGATATCGATTTCCATTTTCGTGAATCCCAATTCGATATAAGCCTTATCATATAAAATCGTTCAGTCCAATTATTGTACGAGACTTATGAATCCGTTTGGACATTTCTAAATGATCCATACACCACTCGAAATTGAGTCATCCAATAAAATCCATATTCGATTTGTATCTTCTAACATGAAATACCGTTCTAGCTATTTCCCAAAATTCAAGCACGATTCTCTATATTCGCCTAAGCGATAAATTTGAGAATATTTCTATCGGTTGGCATTCTAAGTCTGACTTGCCTTATTCCTGAACGATATCCAAATCTCGTTTGCAACTAGCTTGTACCAAAGGTCTTGGCGTGCGATACTCAGCACAACTTAGCCAAAAGGCTTTGTACAAATCTAACCGTTCGGGATAATATTCGATTTCGTACAAACCAGTTGGGCAAACATGTATAGGCATTTCGGTTTGCACATAAGTCATGATTCTAGCACGAGTCAATTCCCAAATGGACTAGCACAGGTTGGCACAAAGGCCTATAGCATCACAATTTCGTACAAGCAATCACATCATCCACATGCACTTTTTGAAAGTATTTAGACTCATTGTTGGAACATTCCGTTTGGGACACTGAGAGAGAGTGAGCACATAACCCACAAACGATCTTTCAAAACTGAGAAAATTAAAACAAAGTCAAAAGGCGTATAAGCCAGGCTCTGATACCAAACTGTCACATCCCGATCTCCCGCAGGCTAATCAGCCGTCCCTGCTAGGCAAGAATCACCGCGCCAGCACTCCCGCGGGACGATCGCTTTGGTCTATCTGGGCGTGATGCCGCACGAGCGTGAGCCGTGCCCGTGCAAGGCCGTAGTTCATTGGCTGGCGGTAAGATGTCTAAGCCACAGAGTCACACAGATTGTCCGAGTACAGTAGAATTATAAACGCATAGGCGATTTGGTAACAAGTTCACTGAGTCGACAATAGCGGAAGCATTGAATAACACAAGTTGAAGTAAAATAAACTCTTTATTGATATAAACAAGTGTTACAGGCGGCACATAGCCGATATTACAAGTCGCCCTAGTCTCTCTCTCTGAAATAGTAAAAGCGTGCCAAGTGGCTACAATTGTGGAATGATGTGCAGGCGATGTTCCAACATTATGTCTTGTATATGTGCGTCAGTTCCGGACGTAGCGCTCCAAGGCTCCAGAGTGAACTCCATGCCTTAGCACGCACGAAGGAGGCATCCGCAACGAACGAGGTTCTTCCGCACCCTACAAACAACCTGGTGGATTATCAGTACACGAATGCACTGGTGGGGAGGCTACTCGCCTACTCGATAAATCAAAACACGTAATACAGGTTCTGTGCACCAACTATTATGTTGTCTTTCTAGTTGCCTTAGGATCAGTTTCATGGCAAGTATTGAATAACCTAACTCGTATGGCAGTGTGTCGTATGATATAAGAGGAAACCCGGCGAGACTTACCAACTTACCATTTGTCCTTCCCTGTCCAAGGCAAACCAAGTTAATTCAAGCACAAGCATGTATAAGCATTCAGGGGCAATAGTGTAACGCCCTGCTACAAATGGTTACTTATGGAACACTAGCTGCTTCGACTCGGTTGAGAATCGAGTCTCGGGGAAACCTTACTGCCAAATCAATACGGACGAAGTACAATGAACCCTTCGAATTAATCCAACGACTTCTATTGAAATAAGTCCAAGAGTGTTCATTGGTTGCTTTGCTTCTTGGTTTTGTGTTGCTTTGTGTTTTGAGTTGCTTTCAATGACTTGGTTTTCATGATTTTGCTTTCTCGCTTCCGCGTTCTTTTCGAATCGTAAGGAAAAGAGATCGAAGTATGCTAACCAAGTATTTTTGCATTTTTAGAACGCATAACCAAAGAGTGAATGTCGCATAAGGCTTCCCCATACTCTCGTTCGACTCATTCGGTGAGTGGCTTAGGCCCTTCGATAAATCCTTTAGTATGCATGCCTAATAAAGAATCTCTAGTTCACTAAATGTTGCCTCACTAAAAAGATAAGCTAAAGAAATGAACTGCATGCTTAAAGTACTAGAATTATGCTTTTGCTATCAAATTATGTTGCATGTTCTTCGCCCCTATGCTGCACAACCTGATTTATGGCAAGTCCCTATGTTTCGAATGTGATATATGGAATAAGAGTAAGGAGATGAAAATTATGTGTTTGTTGCTCAGAACTGTGCATTATAGTGTTATATCTGTTAGATGTTTCATGTCATGCATTGGTCTCGGACAACTTGTGAACAAGGTCTTGTCTCTCGAACGGTTCCTGGGGCACTGGGAATCGCTCGATCCGGAAGAGATTTTTGGATCGCCCTGAGGGTACGGCCCGCTGGGGGTCTAGTGGGGCGATATGTCTATTAGTGTTGTGCGGAGTCCATGATGTCACAGCTGCTAGTACTCGTGTGTGTTGGTGGAAAGCTGAACCCTGAGTCACAGCTGCCGACCCATGCGTGTGCTAGTGAAGAGCTGAACCTTGGGTCTCCGCTGCTAATCATGGGCTACCCATGGACCATCACATAGTTAGGGAGCATGCTAGGTTTACCTTCTTGCATACCTAACACTTGATGCCTTTATTGATTCATAAGTTATTCATATGTAAATTGTGGCTAACTTGTGTGTCTGCTGTAGGGATAACCGCTCGGCTGTGAATAAGAATTATCATATACATATGCTATATATCGTCTATGTTTCCTTGCATGAATTGTTAAAATGAAACTAGACAACTAGAAAGATCACCTAATAATGCTAGCTTCATCTGCTTACTTAGTGCGGATTTCTAAGGTGAGTTTGGCCACGATCGCTCACCAGTACATGTGGTAGCACTGACCCATATTTGTAGGCAATATCCAGGTACTGGAAGCGAGAGTTTGGCAAGCATCTTGAATCTGAATTAGCGTCCGCGCATCATTCCGTAGGACTGTGTTCGTGCTGCTTCCTTTGCCTTCCTCTCCAGTGGGCTACTCCTCTTTTGCTAGATGTTTTATTATTTTGGTCCTACTACAAGGATGTAATGTTTGGACGTTGTGGCTAATTTTGGGAATGTAAAAAGAGTTGTAAGCCTTCTAATGCATATTTTGTAACTCAGCCAAGAAAGCACCTTGTAATCCAAATCTTCAAGTATTTAATAAAAGAAAGTATTTTGTGCCTATCAATGTGTTCAACTTTGGTTATCTGTATTTTCATTCTGTGCCTATATATATGTATATTTTTGTCTATCTTGTGTCTTGTGCAGGTACGTTGCCTTGTGCAAGCACAACTTAGGCTTGCAAGGCATCGCGCCCAAGCGAGGATGAACGGTTCCGTAGGGACCAAGCGAGGACGATCGGCCCCTACGAGATTGGGGCACAACATGTGGTATCCGAGCATGGTTTTATGCCCTTGGCCTCTTCAAATATCATTTTCGAAAATTATATATGTTTTCAAACGATTTCAAAAGTCCCGAATTTCGAAAAATTGATTTCGAATCTATAAGAAGTAAATCGAGAGTATAAAAGGTCCCTAAGAGTATGAAAACCCAACGTCCCATACAATAAGTCCATAATACGTTATGAGACTAATGCAAGGTACTCTCTTTTGCAGCAAAAGATGACAAAAATATGTGCTAGTAATCCTGAGACATCGCGCGCAACAAGCGTGAGCGATGATCAAATTGATAGGCTGATTGTAATGTTTCAGAATCAAAATGATCGCCATGCTGCACAATAGGAACGATTTGAGGCTCAGCAGCAACGGGCTGATGCTAGAGCCTTGGCACAACAACAGCAGCTTGAGTCCCTGACTCAGATTGTGACAACACTAGTAGCACACAGTGGTGCATCGGGAACCGCTGCAACACCTGTGACTGCCCCGACCAAGCCTCAGGGAGCAGGCTTAGCAGAAACTAACGAGCCTTGATGTGCAGCCAGGAAGTCTACCTTTAAAGGTGCTGAGTTTCTGAAGTTGAACCCTCCGGAGTTTGAAGGCAGGACCGCGCCGGATAAGGTGATGGACTGGATCACAAAGATGGAGAGCTTGTTTGACTTTGCTTCAATACCTGCGAACAAGAGGGTGGCGTGTGCATATATACAGCTGCGGTTACGTGCACACGATTGGTGGGAAATTAAGAAAGCAGATCTAGCCACCAAGCATCAGGATGGTAAGATCACTTGGGGAATGTTCAAGGAAGCATTCCTAACACAATATCTCTCGCCAGCTGTCAGACAGAGGAAGGAAGACAAGTTTATCGAACTTAAGCAAGGGAGCATGTCCGTCGAAGATTATGAGTCAGAATTCTCCAAACTTGCTAAGTTCTCTAGCTCAATGATTCCTGATGAGGGAGCCCGCACACATCGGTTCATAAAAGGCTTAAACGATAATCTGAGAAAAGATGTTATGAACCGGGAGTATAAAACGTACATACAAGCTTTTGAGGCAGCCGTGCAGAACGAGCAGTTCACCCCACGAAGTGCTCCAGAAAAGGCACCGGCTCCTCGAAACCCTCCTACAAAAAGATACCACAATGGTGAGAAAAAGGCCGATATGGAGAAACAGGCCGATGCAGGTGAAAACTGCGGAAAAGGGTGCAGCTTCTGTGGCTGTCAGGGTCACACCAGGGAGACATATCGTCACATTACTAAGGGGTGATTTAAGTATGGAAAATTAGATCATATGATAAGTGATTGCCCAACCCTTAAGGCCTTGGTAGCAGATAGGATTGAGACTCATACCCCTCCGGGTCCTGCTCTTGATCCAGCTGATCAGATAAGGAGGCGAAGAGTTTATCAGTTGAATATTGAGCGTGACGCTAGTGGGCACAATATTGGTGAGTCTGATTCCTTTGATCTCTTGATGCATCATATATCGCCTCCTTGATTTCTTAAGTTTTGGGGACGAAACTTCTTTTCAGTGGGGTAGTATGTAACGCCCCACTCCAAACGGTTACTTATGGAACACTAGCTGCTTCGACTCGGTTGAGAATCGAGCATCGGGGAAACCTTACCGCCAAATCAACACGGACGAAGTGCAATGAACCCTTCGAATTAATCGAACGGCTTCTATTGAAATAAGTCCAAGAGTTTTCGTTGGCTGCTTTGCTTCTTGGTTTTGTGTTGCTTTATGTTTTGAGTTGCTTTCGATGACTTGGTTTTCATGATTTCGCTTTCTCGCTTGCGCGTTCTTTTCGAATCATAAGGGAAAGAGATTGAAGTATGCTAACCAAGTATTGTTGCATTTTCAGGACGCATAACCAAAGAGTTAACGACGCTTAAGGCTTTTCCATCCTCTCGTTCGATTCATTCGGTGAGTGGCTTAGGCCCTTCGATGAATCCTTTAGTCTGCATGCCTAATAAAGAATCTGTAGTTCACTAAATGTTGCCTCACTAAAAAGATAAGCTAAAGAAATGAACTGCATGCTTAAAGTACTAGAATTATGCTTTTGCTATCAAATTATGTTGCATGTTCTTCGCCCCTATGCTGCACAACCTGATTTATGGCAAGTCCCTATGTTTCGAATGTGATATGTGGAATAAGAGTAAGGAGATGAAAATTGTGTGTTTGTTGCTCAAAACTGTGCATTGTAGTGTTATATCTGTTAGATGTTTCATGTCATACATTGGTCTCGGACAACTTGTGCACAAGGTCTTGTCTCTCGAACGGTTCTTGGGGCACTGGGAATCGCTCAGTCCGAAAGAGATTTTTGGATCGCCCTGAGGGTACGGCCCGCTGGGGGTCTAATGGGGCGATATGTCTATTAGTGTTGTGCAGAGTCCATGATGTCACAGCTGCTAGTACTCGTGTGTGTTGGTGGAGAGCTGAACCTTGAGTCACAGTTGCCGACCCATGCGCATGCTAGTGAAGAGCTGAACCTTGGGTCCCCGTAGCTAATCATGGGCTACCCATGGACCATCACATAGTTAGGGAGCATGCTAGGTTTACCTTCTTGCATACCTAACACTTGATGCCTTTATTGATTTATAAGTTATTCATATGCAAATTGTGGCTAACTTGTGTGTCTGCTGCAGGGATAACCGCTCGACTGTGGGTAAGAATTATCATATGTATATGCTATATATCTTCTATGCTTCCTTGCATAAATTGTTAAAATAAAACTAGACAACTAGAAAGATCACCTAATAATACTAGCTTCATCTGCTTACTTAGTGCGGATTTCAAAGGTGAGTTTGGCCACGGTCGCTCACCAGTACATGTGATAGTACTGACCCATGTATGTAGGCAATATCCAGGTACTGGAAGCGAGAGTTTGACAAGCATCTTGAATCTGAATGAGCGTCCGTGCATCCTTCCGTAGGACTGTGTTCGTGCTGCTTCCTTCGCCTTCCTCTCCAGTGGGCTACTTCTCTTCTGCTAGATGTTTTGTTATTTTGTTCCTACTACAAGGATGTAATGTTTGGGTGTTGTGGCTAATTTTGGGAATGTAAAAAGAGTTGTAAGCCTTCTAATGCATATTTTGTAACTCAGCCAAGCAAGCACCTTGTAATCCAAATATTCAAGTATTCAATAAAAGAAAGTATTTTGTGCCTATCAATGTGTTCAACTTTGGTTATCTGCATTTTCATTTTGTGCCTATATATATATGTATATTTTTGTATATCTTGTGTCTTGTGCAGGTACATTGCCTGGTGCAAGCGCAACTTAGGCTTGCACGGCATCGCGCCCAAGCGAGGACGAACGGTTCCGTAGGGACTAAGCGAGGACGATCGGCCCCTACGGGATCGGGGTGCGACAAATAGCATATACAAACACTGTGTGGTGAACGTGACTATGTTTCGGATGCACGAGTTATTAGGATTTCTCATGTATGTTGCATAAGATGTTCAAGTGCCCTTTATGCACAAGTGTTGTTATACCATGATCGTTCAGGTATTCAATTATTCTCGATGCGATGCAATAACTCGCACGCGGATTGCCGCTAAGCGAGCATGACTTATCTATATGAACAATTATTGCTGGCATAGCCATAAATGACCGATTAATAGTCTCGGAGCACAGATAATGAAGGTGCATGTGTCGCTTCTATCATCCCGCCCAGTCAGAGATTATTCGATAGCTCCATCTGGATCGGATCGGCCCCGGTGCCCCGGAGACCACCCGTGGAATGAGATATGAAGATCCCGCTTGATTCCAAGTTGTCCGCGATACGCAGTCTTGGTCTTCCAAATCTATAATTTGATATGATAATCCATAGTTCTTTTCTGAACGAGAATGAGACAATCACATGGCATGATCTATCTTGAATAGTCTCCCTGATCAATGAGCATGAGATAATCATATAGCATGATCTGTCTTGCATAGTCTCCCTGATCAACGAGCATTTTCTATGAACTGTGGTTCTTGTTTGGCTTGACACGATCCTCTTCAGATGTAAACTTAGTATGATTATCATTCAGATGTAAACTTGACATGATTCCAGTTCAATATTCAACTTGCCTTGATGCATACCTCTGGTGCGGGTACTGCCTTGGTGACCTAACGGTCCCGGATACTTGCAGGGTCATATGCACAGAAGAGCTAATTGATAGTCTTCTGGTTAACTCGGATGCATGCAAGATACACAATAGTATTTTTGATTGTGACATGATTTCTGTGTGACAAGCACTGAGGCAAGGCAACATTGCATTTATAAGGAAACTTAAACATTTACGTTCGCTCGGGCCCGAAGGTAAGCCGATGAGTGAAACTGTAAGAAAACTTCCCGAGCAACGTGATCTAGGGTCGTGCATTGTGGCATGCGAACAGTGTACTAAGAAGAGCATATACATATCGTTCTACTCG
Organism: Iris macrosiphon; assembly: GCA_036927795.1. NCBI lineage: Eukaryota > Viridiplantae > Streptophyta > Magnoliopsida > Asparagales > Iridaceae > Iris > Iris macrosiphon. The sequence goes on from JAYESA010000006.1 coordinate 142,271,810, forward strand.
AGGAAAATAGGGTCTTTTTACACAAGGCAAAGGTAGCATGCAAGGGTTTGATTTATAAGCAATATTTTATTTCTATGTTCTAGCACAAGTAATACAAGTTGGGATTATTCCCTTATCTAGGTGCGTTGGATTCTTATTAGCATGCAGGGGATGATTCACCTAGTGACTAGCATGTATCGTTCCATATTTTAAGTGTACTGGCTAAGCAAAGATAAGTTCACCGTAGCCATCCACCTTAGTGATGATTCGCCTCGGTTGAACGATACTCCGAGCGAGCCTCTGAAAGCCTAAGCCGAAGTCCTGTAGAGACAAGTCTGGATATCCTTTGCCTCAAACGAGTATTCTTGCCTGAGCAAAGCGGGTCGGGATATTGCACATTTGTCGTTTGAATCGGCAGTCCGCTTGAGCGGGACGGGATATTACAAGAAGTCTTGTACCGAATGATGGAAGAATTAAGAGCCAAGAGATTCATTCGTGCTAGTGGATCGCCTTGGGGAGCCCCAATGCTACTTGTAAAGAAAAAGGATGTAACGTCATGATTATTTGTTGATTGTCGTACCCTCAATGCGGTAACCTTCAAGAACAAGTATCCCTTGCCAATGATCGATAACTTATTTGATCAGTTTAGTGGAGCAGCGATGGTTTCCAAGATTGATTTACGGTCGGGATATCACCAGATCAGAGTTAGGGAGCAGGATATACCCAAGACAGAGTTTAGATCGAGATATGCACATTGAGAGTTTTTAGTAATGCCCTTTGGAGCAACCAATGCCCCAATAGTGTTTATGGATCTCATGAATCATAGTTTTATGCCATACTTGGACAAGTTCGTGATAGTGTTCATTGACGACATCTTGGTGTACAGTCGAAGTGAAGCAGAGCATGAGCAACATCTTTGCGTAGTTCTTCAAACTCTCTGAGAGCATAAGTTATATGCCAAGTTTAGCAAGTGCGAGTTCTGGCTTGATCGCATTTCATACTTAGGGCATATTATTGCTAAATGAGGAGTTGAAGTGGATCACCGGAAGATAGAAGCTGTTGAGACGTAGCTAGTTCCCCGAACAGTTACAGAAGTTCACAGCTTCCTAGGATTAGCAGGATATTATTTGTGCTTCGTGTCAGACTTTACTAGAATTTTTGTACCCTTGACGCAGTTAACATGAAAAGATGTGCGCTTTGATTGGACGGATAAATGTCAAATATTTTTTGAGAAGCTCAAACAGAAGTTGATCACGGCACCTATTTTGACTCTTCAAGGTAGAACATGTGGTTTCACCGTATATTATGATACGTCAGGCAGAGGATTAGGGTGTGTTCTTATGCAGCATGACAAGGTTATAGCTTATGCATCTTGGCAGCTTCGCAACCATGAGAAGAATTATTCGACGCACGACTTGGAGTTAGCAGCAGTTGTCTTTGCACTCAAACTTTGGAGGCATTACCTCTATGGAGATCGGGTAGCGATTTATACTGATCACAAAAGTTTAATGTATGTCTTTATTCAGAAGGATCTCAACATGAGGCAGAGAAGATGGCTAGAGTTGATGACGAACTATGACCTTGACCTTCAATATCATCCTGGAAAGGCCAATATCGTAGCGGATGCCTTGAGCAGGAGAGCAGGAGCCTATTTCTTGATAATGCAACGAAGAATATCAGAAGATCTTCAGGAGATGGACATAGAAGTAGTATTGTCTAGAAATACATCATTGATGGCTGGTCTACAAGTTCAGTCCAGTATAGTGGAAATAATCAAGGTAGCACAACCAACAGATGTCAAGCTTCAACGTCTCAGAGCAGAGTGTGAGGCAGGACATAGACCAGAACTAAGCATTCACCATGATAGAACTCTCCGTTTTGAGAATCGGCTTTGTGCACCAAGTGGAAACCTTTGTTATGAGATTATGGCAGAAGCTCATAGTTCACAGTATTCAGTGTATCCCGGAGGAACAAAGATATACAGAGACAACCATCAATATTTCCGGTGGAACGAGATAAAGAGAGAAATATCTTGGTTTGTCTCTCGATGTTTGGTCTGTCAACAAGTTAAAGCTGAGCATCAGAGACCCGTGGGACTTCTTCAACCTTTACCAATTTTGGTGTAAAAGTGGGAGCATATCACCATAGATTTCGTATTAGAACTTCCCATATCCCCAGCCCACAGAGATGCTATTTGGGTAATAGTGGATCGTCTCAAAAAATTTGTATACTTTCTTCCTTTTAGAATTGACCAGTCCACAGAACAGTTAGCTAAGATGTACATGAGACAGATTATCACACTACATGGTATGCCAGTTAGCATTATCTCGGATAGAGATTCCAGGTTTACTTATTATTTTTGGAAAAGTCTTCAAAAGAGCTTAGGTACCTGTCTAAAGTTTAATACAGCCTACCACTCGTAGACAGATGGTCAGTCAGAGCATACCATCCAGACTATAGAAGATATGCTTCGTTCATGTACCCTTGAGTTTGGTGGTTTATGGGATGATTATTTGCACTTGGTCGAATTCTCCTACAATAATAGTTTTCAAGCAAGTATCCAGATGGCACCGTTCGAGGCACTATATGGCCGAAAGTGAAGATCCCTGCTAGCTTGGGATGATATTGGCTAGAGGCAATTGCTTGGTCCCAAAATGATAGCTCAGACAGTTGAAGTAGTCAAGCAAGTCCGGAAGCATATCAAAGTAGCCCTAGATCGCCAGCGTCATTAGGCCGATTCACATCGGTGAGTTATTTTTTTCTTTTCGGCTACCATGTATTCCTTTTGTCATGTTCCGATCTCCCGCAAGTAATCGGTCGTCCCCGTTAGGCACGAATCACCATGCCAGCGCTTCCGCGGGACGATCGCTTGACCTATCTGGGCGTGATGCCGCACGAACGTAAGCCGAGCCCATGCAAGGCCATGATCCGAGCAGGCGGTAAGAGGTCTAAGACACAGAGTCTCACAGATTATCCGAGTGCAGCGGAATAATAAACGCATAGGCGATTGGTAACAAGTTCACAGAGTCGTCAATAGCGGAAGTATTGAATAACACAAGTATAGAAATAAAACAATATGAACAAGTGTTACAGGCAGTGCTAGGCCGAGATTATAAGTCGCTCAAGCCTTTCTCTGAAACAGTAAAAGTGTGCCAAGTGGCTACATTTGTGGAATAATACATAGGCGATGTTCCAACATTATGTCTTGTATATGTGCTTCAGTTCCGGACGCCGTGCTCCAAGGCTCCAGAGCGAACTCTATGCCTTAGTACGTACGAAGGAGGCATCTGCAATGAACGAGGTTCTCCCGCACCCTGCAAGCAATCTGGTGGATTATCAGTACATGAATGCACTAGTAGGAAGGCTTCTCCCCCGCTCGACAAATCCAAATACGTTATATAGGTTCCGTGCACCATATATTTAGTAATCTTTCTATTCTTGCCTTAGGATCAGTTTTATGGCAATAATGAATAGCTTAACTCGTGTGGCAGTACGCCGTGCGATATAAAGGTACACAGCGAGACTTACCAACTTACCATCCGTCCTTCCCTGCCCAAGACAAACCAAGTTAAATCAAGCATGGGCATATATAATGAAATCTAGGGGCAAATAGCATATGCAAACATAAGTGTTGTAAGCGAGATTATGTTTCGGGTGTACGATTATACGGATTATCAGGTGTGTTGCAGAAGATGTTGAAGTGTTCCATATATACAAGTGTTTCAATTATACACAAGTGTGTTATACTCATGATCGTTCAGGCATTGCAGATTATTGGATGCGATGCAATGACTCGCACGCTGATTGCCGCTAAGCGAGGATGACTTATCTATATGAACAAGAGGTCGATGACATAGCCATAAAGGCCATAGTCATTGACGGGGATGGTATACAATGAAAGTACGTGGTGCGCTACATGCCATCCCATCAATCACGTGAGACTAAACATGAAGTTACATTCTGAATTGAATTGGCCTCGGTGCCCCAGTGACCGTCCGTGGAACGAGATCCAAAGTTCATTTTGTTTCCAAGTTGTCTGCGACATGCAAGTCTTGGGTCTTCCAAATTCACATCTTGACAGGATAATCCATGATTCTTGTTCTGAACGAGCATTGCTCCATGAGCTATGATTCTTGATTTGCTTGACAAGATCCTTTTTCAGATTCAAACTTGACATGATTCTCGTTCAGTGTTCAAGTTGCCTTGATACATTTTTCTGGTACGGGGACTGCCTTAGCAAGCTAACGGTCCCGGATACTTGCAGGTTTACATTGCAAAGAAGGACTATTTGATAGTCTTCTGGCTAACTAGATGCATACACGATATGGATAGTATTACTCGATTTGTGGCATAATGTGTGTGATAAGCATTGCAACGAGGCAATAAGTATAAACTATGAAGTAAGCAGGCAAGCATGTATTTATATGAAACATAAGCATTTACGTTGGCATGGTCTATGGGTAAGGCGAGGAGTGAAACCGTAAAGAGACATACCGAGTAACATAATCTAGGGATGTGCAGTATAAACAAGTGAACAGTGCACTATGAAGAGTATAATGTTCTACTCGAGGCATAGCGGGGTCTACTTGCACAAGGCAAAGGTAGCATTCGAGGGTCTATTTATAAGCAAAGTTTTATTTTTATGTTCAAACACAAGCAATACAAGTTGGGATTATTTCCTTAGCTAGGTGCGTTGTATTCTTTATTAGTATGCAGGGGGTGATTATCCTAGCGACTATCATGTATCGTCCATATTTTAAGGGTGCTGGCTAAGCAAAAATAAGTGCATCGTAGCCACCCACCTTAGCGATGATTCGCCTTGGTCGAACGATACTCCGAGCGAGCCTCTAAAAGCCTAAGTCGGAACTCCTGAAAGGGCCAAGTCTGGTAATCCTTTGCCTCAAACGAGTCTTCTCGCTGAACAAAGCGGGTCGGATCATTGCACTTGCGCCGTTTGTATCGGCTGTCCGCTGGAACGGGTCATTACACCTTCGAATTTTGCCTACCCGAGGAGTCATCAGATTCGGTGTGCGAGAAAATCTTAGTCCTCGGTACATAGGTCCGTTCGATATTCTCCAGCAAGTAGAGATGTTTTCTATCGTCTTTCTCTTCCGTCGTTGCTTAGTGAGATACATAATATTTTCCATGTATCCCAGTTACGACGGTATATACCGGATATGAGTCATGTCCTGGATCATTCAAATTGGTTGTTCGTACCGACCTTTCATATGAGGAAAGAGCTGTATCTATTTTGGACCAGAAAGAGAAGATTCTCAAGAACCAGGCAATTCGTTTAGTCCGAGTTGCTTGAAGGCATCACTCACCGGGCGAGTCTAATTGAGAGCGCGAGGATGATATCTGAGCTAGATACCCGTATTTATTTGACTCGTGAGATATATTTGTTCATATATATCGTACCATGATCTTGTCTTGTGCATGCTTGTCTTGTTCTAGGTAGTTTGTAACATGTGATTGATAATCGTATGGTCTTACTTATTTTATTACCTGCTTGATCTCTAAAGATACCTTGATAGACCCGGTGCCTTGTTGAAATTTAGAGGACGAAAGTTTTCTAATAAGGTAAGAGTTATGAAGTTTTCTAATGAGGTGAGAGTTGTGAGACCCGTCTCACTATTTTAGTATTATTGTATTTTATCTGGTATATGTGTGTTATAGTTGTATATTACTTCCCGTGTAATTTATGGATTTTTTTATCTGCTTTTATGTAATTTCTAGAATGGTGAATAGTGCTAGTCACCCTTTGATATATATAGCCTTCACTTTCTCTCTCGTCCTCATTCTTCTTCACTTCCTTCTCTTTCTTTATTTTCTTCTCCCTCTCCTTGGTCGAATCCTAGCCCCAGCCGTGAGCTTGCCTTGGGTAGTAGTGGTAGTAGTTTAGTAGCGGGTTTAGGAAAGTATATCTTGCCAATGAGAAAGAACTTACACTTTTAGCCACTCTTGTATTTTATTAGTCTATATTGTGTTTTATGAATTGCCCTACAACCAAGCAAGGACAATGATTGGACCAACGTACTACAATAGTCTATGTCCATGGACTATTAATTGTCACGCCCCGTACCCGCATGGCCATTCGTCCTCGCTTTGGTCCCTACGAAACCGATCATCCTCGCACAGGCGTGATGCCGTGCAAGCCTAAAGTGCGCTTACACAAGGCCAAAGCTTTGAACAAGGGCAAGTAAGCTATTCAAATACTGAAGCAGCGGTACATATATTGCAGAAAAGTAAAGAACACAATGGCATATGAAGACATGCTCTTTTATTGATAATCGAAAGTGTTACAAGCGGCACATGGCCGAGGTTACAATTCGCTCAAGCACTCTTTCTCTCGATTATAATGACACCGTTCTATACAGCATGTCCCTCTATACAAAAGCAGTACAAACTCGATACGGCTCAAGGCATCGACTCCAGATTTTCGGTTCATTGGGATGAGGCACGACTATCGCTTCCTCGGACGAACAGGCACCTAAGAACAAGCAAAATGTTGGTGGGTCAGCACTTTTATAAGTACTGGTGAGTCTAAAACAACTGAACAGAAGCTACACCCCCTGAAACCCACACTAAGTAATCATGTGGCAAAATATTTTATTACTAGTGATCTTGCTACTTTTACCTAAGTTCATTTCATACAGCTCAGAACTATAGTCAGATTACATCTTTTTGAAAATATAACTTTGAAATAGTTTTGCATATTCAAACTCATAAGCATACGATCGGGACAGTGCTCTATCGTGTAGTGTGCAGCATGTATTGTGCATCAAAACTAACTCTTTGGGGCAAAGCTTATCTAGCAGACTGAATATATCGAATCAAGGCAAACATATCAAGTGGACTATCATTCATTCAGGAAATTAAGGCAACATATCTATATGATTTTGCTCCCCGAGAAACTCAGGATCAGTAGCGGTAATCCAGCTAACCAATGACTCACATTCTGATCCTATTAGTAGTTGTGACCGAGGTTCAGCTCTGCACTAATAGTCATTGTCTGACCGATGCGAATGCATGAAGCACTAACAGATAACTCTATGATGTAGACAAAATAAACAAGAAGGCTTATGTATAAACTCATATTTCTTACCCCATAGCCG